>CAMQGK010000549.1:1512500-1762500 GCA_947000775.1 Pterois miles
GACCACCACCAAGAAGACAACCACAACCACCGCCATCACCACCACCACCCAGATCACAGCCATCAGCCTGACCAGAGCGCCCCCGGTCACCACACCCAGAGTGGCCCAGACCCCACCCACCAGACAGTACTTGTGTAATGTCACCAAGCCGGAGATGTACCTGGTCAGAGTAGGTGAGTAGGTCATGTGACAGGAAGACCAGGTCCTGGTATGTCATCAGAATCAGTCAGCTGATCTGGATCTGTTTGTCTCCTTTAGTCAGTTCCAAAGGTTCGTCAGCCGGTTTCACTCAAGTCAGAGATCTTCTGAAGAGAGACTTCAACCGCTCCGTGGAGCTACAGGTACAAATGCCACCTCCATCACCTAAAACCCCACCTCCACCTCACCTACCTCACCTACCACCTAACAACACCTCCCTCTCCACTAGCACCACGTACTTCAACACCATTTCCCTCAACACCACCTCCCTGACCTCAAACACCATCTCTGTCACCAAAAACGCCACCTGCCTCAACACCACCTCCCTCACCACCAACACCACCCTAAACACCACTTCAAACACCACTGACACTACCTCCGTCACCACAAACACCACCTCCGTCAATACCCACACCACCTCCATCACCTCAAATGTAACCTGCCTCAACACCAACATCAACACTGTCACCACAACACCACCTCCCTCAACACCAACACAACCTCCGTCACCACAACACCACCTCCCTCAACACCAACACCACCTCCCTCAACACCAACACAACCTCCGTCACCACAACACCACCTCCCTCAACACCAACACCACCTTCCTCAACACCAACATCAACACTGTCACCACAACACCACCTCTCTCAACACCAACACAACCTCCATCACCACAACACCACCTCCCTCAACACCAACATCAACACTGTCACCACAACACCACCTCCCTCAAAACCAACACAACCTCCCTCACCACAACACCACCTTCCTCAACACCAACACAACCTCCGTCACCACAACACCACCTTCCTCACCACCGTTGGGTCTTGACTTGGGAATTACTTCATTTTATTGGACGGACTCTAGTTTACTTTATTTTACTTTACTATATGTTACGTAAAATTGTGTCACATCATTCATATGACTGAAGAAAAGTTTGTAACCTCATTATTGTCACCTGTCACACTGAGCCTTAATTGATGCTGTACCTGCTTCAGACACCTTGATCTCACCTGGTTGATGTCAGATGATTGACAGCTGTCTGTCATCTCTCTGCTGCCTCATCAGTTCCTGAGAACGCCGTCAAGTTTTGCCTTCCGTGTCGTGTCAGGCCCGTTGATCTTCACCGCCATATCCGTGATCAACGCCCTCCGCCAGCCGCCACGCAGCTCCGGCCCCATTCCCACCGTTTCACCACTCTACACCGTACCTGACCCCAGGTACCAGATCCACTTTGTACTGCAGTTCGTCCCCGTCCACGTTGACGTCAGAGTCTGTAACTTCAGCGAACGGGTCGAGAGAGGGCTGATGATGGCATACGCCGAGACACAGAGACGATCACATGAGACAGGAAACATCACTGTACAGGTGAGTCTGTTACCTGTTTAGAGTTAACATCACCGTACAGGTGAGTCTGTTACCTGTTTATAGTTAATATCACTGTACAGGTGAGTCTGTTACCTGTTTAGAGTTAACATCACCGTACAGGTGAGTCTGTTACCTGTTTAGAGTTAACATCACCGTACAGGTGAGTCTGTTACCTGTTTAGAGTTAACATCACCGTACAGGTGAGTCTGTTACCTGTTTATAGTTAATATCACTGTACAGGTGAGTCTGGTACCTGTTTATAGTTAACATCACCGTACATGTGAGTCTGTTACCTGTTTAGAGTTAACATCACTGTACATGTGAGTCTGTTACCTGTTTAGAGTTAACATCACCGTACAGGTGAGTCTGTTACCTGTTTATAGTTAATATCACTGTACAGGTGAGTCTGTTACCTGTTTATAGTTAATATCACTGTACAGGTGAGTCTGGTACCTGTTTATAGTTAACATCACTGTACAGGTGAGTCAGGTGAGAAAAATAACACACACAGGTTGCAGCTAATCGTGGTGAAAATCATGGTGCAATACACTGGTGCAATACACTGGTTGAGGCAGGAAAAGAAAAAACGCACCCAGATCGTGGCTGATTGCGGTCAGAAACACCGGTGAAATACACGTAGTGGAGGTAATTTAGTTTTATTCGTTTTTATATAGGATCAGCTTCACAATGGATTAATCAGTCTGTTGGGTTTCAGCATCTGTATATCTGTGTCTTCTCCAGCTGTTGAACATCAGCATGTCTGTGAGCCGGCCGCCAGCGGGACAGAAGGTTTCCATCGATATCACCTTTGCGGTGCGAGATGGGCGGGACTACCTGCTGGGGTCAGAGGTCAGCGAACACCTGAGGAAGCTCAGCCTGGTCGAGTTCAGCTTCTACGTCGGATTTCCTGTCCTGCAGAACGCAGAACGTACGACACACACTCACATGTTAATAGTGTCAAAGTTTATGGTAAATGAAATATATAAATGTGTTAAATGTGTTGACAGCATTCCACTACCCTGAGCTGAACACGTCACACCACCTGCGCTCCACCTGGGTCCGTACAGGTGAGAACACAATCCATTCCACTTCCATGTTTTGTGTGAAACCATGCAGGTAGTTTGGGTTTGGGTGGTCTACTTTATAAGACAGATATCTGGAGTGTTTGTGGTTTCAGTGCTGTTGGGCGTCCAGGAGCAGCAGGTGGCTGAGAGGAGTTTTAAAGCTCGTCTGGAGAGACGTCTGGCTCTGCTGCTGGAGGAGGGACTGCAGGCATCCAGCAGGAGGCGCTGGAGGAGAGCTACCGCTGTGGGTAACAACAGTCTGCAGGTATGGACACATCATACAGGTATATAAACATGATGGGAGTGGACAAATATGCTGCTTTATGCAAATGTATGTATATATTTATTATTGTAAATCAATGAACAACACAAAACAATGACAGATATTGTCCAGAAACCCTCCAAGGTTCTGACTTAGCATAAAAATATGCTAAAATCACATTGCCCCAAACTGCATGTGATTATCATAAAGTGGGCATGTCTGTGAAGGGGAGACTGGTGGGGACCCAGAGAACCCATTTACATCCACACATCTGGAGGTCAGAGGTCAACGGACCTTTTTGAAAATGGACAATGGTCAGTTTTTCTTCGCCAAAATGTAGCACAAGTTTGGAGCATTATTTAACCTGCTTCATTCATCAGGTTCTCTAGTTTCAGATGAGACCAGGATCTTCACTGTAGCTTGAGCTGAGCCGCTACAACCAAAAAATCCAACTTGCATTAATGTGTTAAAAAATTAGTTGTTATTGCATGAACTTTGACAGCCCTGCCTTAAAGGTGTTACACCATCACATGAAAGTGAAGTTTGAACCTGGAGTTTCTGTCCACATTATCTGCACACCTGCACTGACACACCCGTACAGTGTTTCGATGATTCAGTGTCTCCTGATGAAAACCTGTATAACCATGAACCTGATGTGTCTCAGGTGGTGCGGGTAGCGAGGCTGGCGGGGGCCGAGCGTCCTCTGGAGGTCTTCTATTTCGTGGAGGGTCCAGGTGGTGAGCGGATCCCAGCCGAGGCGATGGCAGTCACCCTGAACCGTCTGGACCTCCAGAGAGCCGCCATTGTCCTCGGACATCGTGTCCAGAGACCTATCGCCCAACGTGAGTCAAAACCTGAATGTGACCTCACTTGTCTCTCACTTGATTCATACCTGTCCCTCAACTGTCTCTCACCTGTGTCTTACCTGTGTCTTTCCTCTGTCTCGCTTGTCTCTCACCCATCTGTACCTTGTCTCTCACTCGTCCCTCACCCGTCTCTCACCTGTCCCTCGCCTGTCTCTCACCTGTCTCCAGCTGTGGAGACCCTGTCCGTCCCTCCAGCGGAGACTCAGAGCAGCAGCATCTGGCTGATTGTCGGCGTGGTCGTCCCTGTCTTGCTGGCCGTCTTCATCATCATCATCCTCTACTGGAAGCTGTGTGGCTCAGAGAAGCTGGAGTTCCAGCCAGATGCCATCAACACCATCCAGCAGAGGCAGAAGGTCAGAGGTCAACAGGAAGTGGTTAAGTCTTTCCTTTTTTCCACGCTAACAGCTGATCGTGTGTCCTCTCGCAGCTTCAGGCTCCCAGTGTGAAAGGCTTCGACTTTGCGAAGCTTCACCTTGGTCAGCACAGCAAAGACGACATCATGGTGATCCAGGAGCCCGGACCGCTACCCGCCCCTGTCAAAGAGGCCACGCCCTCCGACGGCGGAGACCTCAACACTCCCAAATCTAAAGGGTCATCCACCAAGGCGGTGAGATCCAGCCGCCGCAGGGGCAGGTCAGACGCACAAGTTTAGATTTCTCTATTTGTCTGTAAGAATGTCCTTTCTACAAATATCAGTTTCAAAAAATGTCCTGAATTTCCAGAAATGTCCTCACATTCTAAAAACATTCTTAAATTTCAAAGTAGTTTTTTTTTTTTATCTTCCTTCATGACTTGTCCTATAATTCTTGTCGCATTTATTTATGCACTTAATGGACTTGCTGGAAGTATGATGTCATAAGAGATGGGAGACCTGGAGTCAGACCTGGGAGGGGAGCTTGCCAGCGACCATCTGCACTACCTGCAGAGATAGGCATTAGGTTCGGGTGTAGTGTGAGCCGGGCTGCAGGCAAAGGTGGGGATATAGGCATTCTGATCCCCAGTATCGTAGATTGGCTCTAGGGATGCGGAACATCCCTTCTCTGGTGGGGAATGACCCAGAGCTGGCGTGGGAGGTGGAGTGGTATCAGCTAGTTATAGTTGGGCTTCCACACATAGCTCTGGTTCTGGTACCAAACTCCTGAAGGGCTGGACTCTTTGCCAGAGTTGCCCAGGGTGAGAGGTGCTGGGCGGTATGAGAATAGGCGGTGAGTGTCAGTGTGTTGGAGTTCTCTTTGGAGAACAAGAGGGTAGCCTCCATGCGACTATGATTCATTGGGAGGAAGTCTCTGATTGTTGTTTCTGCTTATGCACTAAACAGCAGTTCAGAGTACCCAACCTTCTTGGAGTCTCTGGGTGGCGTCCTGAAAAGGGCACAGAGGGACTCCAATGCTCACATAGTCAATGATGGAGACCTGTAGGGGAGTGATTGGGATGAACCGTCTGTCTGATCTGAACCTGAGTGGTACTTTGTTGTTGGATTTCTGTGCTAGTCATGGACTCGGCATAACAAACACCATGTTCCAGCATAAGGTGGTTCATAACAGTACTTGGCCACCCTAGGCCAACGATTGATGATTGACTTTGTGGTCATATCATCAGTGGACCAGCTCTTTACCCTCACAGGGCTATTGGAGGGGTCATGAGAGTTTGCCCATCCAGTCTATATGTATTTTCTGGACTTGGAGAAGGCTTACAGCTGTGCCCTCCAGCGAGTCCTGTGGGGGTACTGCAGGAGTATGGGGTATTGGGGTCGTTGTTATGAGCCATCCGGTCCTTGTATTATCAAAGTTTGTCCGTACAAAGTCAAAGACATTGACACACATGAGATTCAGTACCTCCAAATCTGAGGCCATGATTCTCTGCTGGAAACTGGTGGATTGCACCCTCCGGGTTTGGAGTGAGTCTTTGCCCCGAGCAAGGGAGTTTAAGTATGTCTGGGTCTTGTTCATCAGTGAGGGTAAAATGGAGTGGGAGATGGACAGGTGGTTCAGTGCGGAATCAGCAGTTATGCAGGTACTGTACTGGATCGATGTGGTGAAGATGGAGCTGAACCAGAAGGCAAAGCTCTCAACTAACTGGTCCATCTACATTCCAATCCTCACCTATGGTCATATTGTATATTATATGGTCATTGGGTAGTGACCGAAAGAATGAGATTGTGGATACAAGTGGCTGAAATGAGTTTCGTTCATAGGGTGGCTGAGCCCAGCCTTAGAGATCAGACATCTGTAGGGAAGTCGGAGTAGAGACACTGCTCCCTCACCTCTTAAAGGGCCAGCTGAGGTGATTCAACATCTGACCAGGATGCCTCCTGGACGCTTCCCTTTGGAGGTTTTCTGGGCACGTCCATCTCATAAGGGGCCTCGGGGTAGACCCAGATCATGCTGGAGAGATTATATATCTCGTCTGGCTTTGGAATGCCTCTGGGACCCCTAGGAAGATCTGGAAAACATTAGTGGAAAGAGGAACTTCTGGAATTGGATGGATGATTTGAATGAGAACAGAATACAGTACCAACCTTAAATTCCTGTCTTGATGTTTCAGACTCAGCCCGTCGGATGGCGACTCATTAGGCAGTGACCAGTCCAGCGGCAGAGAATCGGCAGAAGAAAGTACTCGACCTGTGGCTACGCCCAGTGAGGGGAAACACCACAGGAAGACACCCAAAAATGGTCAGCAACATTGTGACATCAGTCACTTAAACAATGTGATGTATGTATGTGTAAGAGCAGAAGAGGGATGAATGATGGGAAAATTAATCTGCTTTGTTTTTTCTCTTTAATGCTTCTGAAGGGAGGAACAAGATGGGTCCGTTGCTACTTTCATTGCTCCTAACCAGTATCTTTAATCTCTAATCAGTATCTATAATTTTTAATCAATATCTATAATCTCTAATCAGTATCTTTATATGTCATATGTCTGTTGTATTATTTCCCTTATGGCTCCATCAGGCGGGGGTCCAGAGGAGCTTCTGTCCTCGTCCTCCATCTTTGATCACGTGGACCGTCTGTCTCGTGGCTCGTCCGACGGCACTCGTCGCCAGGCCAACAAGGTGCAGCTGATCGCCATGCAGCCACGGCCAAGCCCACCGCCGCCCCACCCCCCGTCCCATCTGAGCCCCACCCTCACCGAGAAGGTCAGCACGGAGGTGAGACGACCATGACAAAAACGTTATGCCCTCGCTGTCCGCCATTTAAAACTAGTCTGACACCATCACCTGTGCTCCCACAGGTGGCGCTGAGACACAAGTCCGAGATTGAGCATCACAGGAACAAACTTCGGCAGCGTGCAAAGAGGCGGGGTCAGTGTGAGTTTCCCTCCATGGATGACATCATGGACGCTTTTGGAGATGGGCCGGTGCAGAGTGAGGTGGCACAGCGTCTGTATAGCTCCGCCCATGACCACATGGATTGCATCCTGCAGGCCGACGCCCACTCACCCCCCACGCCCACTGACTCCAGGAGGAGGTCAGACTGATGGTCTTCATGTACAGTTTACTCATAATGTTTATTTTTATCATTCACTGTATTAAGAGACACCACAGGATCTATAGAGCTTTTAGTGTGGACGTCATGATGAGGTCACAGTGTTAGCTGGAGGCTAACCAAAGACTGGAGGCTAACACTAGCAGTGGGCTAAAACTACACATCTAAAATGTCATCCTGCTGTGTTGATAGCTGCCAGAATCAAGATAACACAACATTTGAGATCACAAACTGTGATTTGAGGCTCTAGTGAGCTGCGTTTCAGGGATGGAGAGTAAACGTTGCCATTGGCTGCTGTTAGCAGAAGGTTAAACTATTAGCAACCCTTTCTCTCCATCTCTGAGATGCTTCACCGATATTATAAGATTCTTTTTTTGACTGACTTTACTGAAGGATAGTTAACTATAGGCATCCAAAGATTTATATGCTTCAATTTATCTTTACAGCGCTGCCATTGGCCACCAGCCAGCTGGTCTTTGCTTAGCTAGCGTAGCTTGTGAATTCCGCAATGCAACACTAAAAATGAGGCAAACAAAGTTAGCACTCATCTGGCAATAGCACTGTGCTTTCCTGCACTGTGACAAGAGTGTGTGGATGAAACTAACAAGTTAACTAGCCAGTTGCTAACTAGCTGGAGACAGATAAGCTAACTAGCTAACTAGCCAGCTGTTTCCTCCTCCTGCAGTATCTCCAGCAGCGTAGCAGTCGCCTAATCTGGTCCTATTGGTTAATGTTAACTTTCTCCACTAACACGGGTGATCCTGGTTCCTGGATCCTATAAAAAACAAGCCAACAATACTTGCTAGCCAGTGTTAGCTAACGTGTTCAGATAATTATTCTGCCTCCACTTAACGCTCCACTCACTAAATACCTCACCATGGTTACTAACAGAAAAATCTTTTAGTTTGCTTCCATAACATGTCTTCTTTCAGACTAGTGGGAAGAAAACATTTATTTTACCACTTTGTCTATTTGCATCTGCAGATTTCTCCTAAACTGACCAAAGTTAGCATAACACAATGTCTCATTTGCATTTTAACTTGTATAACGTAATTCAAGGAGTAATTGTCTTGATGTCAGTAACGAACTGAGTTTCATGGTGATTTCTATTAATGCTTTGCCCTTAATTTTTTACTTAAGTAAATTTTTTTGTCTGAATATTAGCCTGAGCTTCTCATGATGATATTAGTTCTATATATTAGTCATTAATTTTATGTTTAATATTTAATCTTTTTGTTTGTCTTTGTCCAGAGGGAGGCGCTCCCCTCGGGGTCGGCGGGCTCAGCCAGGACCTGGAAGTCTTCCTGATACAGACCGAGACCGGCTGCTCACTGATCACAGTGCCACCTACAGGAAGTACCCAGGATTCAACAATGTGGCCTACATGGTGAGACAGACAACAGATTTAAGCAGTTAGCAGTACTCAGGATATAGTGGAAGCTTTGGGATTTTATTCTGATCTGACAGTCATTGAATGTGGAGTTCCTCAGGGTAGCATTCTGGTTCATCTTTTCTTTGTATTTTAGATTAATGGTTTTAAAGTCTTTTGATTTTATCTAAAATAGTTTTGCATAGAAAACTACTATTTGGGTTGTGATTTGAACCAGCATCCATCTAATGAGTTGATTGCTTTAAAAGGTTTCTCTAGGATGAACTTAAGGATACAGGTTCTTGCTTCTTGAGTCCTGGTTCAGTGCCACTCTACACAGTTTGGTGGCCACCATACAGACGATAAAACCGTTTGATTTTGGCAATAACGACTTCCTTTCATAGATTCTCAGTACAAACTCCATAGGTTTTACCCCACTGGTTGTGAGGAGCTAAAAACTCAACCACTGTCTCCTTTTTTTACTAGTTAGGCTGTTGTGTTTTAGTTTTAGTCTGCTGTACATCAAGCAGGCCTTGCCCATGGGTGCCAGAGACCTGTCCCACTTTTTTTTAAGATCATGAACCACTGTATTCCTGTATATACCCCTATATTGCAAACACTGAAAAAAAACAAAAAAAAAGCGTTTTAATTGTTCCTGTCCAGACTGAAAGGTGTCAGAGCTGTTTTTATTCTACAGCGTAAACTGCAAGTTGAACTGAAGCCTTTATTTATGCTTCAAGTTAGGCTTGTTCGGTATACCGGTACTGAAATGGTACTAGGATACTGATGCATTTAAAACTGTACTATACTGTGTTTGGATGAGACCGGTACTTGCATTACATATATAGCGCTGCCAGAAGTGACGTCGTCACGTCACGTTACCGCATTGTAATTTGAGCCGAGGTGAGCGAGCAGCGTTTAGGAGCAAATGGAGCAGGTAGAAAGGTTGGAGAGAGAGAGAGAGAGAGAGAGAGAGAGAGAGAGAGAGAGAGAGAGAGAGAGAGAGAGACGGCAGCTACCTCCACCCTCAACACGCTGCATCTCGTAGAGAAACCAGCAGCGAAGTTCTATCTGGAATGACTTCAGCTTCAGCATCAATGATCACGCTGAAGCCACTAACAGCGAAGCACCACTGTTCAAACGGTGATATAAAACATGTCTGACCAAGAGAGGAAACACTTCAACTTGGTAAAACTTCTGAGGGACCAGCAGCCAGACCTGCAGCAGGAGTTCAGAGAACGACACAGCTAATAACTGATATTTATTGGCTGAGTTATTGGCTTTACTGGCCTATTTACGTGTGTTTGAATGAAATGAACGTTTTTGTTTCATTCTATAAACTACTGATAACAATTTCTTCCAAAAATGGGTCAAAATAACAAAAAAACAAATATATGTTGGTACCAGTATCGATACCAAAATGTTGGTATTGTGACAACACTACTTCAAGTCTATGTTTTTGACAATACGTGGATAAATGTGAGGTAAAGAGCTGAATAATATATTTATCCACATTTTGCAGCTGGAGCAGAGTGTTGATCTTTATCCAATCATAATCAACTATTTTGTAGCCTAATTCAGTTGAAATCACAGTGATCTCACATCCAGCCCACTACAATTTCATCATGAACCTTGAACTGGTGGGCTGGCCGTCGCCGAGTCGGACTGTCCTCAGTGCGAGGCTTCTGTGACCCCATCTCATTTACCATGCTGATGCATCAGCATTCATAACCATACAACCTTTATTGATAAACTGTTTACTAGAGCACAAAGTTCTTCAGTGATCTAGCCTTGTAATTTTGCTCTCAAAGTGCTCCAGATTGATGCATTTAACTTTAAAATGTTCAAAACAGCATGATCCCAGATCCGCCTAGAGGGTCCAAGGTCACCCACCAGTCTCTCAAACTCTTGTGGGGAACACTGTATTACCTTGTGGCCCCTTCACTTCGAAACTCATTCCAGCGCCGCTGATCTTGCCCTGTCATCTTGTACCAACATTAAAAGTTTGCATATTATAATCAAATATAAGCAAATTTTAATGGTCAGGAGTTCATCCAAAGCAGCCAGTACCATCAGCATAAAGATGGACATTATACTGCTGAGAGTGAAAATAAATAAGATAAGAACACCTACTCTTTATTCTCTCTTTCCTCTCTCCCATAGTCGGACCCTGACCTCCCCCCGGACCACGGCAGCCCCTCGCCTACCGACGAGGTGTTTGACTCAGCCCCTGCCCCGCCTCCCTATATGCCCCCCCAGCCCTCTATCGAGGAGGCACGGCAGCAGATGCACTCCCTTCTGGATGATGCCTTTGCCCTGGTGTCGCCGTCCTCGCAGGGCAGCGCCGGGGTGAGCGGGGTAAGCCCTGCCCTGCCCAGCCCCTCCCCCCAGGCCCGCCCCCCAGGCAGGCAGTGGGGCTCTTATCCAGCTGCCCCCTCTCACAGCCCCTTCTCTGCTGTGAGTGTGTCACCCTGCAGCTGAGGCCATTTTCAGTCTGTCATGACTTCATGTTCTGTTTTCATTTTCTTCTTCTCTCGTTCTTTCTGCAGAGATACGCAGAGCTGGGAATGTCTCCCACATCAGTCCAGGGCCTGCTACAGAGGTCAGTACACTTAAAGCCAGGTCCAGGTCTGTAATCGGGACCTCAACAAGTGCTGATTATCTGTGTCTTTTATACAGGCAGGGCCTAAGTTCCGGAGGGTATGTTTCTACTGGAGACCAGCTGCAGGAGTCGGTTTACTCCAGCAGGGGGCAGTATGAGGACCCCCCTCCTCATCCAGACCACGACCTGTAGGGGGCAGCACAGGTACAATCATTTATATTGCTCTCTTTGTACACTGCTGTCATGTAGCCTTTCCGCCTCTGACACTGAAATTGCTCGATGGAGGCTTACATTTGTTGTATCTGTTACATTTGTTGACCCAGGTGCGCAGCTCCACCACTTGACCCAGGTGGGTTTGTCCAGTCAGATTGGTGCATACCCTGGGGTGGGTCGCAGCATGTCTGGTCCCACTGGCTCCAGCTGGAACCAGCAGCATTCAGACCAGGACCTGTCCAGACCAGGCGCCAGCAGAGAAAGTGTGAGTCCATTGGGGGGAGTAGCAAAACCAAACCAAATTTGGCCAACAACAAGTGACCACTGTCCATCAATTTTTTTACAGTTTCTTTTCATGTCTCGATTTATTTTTTGGTCTTGACCTCACCTTCTGTCCCACTGTCCCTTCTCCCTACAGGTGCTGTCGTTTCCTGAGTTCTCCTCTTCCTCTGTTTTCCAGATGCCCAGCTCCTCGTTGCGGGACCCATCAGCTCCACCTCTCCTCCTGACCTCACCGACTCCAGAGTACCCACCAGAGGATGCTTCACCCTCCGCCCACACTTCTGCCTCTCTTATAAAGGCTATCAGGGAGGAACTGCGACGTCTGGCCCAAAAACAGGCTGCAGTGACCAGCTACCCTTAGCGGGGTCTGGATCTATTTGGATCAGGACTCAACTGGTATTGTTTTAAACTGCTCAGAGCCTGTAAAGACTGGATTAAACCCCTAAAACTAACTGATCCACACTCTGGACTCTCTTGAGCAAATCTATGTCTGTACTGCTAAACCCAAAATGACAATGGACCACGATCCACACATGAAAAAAAAGACAGTGTCTCCTGACTGAAAGACCTCCGGTACTTTACAGGGTCCCGTCTGTCTGTCCGTCATCCTTCAGCTCAGTGTTTCATTAGACATTAGAGTTTGACTCTTCACGTTTCCACTGAAGTGTTTCGTGGAGTGGATCTTTTGATTATCATCCTTCCTGAACTTCTGGAGTGGATCATACTTTTTGAACTTTTGGAGCTGCAATTCATTACCAATATCCGGAGTAGATCATCCCTTTTGACCTTCTGGAGTTGATTGTGCTTCCAGACCTTCCAGAGTGGATGGTCACTCTCAACCTTCTGGCCGGGATTGTCCCCCCTGACCTTCAAAGGTGGGTCATCCCTTCTGGACTTCTGAAGTGGATAGTCCCTCCTGAATTTCGGGAATGGATCCTCCCCCCTAATGGTCTGGAGTGGATTGTCTCTCCTGATCTTCTGGACTGGATTGTTTTTCCTGACCTTCCCAGAGTGGATGGTCCCTCCTGATCTTCTAGGGCATTTCATGCCTTGTTCATCCCTGTTGAACTTTTGGAGTACACCTTCCGCCTTGACCCTCTGAAGTTGCAATTTATTCCTGAAAATCTGGGGAGAATCATCTCTCCATACCCTCTAGAATGAATTGTCCTTCCTGAAGGTCTAGAATAAATGGTCATTTCTGAACCTCTAGAGAAGGTCATCTCAGAAGACCATACCCCTTGACCCACTGAAGTGAAAATCCCTTATGATCTTCAAGAGTGGATTGTCATCTGTAATGGATTCTCCCCCCAATTGTCTATAGTGGACATCCTTCCTGACCTTATGGAGTGGTTGTCTCCACTGATCGTCTGGACTGGATCATCTGTCCTGACCTTCCCAGAGTGAATGGTGCCTCCTGACCCTCTAGAGCAGTTTGTCCCATAAGATCGTCCCTCCTGACCCTCTGGAGTGAATGGTGCCTCCTGACCCTCTAGAGCATAAGATCGTCACTCCTGACCCACTGGAGTGAACGGTCCCTCCTGAGCCTCTAGAGCAGATCGTCACTCCTGACCCACTGGAGTGAACGGTCCCTCTGACCTTCTCGGACAGATCACCCCTCTTGAAATTCTGGATTGGATCTTTCCTTTTGAACTCCTGAAGCGACTCAATACTTTTGATGGTCTGGATGGGTTGTCCTTCCAGACATTCTGGAGTAGGTTGTTGCTCCAGTCCTTCCAAGTAGATGGTCCTTTCTGATCTTCTGGACTCAATCATCCCTCCTGAAGTTCTAAAGTGGATTGTCCCTCTGGACCTTCTGTGGTGCTAACCGTCAGCCTCATACCGTCTCTTCATTGACCACTTATTGCCTTCCACACTTCCATCAATCACAGGGTTCAGGTCTCCTTTCATAAACCATATCAATGAGGTCTTTGCACTGTCGACAGCTGGAGGTGACATACAGTCCCTCCAGCAAGGGGACGTAAAACAGGAAAAAAATTATATAGAAATATCTATAAGAATTAAAATGAATATCTGTAAAGAGATAGAATCCCAATGAGCACAATATCAATGTAAGAGTTATTATTGGAGTATTGAGATGTTACTTATTTTTTATTGCTTATATACAAAACTATACTTTAAATATTTTTATTTTGATGAAAAAAAGACCAAACTACTGTTCTATGTTGTATTCTTCTTGTGTTTGAGCTCGCTGTAGATTTTGACCCAGCGCTTGTTTCTCTGTGGAGACGTTGCTTAGCATAGCTGCTCGCTCGTGTGTTCATGTATCGGTGGCAACGAAAAAAGTAATGCTAATGCATCACTTTAATATCAAGTTTTCTCATCGCTGATTTGTTGCATCCATCAGTTTGTGGGCAGAAAATTATAGAGGAGTGTATCTCATAACAGGTGGGTAAAAATGTTTCTGTACGGAGGCAGAGATGGAAAACCAGTCATTCATCACAACCAGAAACTAAAGCTAACAGTTACACATCTACCCTCCGCTAGGTGCAGTAATGTTCACTGCACACAAGAAACCACATTCTTACCACAAATTGAATCAGTGTCGCAGTGATAGGAGATAAACTTAAACCCACTTCTTATCTGTCAAATGAGTCGCAAGGTACACAAAATAGGACCAGAAAAGAATTTCTCTATTCTCACAATACCTTATAGACCTAAGAGCCTTATAGAGGCTAACCAAAGGGCAGACTGGAGGCTAACACTAGCAGTGAGCTAAAGCTACACATCATCTTGCTGTTGTTGGCTGCCAGAATCCAGATATGAACATTTGAGATGACAAAGTCTGACTGGAGGATCTAGAGAGCTACAATATCAGAGAAATGTTTCAGAGATGGAGAGGAAATGATGCTAATATTTAGCCTTCTGCTAACAGCAGCCATGAGTCATTGACTGCAGTTAGCAGAAGGCTAAACTATTAGCATCCCTTTCTCTCCATCTCTGAAACTCTTCTCTGATATTGTCCGACTCTCTTTTTGATTGACTTTACTGAAGGATAGTTAACTATAGACATTCAAAGATTTATACGCTCTCAATTTATCTTTACAGCGCTGCAGTTGGCCACCAGTCCGCTGGTTGGACGGCTGGCTACTTAGCTAGCTTAGCTTGCTAATTCCACCATGCTGTAATGAAACACAGAAAATGAGGCAAACTAAGTTGCCCCTCATCTGGTGATAGCACTGTGCTTTCCTACACTGTGACAAGAGTGTGTGGCTAAAGCATTACGGTAACTTATTAAATTTCACTCATTTAGCGACCTGCTAGTTAGCTAGCTACCTTGCTAATTCCACCATGCCACAGAAAATGAGCCCAACAGCGGACAGAGATGGGTCACGGTCCATCTGCCTCACTCCTCACCGCTAGGAGACTACGCTAGGTGTAGCTAGCTTGTCAGTCGCCAGACAATCTAGCTAACTAGCGTTAGCGAGCCGTCTCCTCCTCCTGCAGTATCTCCAGCAGCGTAGCGGTTGGCTAATCTGGTCCCGTTAGTTAATGTTAACTTTCTCCACTAACACTGGTGATCCTGGACAGTCAGTGACAGGACAGACTGACAGAAACTAGGATTTTCTTCAGCCATTGTTAAAAACAAGACAACAATACTTGCTAGCCAGCGTTAGCTAAGATGTTCAGAGAATTACTCTGCCTCCACTTAACGCTCTGTCCACTAAATACCTCATCTTGGTTACTAACAGAAATAGAGGATTATTACTAGTGAGTTTAAAATAAAGTTTGTCCTGACGGTGTCATGTTGTTACCAAAATCAAAGGGTTTATTCTCAGTTTGGTGGCCTTTCTAAAGGGAGAAATATATCTTTATTCTTTGATTTTGGGGTTGCTGGATGAAAAAAATGTAACAATTCCTGACAATGATCCTGATTTATTTGACTTCAGGACATCTCTGACTACATGCACGCTGAAAATCAAACATTTTTACTGCAATAATAAATTGTAATATTGAATCGCAATACTTAAAAATTGCAATATTTATCAAACCTGTGCTGAAGTATTGTGATAGTATTGAATCAGGAGATAGGTGAATCGTCCCAGCCCTAACTTTTAACTGTCTAATTCTGCAGATTATAACAAACTAATTAAATAATTGTGAAGAAAATGAGATTAACGGTTGTTTAGCTGGATGACTGGTTGGCTGTTTTCTCCGTAGTGTTGTGAAGAAATTGGTTGCTCGTATAATCTGGTTTTGGTACGAGAGCGTTTGTTCGTCAGCATGTTTGAGGCTTCAGCTACTCGTGATGTTCCAGTTAATGTTCAGCATGCTGCTAAAAGATGTTTAAAAGTAAGTTTAAAAACATAAAGAGTTGTTCCACATTGAGTTCAGAGTGAGCAAAGAGCGTCACGGTGCCATAAAACCATCGTCCATCCAAACTCAGTAGAAAAAAAAATCCATCCTTTTTTTTTTGGTTTGCATTTGCAAAATCTATTTTTAAATCTAAGATGGTTGCAGTAAACAGTGTATAAATGAAAGTGGATATGGTGTTGAATAGAAAACATAATATATAGAACATATTTTATGTGTGATTGCTCTGCTGAACAGACTCAAAGATCTGCCAGCATCAGTGCCAACACATCCGTCACGGACTAGAACTGGCTGGAGACTCTGATTGGCTCTAGCACCTGTCCGTCAAGCTGTATGACTTGGCCCCACCCACAGGATCACATGGTGCTAACCCAACGACTCGAGGTGTGTCTGAAACTCGTCACAAACAAATATTTAGTGAGGAGTCGGTCTTCTCGTATCAGACTCTGGATTCAACCTGCTGCCCTGCAGGTTTCACTAACGTCTCCTGAATGTTTCCTTCAGTGTTTTCTAGAGTTTCTGTGTTTTCTAGATCTGTGATCCTCAGTGAGAATCCAGCAGACGACCAGCCGCCGCCGCTCTGCAGACGTTCACTCACAGCAAAACTACTGACTCAGCAACATTAATAAAGGTTCATCTTATCTTATCTTAACATGCACAGATTCATCTTGTGCACACAAGACATCAACTTTAAGTTCAAGATGTCTCAAGATTTTAACTTGTGTGCACAAGTGACATATGCGTGTGCAAACTTTCACTAACAACGTAACAAAAGAAGAAAAAAAAAAACAGTCTGCCGGGTTTCCTTTAGCATGTGATCTGGTCCAAGATACCTGATCTGGATCTAGATACCTGATCTGGATCTACAGTAGAGACCTAATCTGGTCCAAGATACCTGATCTGGATCTAGATACCTGATCTGGATCTACATATCTGATCTGGCAGCAGAACTCGCTATTAACCTGACAACTACTCGGTGTGTTTTCAGATCATCAGATAGTAATTACAGTTGTTAGATTTGTGGTGACTGAACGTCTGTACAGGTTTTTCTCTGAGTGAACCACATTCCTGTTCCTGTCTGCACTGTGTTCCAGCAGGTAGCCTCACTGAGTTCAGACCTGACCAGGCTGTGATCCAGCTGTGATCCAGCTGTGATCCAGGTGGAACTCAGTGAAGCTGCAGCGTGGAAACGGAGGCCGAAGGACCAGTTGTTTTACTGTCAGTCGGTGGCTTGGATCGCTGCCAGCAGTCTCACCTGTTCAACAGGTGAGTGTCAGCTGACCTGACGGGGTCACATGACAGGACTCTGTGCTGTTTCAAGTCTCAACGATTGTGTTAACAAACATTAAAGAGGTGTTCAAATTCAAACCAGTCGCTCATTTCTGATTTAATTTTTCTTCTCACGTTTAAAAAGTTAAGAGATGGAAATCATGTTTTAGACTTTTTGTTACTCACAAAACTGCTACATTAATTTAAAACAAACGAGTTCTATTAATAATCCTAATCCCAACGTCACAGAAAACCCAAACAATGCAGTTTATACTGAAACCCAATTCTGAGGGGAAAAGGTTCATATTCGGATGTTTAGTCACAGGTGGAGTCACAACTTCTACCTAATAGTTTTTAGAATAAAATCATAATATGTCTAGAATAAAGCTGTCATGTTCTGACTCTATGACTAATAAGTGATTATTTACCAGTAAAACTGAATTTTTGCCTCCATGTTAACTATGAACAACACCCCCCCCCCCCCCCGTTGCCCAGTGACGATGACGTAGCTGTTGGTGCTTCCTGATACACCTGGTATACAGGTACAGGTAAACAGTTTGGACCGAGTAGACGGGCAGAGACCCAGCGGACGTCTGCAGGGTAAAAACATTCAGCTGTGTAAGTAATCACATCAAATTCATTACTAAGAAATCTGTAAATGAACATGAACGCAGCAGGAAACGTGTTTGTTGTTAACGTTCAGCGGTTAAAGAGGCTGACATGAAGCTAATGTTTCCATCAGTCTAATATTAAACTAATAACAATCTTATATCAGGCTGTGATATCTGGCTGCACCCTCTGCTTCAATAAATCTCAGTTTATGACTAATATTGAACTTTAGCCCTCTGCGTTTATCTGAGTAACTCGGGAAACCTTTCCACCAAACCCCGTTCAAAATCTGACTGATTTAATTTCTTCCTGATACCGGCTAGACGAACGTACCAACATGGCAGAAACCACGTAAGCACGCTTTAAATGTGTCTTCTGGTTAATTCGGCTTCACCATCAAAACACTGAAATGCATCTCGGTCGGTTATGTTTTGTTTTACCGCGTCAATGTTTCTGAACAGCGACTTCATTAAATTGATTGTTTTTGACCGGAGTTTGGTGAAGCGATCGTCCTCCGTTCAGGAACGAGGAATGTTGTGAGACCAGCTGAAAGCTGCTGGTTTGGTTTTCACACAGAAACAAAGCCTCAGGCTGGTTAGAGAAACACACCATTTCCTTTATTATTATTACTATTATTAGAGTCATGGCGTTTCATAATAAAACATGAATATGGAAGCAAATATTTATCTTTTAAACACTGGTTTTAATCAAACAATATTCACGCGTTTAGTTCAGTGAAATGTGATTTAAATATCCATTGCATTATGTTGAGTCCTGATTATTATGATTAGTAGTTGTAGTATCAATATTATATTCAGTCATGTGAGTAATCCACTAAACGGATGCAGTTTGGACTGACAGAAATATGTGAATTATATATACGTATGTGTGATGAAGTCAGATGTTTATAGAGATGAAAGAGTCTAAAGAGGGTTAGTCCTTTAAGTTGATGTGCTGGAAGCATCAGGATGTGAGCGACTGTGACCAGGACCGGACCAGGACCAGGACCAGACCATGACCAGGACCAGACCGTGACCAGGACCAGACTGTGACCGGGACCAGACTGTGACCGGGACCAGACTGTGACCCAGGACCAGACTGTGACCAGGACCGGACCAGGACCAGGACCGGACCAGGACCAGGACCAGACCGTGACCAGGACCAGACTGTGACCGACCAGACTGTGACCGGACCAGACTGTGACCAGGACCAGGACCAGGACCAGACTGTGACCAGGACCAGACTGTGACCAGGACCAGACCGTGACCAGGACCAGACTGTGACCAGGACCAGACTGTGACCAGGACCAGACCAGGACCAGGACCAGACCGTGACCAGGACCAGACCATGACCAGGACCTAGACCAGGACCAGGACCAGACTGTGACCAGGACCAGACCGTGACCAGGACCAGACCGTGACCAGGACCACACTGTGACCGGGACCAGACCGTGACCAGGACCACACTGTGACCAGGACCAGACTGTGACCAGGACCAGACCGTGACCAGGACCAGACCGTGACCAGGACCAGACCGTGAAGACCAGGACCAGACTGTGACCAGGACCAGACCGTGTGACCGGGACCAGACCGTGACCAGGACCAGACCGTGGCGCTAGGCGACCGGGTCAGAACATCCAGACCTGCAGCTCTGGTGGGATGTTCCCGGTCTGCAGTGGTCAGGACTACCAGAACTGGTCCAAGGAAGGAGAACCGGTGAACCGGAGACCGGGTTATGGAGGACCAAGGCTCAGTGAAGGCTGGCCCGTGATGTCTGATCCAATAGAAGAGCTGCTATAATCCTGTATGATATACAGTATAACACAGTATTATATATTGTTATTATTATACTATATACTGTATAACACTGTTATTGTTGTTATATATAGTATAACAATACTGTGTGATATATGATATAATAATAATATACAGTATAATACTGTGTTATATACAGTATAACACTATTTGTTATGTATAGTATATAATAATATAGTTATATCATATATTATTATTATTATGGTATATACAGTGTAACACACAGTATTGTTGTATATAGTATATAATAATATATTCTATTGTATATTCTATTATTATATATTATTTTTATTACTATTACTATTGTTGTTGTTATTATACTGTACACAACACACAGTGTTACAGTAAATTTTATTATTATACAATATTCTGTATATTGTAATGATATATAATACTGTCTGTATAATAAAAAGAAGACAAAGAACATATGTGTCCACGTTGGCGGATTTTATGAAGACTCAGCTGGTCTGCTGAGTCTATATTATACTGTGTTATATACAGTATAATCATAATCATAATAATAATAATAATACTTGTGTTCAGGATGGAGGATTTTATGAAGACTCAGCTGGTGAACGCCGTCCAGCTGCAGGAGGTGGAAATGCAGGAGAAACCTGCAGAGAAGCCTGCAGACGACCAGCAGGGCAGCAAGAACACTGGTGAGTGTGTGATCAATAATCAATCAGTTGATGAGTGATCAATCTGTCTGACCTCCTGCAGCCAGCAGGGGGCAGCACCATCTCACAGTTTGGAGTCATATCGTCGTGGTTCATATATGAGCGAGTCTCAACGCTAAATCAGTCACTGATTCACAAATATATTATTATTACTATTATTATTATACTACTATTGTTATAATTATTATTACTACTATGTTATATATTTATTTAGATTTATCTATCTATTTTTAGATGTATAATAGATATTTCTTAGTGTAATTGAATTTGATGTAGAGCCACATTATGACATAAAGCATACAGCGAGGGGAGACACGTGATTGGCTAGAAAGGACACAGACTTCTGATTGGCTACAGATAATTCCCTGTTGTTGATTGGTCGACATCAGGCAAGTAGATTTATGTGGCAGCACAGGAGCAATATCAGTTAAAATAATTGGATATATTGATTAGAATTTGTTCGCTGTAGGTGGAGGTAAGCCTCGTCACTAATGAACAGAGACCATCCCGCGGTCACGCCTGAGGGAGTAAAAATATGAAGTATAAATTACCTTTGTGTTTATTGTGAACGCAGCATTAGTGAAGTATAACACGTTTAATAATTCATGTTTTATTTCAGCAGCAGACGAGACGTTCACTGTCGAGGAAGCTGTGGAAACAATCGGCTTCGGTGTCTTTCACATTGTGCTGTTCATCATCATGGGGAGTACCAGCGTGAGTACATCTGTATCTGTAGTACATCTATATCTGTAGTACATCTGTGTCTATAGTACATCTGTATCTATACTACTCTGTGTATATATGTACGTATATATGAATATGAGAAAAGTGTGCCCGAGTGCCTGAATGAATTACATATATATGTATATATGCACATATATATGTGTGTGTATATATACACACACATATATATATGTATGTGTGTGCATATATGTATGTATGTATGTGTATATATGTATATATGTGTGTGTGTGTGTGTGGCGTATATACACACATATATATATATACATATATATGTGTGTGTATACACATGTGTGTGTGTGTATATACACAGTATGTGGTGTATATATTAAGTATGTGGTGTATATACACACAGTATGTGGTGTATACGGTACGTGTTCCTGCAGATGTGGTGTATATATATGCAGTATGTGGTATATATATATATATATATGGAGTATGTGGTATATATATATATATATATATATATATATATATATATATATATATATATATATATATATATATATATATATACATATATATATGTGTATACACACGATATATATGTGGTGTATATATTCACAGTATGTGGTGTATATACTCACAGTATGTGGTGTATACGGTACGTGTTCCTGCAGATGTGGTGTATATATACACATTATGTGGTACAATATATATATATATATATATATATATATATACACACAGTATGTGGTGTGTATATACACAGTATGTGGTGTATACTGTACGTGTTCCTGCAGATGTGGTGTATATATATGCAGTATGTAGTGTATATATACACAGTATGTGGTGTATATATTCACAGGATGTGGTGTATATATACGCAGTATGTGGTGTATATATACACAGTATGCGGTGTGTATATACACACAGTATGTGGTGTATACGGTACGTGTTCCTGCAGATGTGGTGTATATATACACAGTATGTGGTGTATATACTCACAGTATGTGGTGTATATACACACAGTATGTGGTGTATACGGTACGTGTTCCTGCAGATGTGGTGTATATATACACAGTATGCGGTGTATATACTCACAGTATGTGGTGTATATACACACAGTATGTGGTGTATACGGTACGTGTTCCTGCAGATGTGGTGTATATATACACAGTATGTGGTGTATATACTCACAGTATGTGGTGTATATATACACAGTATGTGGTGTATACGGTACGTGTTCCTGCAGATGTGGTGTATATACACACAGTATGTGGTGTATATATTCACAGGATGTGGTGTATATATACGCAGTATGTGGGTGTATATACTCACAGTATGTGGTGTATATACTCACAGTATGTGGTGTATATACACACAGTATGTGGTGTATACGGTACGTGTTCCTGCAGATGTGGTGTATATACACACAGTATGTGGTGTATACGGTACATGTTCCTGCAGATGTGGTGTATATATACACAGTATGTGGTGTATATACACACAGTATGTGGTGTATACGGTACGTGTTCCTGCAGATGTGGTGTATATATACACAGTATGTGGTGTATATACTCACAGTATGTGGTGTATATACACACAGTATGTGGTGTATACGGTACGTGTTCCTGCAGATGTGGTGTATATATAAGTATGTGGTGTATATACTACAGTATGTGTGTTTACACAGTATGTGGTGTATACGGTACGTGTTCCTGCAGATGTGGTGTATATACACACAGTATGTGGTGTATACAGTACGTGTTCCTGCAGATGTGGTGTATATATACACAGTATGTGGTGTATATACTATTGTGTATAGTAGATACCACAGAATATAGGTGGTGTATACGGTACGTGTTCCTGCAGATGTGGTGTATATATACACAGTATGTGGTGTATATACACACAGTATGTGGTGTATACGGTACGTGTTCCTGCAGATGTGGTGTATATACTAGTTGTGGTGTTATAACGTTGTGGTGTTCGTGTGTTCTGGTGTGGTGTTATACCACAGTATGTGGTGTATATACTCACAGTATGTGGTGTATACGGTACGTGTTCCTGCAGATGTGGTGTATAATACCAATTATATACTCACAGTATGTGGTGTATATACTCACAGTATGTGGTGTATACGGTACGTGTTCCTGCAGATGTGGTGTATATATACACAGTATGTGGTGTATATACTCACAGTATGTGGTGTATATACACACAGTATGTGGTGTTACGGTCGTGTTCCTGCAGATGTGGTGTATATATACACGTTTGGTGTATATACTCACAGTATGTGGTGTTACGGTCGTGTTCCTGCAGATGTGGTGTATATATACACAGTATGTGGTGTATATACACACAGTATGTGGTGTATACGGTACGTGTTCCTGCAGATGTGGTGTATATACTCACAGTATGTGGTGTATATACTCACAGTATGTGGTGTATACGGTACGTGTTCCTGCAGATGTGGTGTATATATACACAGTATGTGGTGTATATACTCACAGTATGTGTTTATAGTCTGGTGTGGTGTATATAACACAGTATGTGGTGTATATACTCACAGTATGTGGTGTATACGGTACGTGTTCCTGCAGATGTGGTGTATATATACACAGTATGTGGTGTATATACTCACAGTATGTGTTATACACACAGTATGTGGTGTATAGGTACGTGTTCTGCAGATGTGGTTATATACCAGATTTGTATATACTCACAGTATGTGGTGTATACGGTACGTGTTCCTGCAGATGTGGTGTATATATTCACAGTATGTGGTGTATATACTCACAGTATGTGGTGTTACGGTACGTTCTGGTGTGGGTATATATCACAGTATGTGGGTATATACTCACAGTATGTGGTGTATACGGTACGTGTTCCTGCAGATGTGGTGTATATATACACAGTATGTGGTGTATATACTCACAGTATGTGGTGTATACGGTACGTGTTCCTGCAGATGTGGTGTATATATACACAGTATGTGGTGTATATACTCACAGTATGTGGTGTATACGGTACGTGTTCCTGCAGATGTGGTGTATATATACACAGTATGTGGTGTATATACTCACAGTATGTGGTGTATACGGTACGTGTTCCTGCAGATCGTGGAGGCGATGGAGATCATGCTGCTGGCGGTCGTTTCTCCAGAGATCCGATGTGAGTGGCGTCTGGAAGACTGGCAGGTCGCTCTCGTCTCCATGGTGAGTCTCAGCTTATTGATATTTAATTCATTTCAATAATCAATAACTGTCTGTCAGAGTTTTGTGTTGTGATGTGATGTGTTTTTAGTTTTCTCACTTTTCTCTGAGTCAGTAGTAAATGTCTTCGTCCTGATTGAAAACACACCTGTAAATACCTGATCTGGCTCCACCTGGTTCGACCAGAGTGATGATAATGATAAATATGTACCACTGTAGTACTGTACTGATGTACCACTGTACTGATATACCACTGTAGTACTGTACTGATGTTCCACTGTAGTACTGTCCTGATGTACCACTGTAGTATTGTACTGATGTTCCACTGTAGTATTGTACTGATGTTCCACTGTTCTGATGTACCACTGTGCTGATATACCACTGTAGTACTGTCCTGATGTACCCACTGTAGTATGTTCCACTGTAGTACCTGATGTACCACTGTAGTATTGTACTGATGTTCCACTGTAATACTGTCCTGATGTACCCACTGTACTGATATACCACTGTACTGATATACCACTGTAGTACTGTACTGATGTACCCACTGTACTGATATACCACTGTAGTACTGTACTGATGTACCTACTGTACTGATGTACCACTGTAGTACTGTACTGATGTACCCACTGTACTGATGTTCCACTGTAGTACTGTCCTGATGTACCACTGTAGTACTATACTGATGTACCTACTGTACTGATGTACCACTGTAGTACTGTCCTGATGTTCCACTGTAGTATTGTACTGATGTTCCACTGTAGTATTGTACTGATGTTCCACTGTAGTACTGCACTGTAAATACTGACTGCAGTATTCTGTCTCAGATGGTGTTTCTTGGCTTCATGATTTGTGGAGTTTTATCAGGATATATCGCTGACAGATACGGACGCTGGAAGGTCAGAAACATGTACATTATATTTATATCCTATGTAATAGTACACATTATATGTAATATTATTATACCCTGTATCTCATAGTACACATTATATGTAATATTATTATACACTGTATGTCATAGTATACATTATATGTAATAATATTATATACTGGATGTTATAATATACCATTAATATGTTTAACGTGATACTGTTCACTGATTGGCTCCCTGTGTGTTTGAATATATTCATGTGTACTCGTGTACTCTGGTGTACATATGTACTACAGGTGGTGTTTGGTGGTTTCGTGTGGAGCGCCTACTTCTCTCTGCTGACGTCGTTCGCGCCGACGTACGGTTGGTTCATCTTCCTGCGCAGCATGGTGGGCTGTGGGGTCGCCGGAGTGTCGCAGGGGTCAGCACACACACTAACACACATTAAACACATTAACACACAATAATCACACATTAAACACACACACAGATCTCCACATTAACATCCTCGTTGTGGTTGTGGTTGTGGTGTTGATGGTATCAGGTTTGTGTTAAAGACCGAGTTCATCCCAGCGAAGTATCGAGCCATCCTGCTGCCTCTGGCCACGGTCAGTTGCCTTCTCTCCACACTGAAAATACTTATTGTTTTAGAATGATTTTTAGTGTATTTGTACTTTGATTTTATTCATTTAAATGTCTGCAGACAGAAGAATATAAACCTGTATCATCTGCGTAGAAACGGACAAAGCAGATCAGTCATGTTGATAAGATAAGATAAGATAAGATAAGATAAGATGAACCTTTATTAATCCCCAGAGGGAAATTCAGGTGTCTTAGCAGCAGCAACAGTACAGATAAATACAGTACAGTAAAAAGTAAAAGAGAAGGTGCAGTGAATGAAATAAGGTGCAATGAAGAAAATTGACAATAAAATAAATAAGTAACAGTAATAAGTGCAGCAGGTGGTGGGTATTGTATATGCACAGCATATGTATATGTAATTATATAATTATATGTAATTATATACATTTGGAATAAATACGGAGCAGATGATCAGAGTCACATGGGGGTCAGACCTTGGTTTTGTTTTAGACTTTGTTTTTGGGTGAGACCTTTGTTTTGGTGGGGGTCAGACCTTGGTTCTGGTTCAGACCTTGGTTATGGAGCCTGATGGCCACCAACAGAAAGGACTGACCCAGACGGTTTGTAGTGTGCTGAGGGGGGATCGGTCTCTGGCTGAATGGACTCCTCATCTGGACCAGTTGGTCATAGAGGGGGTGGGAGGGGTTCTTCAGAATAGACTCCAGCTTCCTCCTGGTCCTCCCCTTGATGTATGTACTGTTGGCAAAAAGAGGGAAAGCTGCCGGTCCGGAGCCCTGAAACATGTTCATGATAAAGTCTGTGTGATGTCATCAGCTGAGATCTCCCAGCATGCTCTCTGTTTGTCTCTGTGTCTCAGATCTTCTGGATGACCGGCTCCATGCTGATCATCATACTGGGGATGTTACTGGTTCCCACTCTGGGCTGGAGGTGGCTGATCCGGATCTCCATCACCCCCAGCATCATCCTCATCTTCCTCTTCAAGGTGAGATGGTACACTCACCTGTCTGTCCTCACCTTTCTCTCTGTCCTCACCTTTCTCTCTGTCCGTCCTTTCTCACCTGTCTCTCTGTCCTCACCTTTGTCTCTGTCCGTCCTCCCTGTCCCTCACCTGTCTGTCCTCACCTGTCTGCCTCACCTTTCTCTCCTCCTCCCTCCTCTCCTCTCTCTGTCCTCACCTGTCTCTCTGTCCTCACCTATCTCTCTGTCCTCACCTCTGTCTTCCTCCCTCTCTGTCCGTCCTCACCTGTCTCTCTGTCCTCACCTGTCCCCTTTCTCTCTGTCCGTCCTCACCTGTCTCTCTGTCCTCACCTGTCCCCTGTCTGTCCTCACCTGTCTGTCCTCACCTGTCTCTCTGTCCTCACCTTTCTCTCTGTCCGTCCTCACCTGTCTGTCGTCTCCTGTCTCTCTGTCCTCACCTGTCTCTCTGTCCTCACCTATCTGTCCGTCCTCACCTGTCTCTCTGTCCTCACCTGTCTCTCTGTGCTCACCTGTCTGTGTTTCAGTTTATTCCAGAGTCGGCTCGTTATAACGTGTCAGCAGGAAACATCCGAGCTGCTATTGAGACTCTGCAGGGAATCGCTAAAATGAACCAAACGTCTCTTCCTGCTGGACGACTGGTGGAGTCGGAGGTGGTACGTTCACTGACATCCTGTATAATAAACTTCTGTGTAGAAGAGCCCCAAGCCGAGGCCGTGTGGAGTTTGCATGTTCTCCCCATCTTAGTGTGCGTTTTCTCCGGGTTCTCCGGTTTCCTCCCACAGCCCAAAGACATACAGGTTAACTGATGACTAAATGTCCCGTAGGTGTGAATGTGAGCGTGAATGGTTGTCTGTCTCTATGTGTCCTCTGATGGACTGGATACCTGTCCAGGTGAACCCGCCTTCACCTAATGCCAGCTGGGATCGGCTCCAGCCCTCTAAGGGATAAGTGGTTGCAGATGGATGGATAAATTCTATACACCAGTGTTTAATGAATGAAGGAGGCTGTTTAATAGTTAGTAGTTAGTTTAATAGTCGTCTTCTTGTTTCTGTTTCAGGAACAGAGAGGAAACTGGAGGATTCTGCTCAGTTCATCGTTCAGGAGGACGTCGTTGCTGCTCTGGTATTCATGGTAACATCTCACTTCTTCATTATCATTTATTATTATTGTTGTTGTTGTTGTATTTGAAATATTATATATTGTAATTATTATTCTCTAGTAATCTCATTTTGAGGAGCTAAACTGGCCCAGAAATAAATGACATTTTGCACATTAATTGGAAGTCATGGAAATGTCTGTATTTTATGGGTGTGGCAAACTGGTTCAGTAGCGCCGGCTACAAAATGTACAATGGAGCCCCTGGTTGTGGTTTAACCTAGATCTATGAAATTTGGCAGGTTTATGTAACATGTTGAGACGTACAAAAAAGCCTCTTGGAGGTATCCTGTAAACCCATCAGGAAGTCGGCCATTTTGAATTGAATGTGCTTGAAGATATTACAGAGTATCATCTGCATAGGGGAGAAATCAGATTATATTTATTAATAATGTTGTAAATGGGGAAAAGAATAGGGCCCAGTCAGAACTGAATATTCAACAGACGTATAATTGATGTTAATGTTATTGTACCTCTCTGAAATTTTCTAATATTTCTGAAAAACAGCTTTTATCCAGAAGTGAAAACTTAGTATCTGTCATGTTTTGGTCCATCAGGTTTGTGGCGTCCTTTACGTACTATGGCTCGGTGCTGAGCAGTTCGGAGCTGTTGGAGAAGAACTTGTTGTGCGTGACGAATCCAGATCAATCGCATCAAATCAAACACGACCATGAGGACGGACTGTGTTACTGCATCCCCTTCCAGCTCAGCGACTACCAGACGCTGCTCATCAGCAGCCTCGGGGAGGTCGCTCGTAAGTTTCACCAAGATTCACAGTTTCATCAGCAGCCTGAGAAACCAGCAACCAGACAGCACTTTAAAAAACAAGAACAACGTCTGTATTGATTCAACTGTTAATGGTCTGAATGGTGTCCTCCCGCTCTCCCAGTGGTCCCAGTAAACATCTGTCTGTTGAACGCCTTCGGACGGAAGATGAGTCTGACTGTGCTGCAGATGATGGCGGCCATTTTGTTCATGATGATCAACGTCTGCACCACCATGTAAGAACCCCAAAGGGCCTGACTGCGGGACCCAGGATTATGAGGACCTCCAGTCTGACTGGGTCCAGGTTAATGAGGACCTCCAGTCTGACTGGGTCCAGGTTAATGAGGACCTCCAGTCTGACTGGGTCCAGGTTAATGAGGACCTCCATTGTGGTCTGACCTGCTGTCCCTGTTTTTCTCTCCAGGTTTGGCTTCACAGTGTTAATGTTCCTGCTCCGGTCTCTGGTCTCCATGAACTTTAATGTGGTTTATATTTACACCGCTGAGGTACGTATGCACTGTACTGCTTTTAGTGGGTTTTTATTGGTCAGGTGTCAGGTAACAGGTGTCTCTGTGTCTCAGGTGTATCCCACGTCGGTCCGGTCTTTGGGGATGGGCTTCTGTACGTCGTTCAGTCGGATCGGGGGAATGATCGCTCCGTTCATTGCTCAGGTGGGTTTGGTGTCCTGCCAGAGTACCACCAGGTGAGTTTTCAGGTGTTTGACTCTGTGTGTACTTCAGGTGTTGATGTCGCGGTCGGTGATTATGGCGCTCACTCCGTTTGCGGTGGCGTGTGTGATCTGTGCTCTTGGAAACTTCCTGCTGCCGATAGAAACCAGAGGACGAGCTCTGCTGGTGAGACACGCGTCACCGTTCACACTTGTACGAACTTTATTTAGCTTTATTTTAACTTTATTTATTTATTTGTTTACAGCAAAGCGCCTGATGTCGCCTCCAAACAGACTGTTACTGTGGTTTTATAATTGGTACATCTGTAATGTAAAGGTATTAAATATGTTACTGATATCAGCTGTTTCTGTGCCTTCATTAAATGAAATTACTTAATTTATTAATTATTACAATGTTAAATGTTTAAATTTTTCTTTATCTCACTTTCTAATTTCTGTTTGCATTAACGAAAGCAGCGTTTTTAGGAGTCACAGAGCCGTTTTATACCATTAACCTACATACACCTTTAACAGTAGACTAAATTATATTTTTTACCATCACCGCCCCTGAACTGTAAATAAAGATGAACGTGTGTTGTTCTGCAGAAGTTTTCATGTTTCTCATGAATTAAAACAGTCATTAAAGATGCTAAATTTGAGTTTTTGGAGCATTTCTTTTGCCTCCACTCTAGTGCTAACCAATAAATCATATTTTCATTGTCATTGCGTTATGAATATAAATGATAAAAATAAATAGTATACTTGCACCATAACCTTCGGCTATACGAGCTAAAACAGAAGCAGTCTGTCTGTAGTCTTAACTCTTTACCTTAGTTTGCCACGTATCACGTAACACTTCACTTTAATTTGAAAAGTAAAATCTGAATCATGCTCACATGTTGTCTGCTTTGTTCAATATTATATTGTTTCTTCTGGTGTACATTGATCAGTGTATTGATCTGAAAGACGTGTCGGTCGTGTTCTCGTAACAAACTTATTTTGCGTCATTAAATATCTGCTTTTCTTTTTGTTAATTTCTATAAAACATTTGGTGACGTTATGAAAAACCGTCGCAGTGTTATGATGCAAAAAGTTGTCATACTTGAAAGTTGTGATGTTATAACTAAAAATCAAAAAGTACATATATATACAGTGTATATATTTATATATATACAGTACATGTATTTAACCAGTCGATGATGAGTGAGTGTTGAACAGTGAGCCTGACGGTGGCGCTGCTGAGTGATGACAATGACTCCTGATCTCCTCTCGTTAAGCTCATTAGCTCGTTAGCTCAGACACTCAGGTTACTGTCTGTCCTCAGGGGGCGGGGCCTGACGTCCACTGACCCCGCCCCCTGACCTCACCCTGTGTGTGTGTGTGTGTGTGTGTGTGTGTGTGTGATTAAAGTGGATTTAGACGTCGGCTGGCAGCCGTTGCAGATGGAGAGCAGCTCTCTGAGACGTGAGTAAACACTCATTCATTTAACACATCTCAACATTAGAACTCATAGATCAATAGATTGATCAATAGATTGATAGATAGATTGATAGATTACTGTGTTAGAATATAACTGTATACATTAAATGTGTGCAATAATAAAGTATTTACATAGCGAGGTTTTCCTCCAGACAGATAATAATCCAGACCATCAGTGTTTTCAGGTGTGTCGTCTACCTGTACACACACACGTGTTATTGGTGTCAGACAGTAATAAAAAATATTATCTGAGAAATGTCTGAACTTTGGTGTAATTTTGAATTTGAATTTTGAATGCATATAAAAAACAAGTTGCCTTGTATTTGTTGTATTTTAAGTTTATTGTTTTATGTTAATGTGCTCGTAGACTCCTCGGCCTGTAACAGCTGTAATCTGGATTTAACTCTAAGATAAGATAAGATATTCCTTTATTAGTCCCACAGTGGGGAAATTTACAACTCTGATCTACTCTGTAAAGTTATTAGCACCAAATTACACATTAATCTTTGGTTCATTATTACGAAACTACAGCTGTGTGTGTGTGTGTGTGTGTGTGTGTGTGTGTGTGTGTGTGTTGGTGCTTGGTACTGATGGATCTGCTCTGTATGAACGTCTTTGTTTCTATTCTCTCTCTCTGTGAACACACACACACAGACACACACAGGTCATGTGAGCTGACCACAGTGACATCATTATGACATCATGATGACATCATCACTGTGTTGATGTTTGAAGCTGCAGCTCCTCATTAACATGCAAAACACCAACACAAAATACCGTCCTGTTGTCTATAGCCATTCACCTCATACAATACCACAAAGTAAAAGTACTCTGTTACAAGTAAAATCTGTGCATTCACATTATAATTCAGTATGGTACAAGTATAGTCGTATTTTCACCAAATAGTACTGACAGTATTAAAGGTAAAAGTACTCTGTTACAAGTATATAATATAATAAGTATAATACAAGTATAGAGGTATTTTCATCAAATTGTACTTTGAGTATTAAAAGTAAAAATACTCTGTTGCACATAAAATCTGTGCCCTCAACATTTTTATTCAGTATTAAGTATAGTAGTATTTTCACCCAATTGTGGTTTGAAATTTAAAGTAAAAGTAAAATCTGTGCAAAGTAAAATATAGTAGTATTTTCACCTAATAGTACTGAGAGCATTAAAGTCGGCATACTCGTCCAGATTGTTGAAGTACAGAGAAGACAGAGGATGATTTTAGGATTTTATATATCGTAGTACTTTTAAGTTAATAAGATAATAACAGAGTACTTTCTTACATAAGTAAACGTACATAGTAACTTTCCACCATTGTTTTATGCTTTTAATCCGTCCAGCTTTTCTGTGACAGAGTGAGACCTCTCTCCAACGTCAGACGGCGAGCTGGAGTCTGTCAGTGACATCATCAGCAGGTGACACCCTTCCCATGGTGCCCTGCAGCCTTCGGGGTCGCCATGGGAGACGAGTCATACCCAGAATGCCGAGCTCAGGAGCTGTTCGATGAGTTCATGTCGGCGTCGACCTGCAGGGCGGCGCTGTGGTCCTTCAGCCAGCTGTGTGAACATCTGCAGCTGGACCGGAGCGCCGCCGAGAGGCCGCTGTACCGACCAATCAAACGCCGCCTCAACTACTGGAGGGCCAACGCTCTGTGGGCCAAACTGGACCGACGGGCCGCTCAGCAGGAGTACCTGAAGGCCCGGGTCTGCAGCGACACCACCGTACGTTCCTTATTATTATATACAGTATACTCTTTATGTTATTATATATAATAACACATTAAATATATTATATATAACACCATACATTCCTTATTATTATATACAGTATACTCTTTATGTTATTATCTATAATAACACATTAAATATATTATATATAACACCATACGTTCCTTATTATTATATACAGTATACTCTTTATGTTATTATATATAATAACACATTAAATATATTATATATAACACCATACATTCCTTATTATATACAGTATACTATGTTATTATATATAATAACACATTAAATATATTATATATAACACCATACATTCCTTATTATATACAGTATACTATGTTATTATATATAATAACACATTAAATATATTATATATAACACCATACATTCCTTATTATATACAGTATACTCTTTATGTTATTATATATAATAACACATTAAATATATTATATATAACACCATACGATCCTTATTATTATATACAGTATACTCTTTATGTTATTATATATAATAACACATTAAATATATTATGTATAACACCATACATTCCTTATTATATACAGTATACTCTTTATGTTATTATATATAATAACACAGTAAATATATTATGTATAACACCATACATTCCTTATTATATACAGTATACTCTTTATGTTATTATATATAATAACACATTAAACATATTATGTATAACACCATACATTCCTTTATTATATACAGTATACTCTATGTTATTATATATAATAACACATTAAATATATTATGTATAACACCATACATTCCATATTATATACAGTATACTCTTTATGTTATTATATATAATAACACAGTAAATATATTATGTATAACACCATACATTCCTTATTATATACAGTATACTATGTTATTATATATAATAACACATTAAATATATTATATATAACACCATACAATCCTTATTATATACAGTATACTATGTTATTATATATAATAAACATTAAATATATTATATATAACACCATACAATCCTTATTACATACAGTATACTGTGTTATTATATATAATAACACATTAAATATATTATATATATATATATATATATATATATATATATATATATTATGTATAACACCATACATTCCTTATTATATATAGTATACTATTTATGTTATTATATATAATAATGCAAAAATATTTTTATATGCACTATAACACTACCATACATTTGTTTTTGTTATATGCAGTATATGTAATAACTGTAATAACTGTATTAACTATATATTGTACATGCAGTATAATAGACAGTATTTTCCTAATATACATATTCCTTATTATACATATATATTATTATATATAACAACACAATTGTGCATTCTTTATTTCATATATATATTATTGTTGCACATAACAGCACTATTGTATGTTCTTCATCTAAAATATATTATTAGAAATAACAACACCACCATATGTTCTTTATTAATCATGTGATAAATAAGGAACATTTATATTTATCATGTGATAAATAAGGAACATTTATATTTATCATGTGATAAATAAGGAACATTTATATTTATCATGTGATAAATAAGGAACATTTATATTTATCATGTGATAAATAAGGAACATTTATATTAATCATGTGATAAATAAGGAACATTTATATTTATCATGTGATAAATAAGGAACATTTATATTTATCATGTGATAAATAAGGAACATTTATATTAATCATGTGATAAATAAGGAACATTTATATTAATCATGTGATAAATAAGGAACATTTATATTAATCATGTGATAAATAAGGAACATTTATATTTATCATGTGATAAATAAGGAACATTTATATTAATCATGTGATAAATAAGGAACATTTATATTTATCATGTGATAAATAAGGAACATTTATATTTATCATGTGATAAATAAGGAACATTTATATTAATCATGTGATAAATAAGGAACATTTATATTAATCATGTGATAAATAAGGAACATTTATATTAATCATGTGATAAATAAGGAACATTTATATTTATCATATGATAAATAAACATATGGGGGTTGTATGTATAACAGCACCACCGTATGTTCCTCTGATTGGTCAGTGTGTGATTATTGGGGCGGGGCCTTGCGGCCTGAGGACGGCGGTGGAGCTAAGCTTCATGGGAGCCCGGGTGGTGCTGCTGGAGAAGAGGGACTCGTTCTCCAGGAACAACGTCCTCCACCTGTGGCCCTTCACCATCCACGACCTGAGGGGCCTCGGCGCCAAGAAGTTCTACGGGAAGTTCTGCGCCGGCTCCATCGACCACATCAGTGAGTCTGTGATCCGTCGGTCCTGTCCAATCAGGACAGCCGGATCGCCCTGTCAGCACCGCCTGTTTCCTGTCTGCAGGTATCCGTCAGCTGCAGCTGGTCCTGCTAAAGGTCGCCTTACTGCTGGGCGTTGAAGTCCATGTCAATGTGGAGTTCAAGAGCCTGGTGGAGCCGCCAGAAGATCAGCACCGACACAGTGAGAACCACCACACTTATTTTATTAATTACCATCCAATGTTAGAATCAGATTTTCTGAAGGAAGCTGAAGTGTGAGGTGTTGAAATGCTTCCTGTGCAGAAGTGGGCTGGAGGATGGAGGTGAGTCCGAAGTCTCATCCGATCAGTCAGCTGGAGTTTGATGTCATCATCGGAGCAGACGGTCGCAGGAACACTCTTCCAGGTAAACCAATTCACAACCTGACTCAAAGTGCTTGAAATGAATGCTAACCAGGGTTCTCACAGGTTAGCATTAGCTTCTCACATGATAAATGTTACATAGTAAATGTTAACGTTGGCAAGTTAGCATTAGCTTCATGCTAAATATTACATGGTAAATGTTAACATTGGCAAGTTAGCATTAGCTTCATGCTAATGTTACATAGTAAATATTAACATTGCTAAATTAGCATTAGCTTCTCACATGCTAAATGTTACATAGTAAATGTTAACGCTGGCAAGTTAGCATTAGCTTCTCACATGATAAATGTTACATAGTAAATGTTAACGTTGGCAAGTTAGCATTAGCTTCTAAAATGCTAAATGTTACATAGTAAATGTTAACATTGGCAAGTTAGCATTAGCTTCATGCTAAATATTACATGGTAAATGTTAACATTGGCAAGTTAGCATTAGCTTCATGTTAATGTTACATAGTAAATATTAACATTGGTAAATTAGCATTAGCTTCTCACATGCTAGATGTTACATAGTAAATGTTAAAATTGGTAAGTTAGCATTAGCGTCATGCTAAATGTTACTATCTAACTAACTAACTTACCAACATTAACATAGTAAATGTTAATGTTGGTAAGCACACACGTTCACCAGGGAGATACACAATTATAGATTATACTGTACATCGACTATACATAAATATTTACAGATAAAAATCTTAACACTCACCTGGGTGAGACAGGTCGGTCTGACTTGTTCCCCCAGTGACAAGCTTTTATATCTCCATCGTTACTATGGCTACTGTAGTAACAAATATTAAATATAAAATAACTGCATAAATACTGTATATGAAAATAACACAAATATACTTAACGACTATCAAATGAAGGTACAATTATAAAAAAATAATAGTAATTTATTAAAGCTGATGTAACATACGGGAGGCAGATGTTACACTGCTGACATGCTTTAAGAGCCACCATACAGAGAATAAACCCTGTGATTCACGCATCCCTTTAGTCCTGTTTAAAGTTGTTCCTTCTACTCGTCCTCCGACCGTTTGTGTCAACAGGTTTCAGACGTAAAGAGTTCAGAGGGAAGCTGGCCATCGCCATCACCGCCAACTTTAAAAACAGAAACACCTCCGCTGAGGCCAAAGTGGAGGAGATCAGTGGCGTCGCTTTCATTTTCAACCAGAGGTTCTTCCAGGAACTACGACAGGAAACTGGTACAAAACACAAACCACATCTGGTTTCATCTGGTTTAATCTGGTTCCATCTGGTTTCATCTGGTTTCATCTGATTTAAACTGGTTCCATCTGTTTTCATCTAGTTTTATCTGATTTAAACTGGTTCCATCTGTTTTCATCTGGTTTCATCTGATTTAAACTGGTTCCATCTGGTTTCATCTGATTTAAACTGGTTCCATCTGTTTTCATCTAGTTTTATCTGTTTTCATCTGACATAAACTGGTTTCATCTGGTTTCATTTGGTTCCATTACTGTGCTGATGAACAGACTGAGCGTCATGCTCTGATATCTGAATGTTTCAGGGATCGATCTGGAGAACATTGTTTACTACAAAGATGACACCCACTACTTTGTGATGACGGCAAAGAAACAGAGTCTGTTGGACAAAAGAGTCATTAAGCAGGTAAATCACACCTGGATGTATACAACAGAAAAGTGTCATTAAAGAGAAAAGAATCATTAAATAGGTATAACACACCTGGATATATACAGCAGAATAGAGTCATTAAACCTGAATCACACCTGGGTACAGAAGAGAGAAGAGTCACTAAAGATAAAAGAGTCATTAAACAGAAAAGAGTCATTGAAAAGGTACTGACTCCTTAGAGTGACCCAAAAAATTCAATTCCTCGGTCAGGACTTTGTGGACACTGAGCTGCTTCTGTCTCGGGACAACGTGGACCACAATGCATTGCAGGCGTACGCCCGCGAGGCCGCCGACTTCTCCACTAATCATCAGCTGCCGTCTCTGGACTTCGCCATGAATCACTACGGTCAGCCGGACGTCGCCATGTTCGATTTCACCTGCATGTACGCGTCGGAGAACGCCGCCATGGTTCGCCAACGCCACGGACACCAGCTGCTGGTCACACTGGTGGGAGACAGTCTGCTGGAGGTGAGACTGGTTAACGGCATTAACGAGACACACAGCTGATGTCTTCCTCACCTGTCTGTCTGTCTGTCTTCAGCCCTTCTGGCCAATGGGAACAGGAATAGCTCGAGGATTTCTGGCAGCTCTAGATTCAGCCTGGATGATCCAGAGATGGTCTCAAGGAGACGCCCCACTGGACGTCCTGGCAGATAGGTACATCTGGAGGTTCAAACCCAGCTTTGGGCTCTTCTGTGTAGAGTTTGCATGTTCTCCCCGTGTTAGCATGTGTTTACTCCAGGTTCTCCGGCTTCCTCCTACAGCCCAAAGACATGCAGGGTAGCGTGGGTTTACTCCGGGTTCTCCGGTTTCCTCCTGTAGGTGTGAGTGTGAGCATGAATGGTTGTCAGACTGTAATAGTCTGGAGCCTTCACCCAGTGTCAGCTGGGATCAGCTCCTGTCCCCCCACCATATATAATATACTGTTATGTCGTTTTATTATGACATATTAGAATATACATTGTTACAATATACTGTACATACTATTACAGTGTACATGCTGTACTAATACAATATGTATACTACTACCATGTATATGCTATGTGCCCTGTTTCTCTGTGTCCTTCAGAGAAAGTCTGTACCGTCTCCTCCCTCAGACGACTCCAGAGAACCTTCAGAGGAACATCACTCAGTTCACAGTCGACCCGACGACCAGATACCTGAACATCAACCACACCTGCAACGTCACACCTGCTCAGGTATGTGAAAAAAAATCACCAAAATATAGTGCTATCCATGCTATCCAAGTTTTCTTTCTTTTTTGTGGAAAAAGATGTCGGTTACAACCAAAAAAAAACAGCAGAGGAATTAGAAGAGATTTTAAAGATCCTTCAGTTTTATGTCTGAGAAGATCAGCAAAGTGACAAAACAGCAGGTTAACCTCAGGAGTCTAATGGAGGAGGTCCGTGGGCTGAGGGCCACAGTCAGCCAAAGGGACCAGAGGACTGAGCTGCTGCCTGACTGATGACCTGGAGCAGGACTCGTGCTAATGAGCTTATCCTCTCTGGGCTGGATGCCGAACGCTGCAGCTATGGCGACAAGCTGAGGACGCGCCACCTGAGGAGCCTCACGCTCTGGAGCAGCAAGCTGTCCAGGAAGATTTCAGCCAGAGAGACGGCACACACCAGCCTGTTACACTCGTCCACGCAACGATGATACAACGCAAACCCACGACTGTTGTCCAGAAGTGTTGAGACAGTCCAAAAACCGAATGGGTCCTGTGGTGTTTGTCAGTGAGCACTTGATGAGGAGAAATGCTGGAATAGCAAGCAGTGGGCGTGTCCTCGGAAAGCCAAGTCAGATTCAAGCGTCGTGGACAAGGAATGGAAAAATGTTTATATGGTTAAATGGAGTCCAGAACAAGTAAAGGTTGCAAAGCCATTTGGATCAGTTTATGTGACAATACAGTTTGGGTCTGTCCGCGGCATGTTTGGAAACATGACAGGAAGCGCCGCAAAATCCATCATAAGGCAAAGACTTCACACCACTTTTAATTTTGTCTTGGTTATGTCATGTTGGGGCGCGTGCCCTAAACCACCTTTTCTCCTCACAATATGGCTGAAGAGTTTCATATTCATATGGAAGAAATTGATATTGAAAATGTCTCATTTGAGAATAGTTGTAACAAGAACAAAATGTGGAGTTAAATTGTATTTTTCTAAAATTGACTGAACATAAATAGTTTAGTGCTGAAAACAACACTGATCCCAAGGAAAAAATTTTAATAATTTTTAATTTATTACATTTTATTTAATAAATAAAATAAATAAAATTTATTATCTAATAATAATAATAATTTTTTGTGTCTCAGGTGAGACACCTGGTGGACACAGGTGAGGAGGCGGGGCTAAACCCAGACTGCGCTGACATCATCCGCCTGCCATCTCCCAGCTTCCTCAGACAGGGTCAGTCACGACTTTTTTATTATTTCTTATCAATGAGACTGATTATGACACTGTGAATGAGCTGCAGTGTGATTGGTTGCCTGTCTCCTCCTCTCTGATAGGCTCTTACTCTCATTCCAATAAGTTGCTGGCGTGGTGTCAGGAGCAGACCCGTGGTTACCGGGGCGTCGCCGTTAGCGACCTGACTACTTCTTGGAAGAATGGCCTCGCACTGTGTGCCCTGATTCACCGATACCGACCGGATCTTATGTAACAATAATCAATATTATCAATATTATTATTCTATCACCAATACTGTGGAGGGCAGAACTTGCCAAAAATAAAAATAAATTAATGAATAAATAAATGTGCCATTAAAAGTAGCATAAATAATACTAAAAAATTCATATAGATTCATATATCTTTTCAAATAAAAACAATAAAATAAATGCTTAAACACATGAATAAATTAAGTAATTAATACAATAAGTAATACGTAAATACAAAACTAAAATAAATGAATAAAAATAAATGCAAATGTAAATAAATAAATACAAATAAATGAAAAAAACTAACTGAATAATAAATGATAATATAAATAAATAAATACAAATATTATATATATATATAATATCCCAAAATAAAATAAAATTCATGAAAATACATATATGAAAAAATTAAAGTGGAAATTAAACAGTAGCGTAAATATATAAGGACATTAATACAAACATAAATAACTACAAAAGCAAATTAAAACAGAAATATCAATTTCTGTCAATGACACTTATTTATCAGGTAATTTCTTCATTTATTTTTTAATTTGGCAGGTTTCGTCTTCCATATATTATGACCTGGTCTAATGTAACAATAATCAGTATATCAATATTATTGTTGTTTTCATTATTATTTTTATTATTATTATTATTATGTGCTCTAAGGTTTTCCTTTGTGTCCTCAGAGACTTTGACTCTCTGGACGTGTCCTCTGTGGAGGTCAACACCCGTCTCGGCTTCGACGTCGCCGAGCGTCACTTTGGGATTTCCCCTCTGATGACGGTGGATGAGCTGTGGTCGGCGGGAGAACCCGACTCTCTCTCTATGGTGATGTACCTGAGTCAGTTCTACCAGCTGCTCCGGGACACGCCGCCCCCTGCTGGTGAGGCTCTGGGATATAAAATATTATTCATATATTACTGATATCTGATATCAGCTGGTATGAGGTGAAATAAAAGAGAAAATAGTGTTAAAGTGTGACTTCCTGTTTCAGGTTGTCTGAGTCAGAGCGCCGACCTGAGATCAGCTCTCATCACTCCGGCATCGCTGCTCAGCCGACTGGGACTCAGTCCGTCCAGGAAGAGAAACCCAAAGGTCCCTGAAGTCCACCAATCTTTATTATGGTCCCTGAAGTCCACCGGTCTTTATTATGGTCCCTGAAGACCACCAGTCTTTATTATCGTCCCTGAAGTCCATCCAGTCTTTATTATCGTCCCTGAAGTCCACCAGTCTTTATTATGGTCCCTGAAGTCCACCGGTCTTTATTATCGTCCCTGAAGTCCACCGGTCTTTATTATCGTCCCTGAAGTCCACCGGTCTTTATTATCGTCCCTGAGGTCCACCGTCTTTAGTCGTCCCTGAAGTCCACCGGTCTTTATTATCGTCCCTGAGGTCCACCGGTCTTTATTATCGTCCCTGAAGTCCACCGGTCTTTATTATCGTCCCTGAGGTCCACCGGTCTTTATTATCGTCCCTGAAGTCCACCGGTCTTTATTATCGTCCCTGAGGTCCACCGGTCTTTATAATCGTCCCTGAAGACCACCGGTCTTTATTATCGTCCCTGAGGTCCACCGGTCTTTATAATCGTCCCTGAAGACCACCGGTCTTTATTATCGTCCCTGAGGTCCACCGGTCTTTATTATCGTCCCTGAAGACCACCGGTCTTTATTATCGTCCCTGAGGTCCACCGGTCTTTATTATCGTCCCTGAAGACCACCGGTCTTTATTATCGTCCCTGAGGTCCACCGGTCTTTATTATCGTCCCTGAGGTCCACCGGTCTTTATTATCGTCCCTGAGGTCCACCGGTCTTTATTATCGTCCCTGAGGTCCACCGGTCTTTATTATCGTCCCTGAGGTCCACCGGTCTTTATAATCGTCCCTGAAGACCACCGGTCTTTATTATCGTCCCTGAGGTCCACCGGTCTTTATAATCGTCCCTGAAGACCACCGGTCTTTATTATCGTCCCTGAGGTCCACCGGTCTTTATAATCGTCCCTGAAGACCACCGGTCTTTATTATCGTCCTGAAGACCACCAGTCTTTATTATCGTCCCTGAGGTCCACCGGTCTTTATAATCGTCCCTGAAGACCACCGGTCTTTATTATCGTCCCTGAGGTCCACCGGTCTTTATAATCGTCCCTGAAGACCACCGGTCTTTATTATCGTCCCTGAGGTCCACCGGTCTTTATTATCGTCCTGAAGACCACCAGTCTTTATTATCGTCCTGAAGACCACCGGTCTTTATTATGGTCCCTGAGGTCCACCGGTCTTTATTATCGTCCTGAAGACCACCAGTCTTTATTATCGTCCTGAAGACCACCGGTCTTTATTATCGTCCCTGAGGTCCACTGGTCTTTATTATCGTCCTGAAGACCACCAGTCTTTATTATCGTCCTGAAGACCACCGGTCTTTATTATCGTCCCTGAGGTCCACCGGTCTTTATTATCGTCCTGAAGACCACCGGTCTTTATTATGGTCCCTGAGGTCCACCGGTCTTTATTATCGTCCTGAAGACCACCAATCTTTATTATCGTCCTGAAGACCACCGGTCTTTATTATGGTCTCTGAGGTCCACCGGTCTTTATTATCGTCCCTGAAGTCCACCGGTCTTTATTATCGTCCTGAAGACCACCGGTCTTTATTATGGTCCCTGAGGTCCACCGGTCTTTATTATCGTCCCTGAAGACCACCAGTCTTTATTATCGTCCTGAAGACCACCGGTCTTTATTATGGTCCCTGAGGTCCACCGGTCTTTATTATGGTCTCTGAGGTCCACCGGTCTTTATTATCGTCCTGAAGACCACCGGTCTTTATTATGGTCTCTGAGGTCCACCGGTCTTTATTATGGTCTCTGAAGTCCACCGGTCTTTATTATCGTCCTGAAGACCACCAGTCTTTATTATGGTCTCTGAGGTCCACCAGTATTTATTATCGTCCTGAAGACCACCGGTCTTTATTATCGTCTCTGAGGTCCACCAGTCTTTATTATGGTCTCTGAAGTCCACCGGTCTTTATTATCGTCCTGAAGACCACCGGTCTTTATTATCGTCCCTGAAGTCCACCGGTCTTTATTATGGTCCCTGAGGTCCACCGGTCTTTATTATCGTCCTGAAGACCACCGGTCTTTATTATGGTCCCTGAGGTCCACCGGTCTTTATTATCGTCCCTGAGGTCCACCGGTCTTTATTATGGTCCCTGAGGTCCACCGGTCTTTATTATCGTCCCTGAGGTCCACCGGTCTTTATTATGGTCCCTGAGGTCCACCGGTCTTTATTATCGTCCTGAAGACCACCGGTCTTTATTATGGTCTCTGAGGTCCACCGGTCTTTACTATTGTGTCTCATGTTGTCTGAGGTCTTTGAGTTGATGACTCTTTGTCTCTACAGGAGCAGAAAGACGCTCCAGGTAAAAGGAGGAGGACCAGTCGGATGTGTCGACAGCAGGAGGTCGGTCTAGTTTCAGCTCCTCAGATCAAATCTGAACCAGTAATGTTGACGTTTCTACTGGATTTTATTCTCATAGCAAAAGAAAATACTTTTAAACTAAGAAAAATAAAGACTGAGATGAAAAGACTTTTAATGAGACAGAGAAATGAACAACATGAATATTTCTATTCTCTCCATGTTTCCTGTTTTCAGTCATGTGACCTGAACGGTGATGATGTCACACAGGTGGATGTCGAGGTCGTTGTGGGCGGGTCCAGTCGTTCCAGAGTGCGTCTGATGGCCAATCAGCTGCAGGCGAAGCTGGACAAGAGCTGCACTTCTTCTTCTGCTGCGGCGGCTTTACGCCGACAGGTGACATCAGAGTGACATCATCCAGAGAGGCTTCTGATTTATGATCAATAATATTTCTGATTCATGATCAGTAATATTTCATAATAATATTTCTCTGCCGATGATCACTGATTAAACAGCAGATTGGACATTAATAATCATCTGTGGTTCAGATGTTTTAGATTAAAATTAAAGTTATTAATGAACCCACAGAGAATATTAACGTTAAAACATCATAGTTATTGATTTATACTACGTTATCAGGTACTAATGAAAACATGTCAATCAGAAGCTCATATTATAAAATATACACAGCAATGAAAATGCAATATTAATATTAACATGAAGTAAATTATTGTTATGAGGAAACATTTAAAGTAAGTATTCATTAATTAATAAATTGATTAATAATCAGACTGTGACTGTGTCTCTGGACCAGCAGGGGGAGCTGTGTTCCAGCCCCGCCCCCACCTCTCAGTCTGCAGCTCCAGGTCAGACGTCGTCATGGAGACCGGTAAGGACTAGTAGAAACCAGTAAAAACCAGTAGAGACCAGAGGAAACCAGGAGAGACCAGCAGAGACCAGTAGAAACCAGCAGAGACCAGTAGAAACCAGTAGAGACCACTGGAAACCAGTAGGGATGAGTAGAATCCAGTAGAGACCAGTGGATACCAGAAGGGATGAGTAGAATCCAGTAGAGACCAGTAGAAACCAGTATAGACCAGTGGAAACCAGGAGAGACCAGTAGGAATCAGCAGAGACCAGTGGATACCAGAAGGGATGAGTAGAATCCAGTAGAGACCAGTAGACCAGTAGAGACCAGTAGAAACCAGGAGAGACCAGTAGGAATCAGCAGAGACCAGTGGATACCAGAAGGGATGAGTAGAATCCAGTAGAGACCAGTAGAAACCAGTATAGACCAGTGGAAACCAGGAGAGACCAGTAGGAATCAGCAGAGACCAGTGGAAACTGGTAGAGACCGTTAGAGATCAGAAACCTAATTGTAGTTTCATCATAAAACTTTTGTATGATGATGAACAAGTTTCATTTCTTAGTGTAGAAGTATAAAGTAAAGTATTGATAATAATAGTTGTACTAATATTAATAGTATTACAGTAGCTTTAAAGTGGTACTAGTAGTATTTGAGTACTAGAGCCTCTGAGGAAATGCCTGCGTCCATCAAAGGACAATAGTGATAATGATAGTACTAAGTAGTAATAGTAATAATAATGAAATACTACAGTAGTTTTAAAGTAGTACTAGTAATATTTGAGTACTAACCGCCGCCCTGTCTGTCTCCATGGAAACGCCTCCGTCCATCAGAGGAAACGAACTCTTCAACAGGAACAGATGAGTTTCAGATTCAGAGAGAAGATCAAATCTCATGAGCAGGTACAGCGCCGCAGTGCATTCTGGGTAGCTGTGGTGTTGTGTTTGGGACGTAGAACTGTTGAACCGTTGCGTATATAGAGTATATACAGTGTGTGTGTATGTGTGTCTATACTGGTTTTATATATATATATATATATATATATCTGTGAACCCTGACCGAATAGAGAGCCAGCACTCTTGTTTTGACCCCCGGCTCAGTCTAATTCCTGAAGCTCTGCACACGCTGTGGTTCATGTGATCAATGTGCAGATCAATAACAAACAGTCTCCACTGTGAAGCACATGAATAGATTCTATTGATCTGACTCCAGATCAGCCTGCAGACAGAGAGCAGCTGGGCTTCCCCTCTATCTGCTCACACGACTAACCTTCATTTTACACTTTATTATGTTCCACTAATATCAGAATCACTTCATGGACCACAGTCTGACTCCAGGTGTTAGTCAGACCCCGTTAACCTCTAACGGGTCGGTCCTGATGGGATGTCTATGTGTTAACACTGACAACAGGTCTTCAGTCCAAATACCTGACGCGGTCTCACTCCACCAATATACTCAAGATATCTGAGTTTAGCAACAATACATCATTGAGTACAAGCAACAAGACATCTGAGTACAAGCAACAATACATCTGAGTACAAGCAACAATACATCTGAGTACAAGCAACAATATATCTGAGTACAAGCAACAATACATCTGAGCACAAGCAACAATACATCTGAGTACAAGCAACAATACATCTGAGTACAAGCAACAATACATCTGAGTACAAGCAACAATATATCTGAGTACAAGCAACAATACATCTGAGCACAAGCAACAATATATCTGAGTACAAGCAACAATACATCTGAGCACAAGCAACAATACATCTGAGTACAAGCAACAATATATCTGAGTACAAGCAACAATATATTTGAGTTTAGCAACAATTTGGTAAGCACATCTGAGTACAAGCAACAGTACATCTGAGTACAAGCAACAATACATCTGAGTACAAGCAACAATACATCTGAGTACAAGCAACAATATATCTGAGTACAAGCAACAATATATCTGAGTACAAGCAACAATATATCTGAGCACAAGCAACAATACATCTGAGTACAAGCAACAATACATCTGAGCACAAGCAACAATACATCTGAGTACAAGCAACAATATATCTGAGTACAAGCAACAATATATTTGAGTTTAGCAACAATACATCTGAGTACAAGCAACAATACATCTGAGTACAAGCAACAAGACATCTGAGTACAAGCAACAATACATCTGAGTACAAGCAACAATACATCTGAGCACAAGCAACAATACATCTGAGTACAAGCAACAATACATCTGAGTACAAGCAACAATACATCTGAGTACAAGCAACAATAAGTACAAGCAAAAAAAGAAAAAACAATATATCTGAGTACAAGCAACAATACATCTGAGTACAAGCAACAATACATCTGAGTACAAGCAACAATATATCTGAGTACAAGCAACAATATAGTACATTGGACAGCAACAATATATTGATAACAAGCAACAATACATCTGCACACAAAAAAAAGTACAAGCAACAATACATCTGAGTACAAGCAACAATACATCTGAGTACAAGCAACAATACATCTGAGTACAAGCAACAATATATCTGAGTACAAGCAACAATATATCTGAGTACAAGCAACAATATATCTGAGTACAAACAATATGTTTGAGTTTAGCAACAATACATCTGAGTACAAGCAACAATATATTTGAGTTTAGAAACAATAATAGAAAGAAAAAAAATTTAGTTACAACAATACATCTGAGTACAAGCAACAATACATCTGAGTACAAGCAACAATACATCTGAGTACAAGCAACAATATATTTGAGTTTAGCAGCAATATATCTGAGTACAAGCAACAATATATCTAAGTAAAGAAAATATATTTGAGTTTAGAGATAGTCTGAGTACAAGCAACAATACATTTGAGTTTAAGCAATACATCTAAGTACAAGCAACAATATTTCCGAGTACAAACAACATTAAGTTGAGCTCTCAAATTGAAAGACCACATACTTGAATAAAGATAGAAAAAAATCTCCATAGTCTGATCATTACCTGTCTGTCTGATCTCTACCTGTCTTTCTGATCATTACCTGTCTTCTATCTCTACCTGTCTGTCTGATCTCTACCTGTCTGTCTGATCTCTACCTGTCTGATCTCTGCCTGTCTGATCTCTGCCTGTCTGTCTGATCTCTACCTGTCTGTCTGATCTCTACCTGTCTGTCTGATCTCTACCTGTCTGTCTGATCTCTAGCTGTCTGATCTCTACCTGTCTGTCTGATCTCTCCTGTCTGATCTCTACCTGTCTGTCTGATCTCTAGCTGTCTGATCTCTACCTGTCTGTCTGATCTCTACCTGTCTGTCTGATCTCTACCTGTCTGTCTGTCTGTCTGATCTCTACCTGTCTGTCTGATCTCTAGCTGTCTGATCTCTACCTGTCTGTCTGATCTCTACCTGTCTGTCTGATCTCTACCTGTCTGTCTGTCTGTCTGATCTCTACCTGTCTGTCTGATCTCTCTGTTGTTGTCTGTCTGATCTCTGCCTGTCTGTCTGATCTCTACCTGTCTGTCTGATCTCTCCTGTCTGTCTGTCTGTCTGATCTCTACCTGTCTGTCTGATCTCTACCTGTCTGATCTCTACCTGTCTGTCTGATCTCTACCTGTCTGTCTGATCTCTCCTGTCTGTCTGTCTGATCTCTGTCTGTCTGTCTGATCTCTACCTGTCTGTCTGATCTCTACCTGTCTGTCTGATCTCTACCTGTCTGTCTGATCTCTACCTGTCTGATCTCTACCTGTCTGTCTGATCTCTACCTGTCTGGTCTGTCTGATCTCTGTGTCTGATCTCTACCTGTCTGTCTGTCTGTCTGATCTCTACCTGTCTGTCTGATCTCTACCTGTCTGATCTCTACCTGTCTGTCTGATCTCTACCTGTCTGATCTCTACCTGTCTGTCTGATCTCTACCTGTCTGATCTCTACCTGTCTGTCTGATCTCCACCTTCTGATCTCCACCTTCTTCTGATCTCTACCTTCTTCTGACCTCCACCTTTGCTCTCCCCTCAGGCTGCAGTGATGTGTGTTTCTTCTGTCAGAAGAGAGTTTATCTGATGGAGCGTTTGAGTGCAGAGAGTTTATTCTTTCATCGCAGCTGTTTTCAGTGTTTCCACTGCAGCAACACACTGAGACTGGCTGCGTACGCCTTCGACCAACACAACCGTGAGTAAATTCAGTCAGCAAACCGCTACTAAAACCTCTTTACCTGCAGTTTGATTAGTGCTTTAGTATTATCCTGGAGGAAATCTGATCTGTAGCTGGACATTAAACACAACAAAACATCAGACCAAAAGCCATTTCCAACTATGCACACCGGGACCGATGCAAATTGTTGCCATGTTTCATTTTCATCAGTTTCCTCCTAAATAGAGCCATGTCTATGAGTCTAACTCTAACTACACAATACAGAAACTAATCAGACCACAAGCGTGATCTAACGCTAACGCTAGCCACACAATACAGAAACTAATCACATTCCAAATGTGGCTAACACTAACGCTAGACACACAATACAGAAACTAATCAGACCACAAGCGTGATGCTAACGCTAACGCTAGCCACACAATACAGAAACTAATCACACCCCAAATGTGATGCTAACACTAACGTTAGCTGTTGTGGCTAACCCCGGGGCTAACGTTAACTACAAAATACATACACAAATCACACCTCACATGTGATGCTAACGTTAGCTGTTGTGGCTAGCCCCATTCCGTGACCTACATATAATGGCCAGTGCGTATCAGCTACATCACCATCTTCATGGTATCCTAGCTGCTGGGTGATCTGTGGCCAGATATTTTCCTTTATTTGATTGGTGGGGTCGTAGTGTTTTGTCGTATATTATTGGGTACTGAGACAATGACGACTTGTTGTTATTCACTAACACCAATAGCCCCAAAAATGTCCCATCGGACTGAAAAAAGCCCATTTGTTCGACAGTCCGTTATCTAGGAAACAACCAGCCGTTGTCCTGATGATCATCTGAAATTGGTCCGTCCGAACATTTTGTCCCGTTGTTTCACAGGGAGAGTTTTCATAAGAACCCATAAAGTTGCATGTGAATCTTCCAGATGATGCTTGGTGTGAAGCAGCTTTTAAATAAAAGCAACTTTTCAAACAGAATTATTGTAAATCCCTACATTTCTTTTTAAGACCAGAATATTGAGGCTTTACAGTGATTTCCATCCTAATAGTCTTTTCTACCACATGACCGTCCCAGCATTAAAATTTCAGTTATTATATCTATATCTGTGTTCTTTAGCTTTAAACAGCCTGGGGCTCGGTGAACTTATGACTCTGTCTGTTCATACATAGCATCCACATAATGCCTCTTTATACGTACACAACTGTGTTAAATTAAATGTTAAACTTTTAACCTCAGATGACAGTATTCTGTCTTTTCTGTTTTCTTCTCTGTGTTTCCAGATTATGTTAAATGATGGCACCAAATCAAGTTAATATAATCAAATGGGTATACCGCAAGGCTTAACACTGGGCCCTCTGCTCCTCTGATTATATGGAAATTATTTACCTGCAGAATCATTTATGTTAACGCAGAAACTCATCAGAGATGTTAACGGGATACCATTAACTATAGACCATGTTAACTATAGTTAAAATAATATATATGTGAAAGGCTTTTCTCCTGGTGCTCAGGTTTCTTCCACTGTATGTTAGCTGTATTAAACATTATAGATTTTCATCTGTAGTGTTGTTCTATACCTGTTATTATAAACAAGTCAAAAGTTCTGTCTGACCAAAGAGTTAAGAAGTAAAGAGACGAAAGTCAACAGCCGCTAGATGGCGCTGTGGTGGCGCTGAAGCCATTTTGGACTAAAAACACCAATGTCAGTGTCCATGGCTGTATAACGAGGATCAGTCTGTTAATCAGTGGATTGTGTGTGTGTGTGTGTGTGTGTGTGTGTGTGTGTGTGTGATTATTATAACTCAACCACATGACATACACACAAAGCTCCTCTTGTTGGTTTGAGGATCTCTCCCAGCAGCCAATCAGAGGGCAGCAGTCACATGACCAGCTTTTAAAGATCGAGGCGGGAGTCAGTTTGAACATCGGTATAAAACCAAGAAGAAGTTCAGCGTTCACACATCTGTCCTGATGCTGTTTCTTCTTCTGTGGTCTCAGGGAGGTTCTACTGTCTGCAGCACTACGACTGTCGTGGGAGCGCTCCGACGGTGAGGAACCGACCGCCATCGCATCAGACGTCAAGCGTAAGAAAACTTTCTGTCTAATAAAGGTTCACATATTCAAATCAATAGTAGCCAACTCAGCTTTATGTATAAAATGATATTAGATTGTATTAAAATTCTACTAGAATAATATTTGTGTTTGTTTTCTCCACAGGCGTCTCTGGGTTCAGGCTCTGCGATCTCCGCTGAGCGTCGCCGCTCCTCAGGTGAGCTCAGATTACCTGCGTCATCCTTTCATACCTGTTCACACCTGTTCACACTGAGCGTGCTCCTTAAACTGTAATCAATGTGGCTTTAGTGTGTGTGTGTTTCTGTGTGTGTCTGTGTGTGTGGGCGGCTGTGTTGGTGTGTTGGCAGCGGTTTCTATGACGATGGCAGCAGCGACTCCAGAGAGGATCGAGCTGGAAAACTACCGCCAGAGCTCGACGAAGATGGAGGCGGAGCTGCAGGAGGAGCCTGAGGAGGTCTCTGAGGAGACACTGAACCAGTTCAACCTGAGCATGGACCAGAAAGTCCACCACAGATCCAGGTCTGAGTCTCTACAGGGTCCTTATTGTACCAAAACTGTTCAGGTCTGAGTACCTACGGGGTCCTTATTGTACCAAAACTGTCCAGGTCTGAGTCCCTACGGGGTCCTTATTGTACCAAAACTGTCCAGGTCTGAGTCCCTACGGGGTCCTTATTGTACCAAAACTGTCCAGGTCTGAGTCCCTACGGGGTCCTTATTGTACCAAAACTACTGGCAAATGTTTGTGGCCCGTTGGATCTCAGTCCGTGTCCGTGTAATCAAATTAGTAAATGTGTAAAAACAAAAATTTGCAAGTGTATTAAGATTTGTAAATATGTAGACAAAACTGTGAATTTGTTCAACTCTGTAAACGTATACATACATCTTTAAATTTGTACATAAATCTGTAAATGCTTACATAAATTGGTAAACATGTGGACAAAATTGTAAATGCATATATAAATCTGCAAATGCGTACATACATCTGTCAATGTGTAGACAAAACTGTAAATGTGTACATAAGTCTGTAAATACCTACATTAAATCAACACATGAAATCAGTATTTTAGATAAGTATAAATGACTTTTAATTCCAGATTATGATTACCTCTTTAACCACTTTAGGTTAAAAAAAGTCCAAATTACCTGTTCATTATTAGTTTTACTTTCCAGTCAAAAACTGAGACACTACATGAGGAAGATGACTTGTCAGAAAACTAATCAGAAGTATGATTTCGTATTTAATACCTTGTCATCCATTTATTTTGCTGGCAGTGTTGGTTCCCCATACTTCTGTGGTGTCCTCACTGTGAAACAACTTGTGTGTGTGTCTTCAGTTCAGAGTCAGAGGAAGAGGAGGAGGAAGAGGAGGAGGAAGGTAGGGGTAGACATTGTGTGACTTCAGAGGAGGCCAAAGCTTCATGGAGGGAAACTCTGCAGCAACACCTCCACCTGAGAAACGAGGAGGATGAGGAGGGAGGAGGATGAGGAGGATGAGGAGGACGAGGAGGATGAGGAGGACGAGGAGGACGACGATGATGACGATGAAGAGGAGGATGAAGAGGAGGATGAAGAGGTGGAGTCCAGTGAGGGTGAGTCTCAGGATGTTTAACTGTTTCCTGTTGCATTTGTAGTTTGAATTCTCTGCTTGTTGTGTTGTATACTGTATATGTCTGTATACTGTATATATATGGTACTGTATATGATGTTGTGGTGTTGTGTGTTGTTAGAGGGCGAGTACAGCCCATTGGAGACGGATGTGTTGTGTATATACAGTACAGTATGTATGTGTATATGTGTTGTGTTGTTAGAGGGCGAGTACAGCCCATTGGAGACGGATGTGTTGTGTATATACAGTACAGTATGTATGTGTATATGTGTTGTGTTGTTAGAGGGCGAGTACAGCCCCTGGGAGATGGAACGACACTCGGGCCTGTGGCTCCTGTTAGAGGAGGAATCAGGTAGAATCCAAACCAACTAAACTGCATTGATAAAACCATCAATTCTAGCTGAACTTCACTGTATTGTAACACACGCCATGAGGCTGCTGCCTGGTGTCATGTGACCATTTTGACAACATGGATATCATTTTAATCATCTGCTGATCAGCTGTTTGTTTAATATGTTTGTTTCCTTTCATCCTGATGGTCAAAGTGACAAAATAACACCGACACTAAACGTTTGATTTTTACTGCGAAATCTGGTGGAATAGAGTACATTACAAATGACTGACAAACTGTGTCTGTGAATACATGGCCGTTTACTCTAATGACAGACACTATCCAGGTGCATTATGGGAAATATAGGATCCAGTCTAAAAAGTCCTCTCGTCATGAGTGCAAGACCCCAACATTTCATCTAAATACTGTACTTATCCCACCAAAAATCACTGTGTACTGTACTTCATACTTTGTAGTGTATATTGTGTATTTTCTACTGTGTACTCCTGATGCTGTTTCCTCCCTCTCTCTCCTCAGAGGAGGAGTTTTCTCCTGTTGTCTCCTCAGCAGCAGAAAGTGACATCACACACTGTGTCATACCTGACTCCGCCTCCACCTTGCTATCCTGCATGGCCTCCTCCATATCTCCGACTGAAACTCCGCCCACCACCAACACGCCCTCCACCATCTCCATCACCACATCTGACTTCGCCCCCGATGAGGACGGAGACATGGCTCCGCCCATGCAGCTCACACCTGCTGTTGTCATGGAAATGGATGCTCAGAAACAACCTGCTGGAGGGCGGGGCTCATCTGATGATATTAACCCTGATCTGAAGAAACCCCTCCTCCTACAGGGAAGAGGGGCGGGGCCAGACGAAGAGGGGGCGGAGTCGGGGGTAAGGAGGGGCAGGGGCCTTAGAGGAGCCCACAGCCTCCCTGCTCGAGTCTTCCTTCCCCCTCTGAAGGGTGGGGGCGGGGCTCTCCTCACAGAGGCTCCGCCTCCAAGACAGGTGGAAGTGGAAGGGGGCAGGGCCAGAGCCCTGTGGAGGACAGTGTTCTCTGCAAACACAAAGAAGAAAAAGAGGGGTAGAACTTTACCTCCAGACATAGCCAATCAGAGGAGAGCTAAAGGTGATGATATCACACTGAAACACATACAGACAATGAGGTCATAGTGATGATGTCATAATTGTACTTCCTACATTGCTGTGTTCAGGTGTGACAGAAGAGTCTGACCTGGTCTCATCTGCTCTGCTGCAGAGATGTTCGCTGAAACCCAGAAACAATGTAAGACTCAAATGCACCGCCATCAGCGACATCATCAACTGGTTATTATCTCATACCACAAGTACATAGACACAAATTCACAACATAGTTTCACTCTACAGACATTTTGAGTGTGGACATGATGATGAGTTCCCACAGGTAGCTGGAGGCTAACCATACGAAAGACTGGAGGCTAACGTTAGCAGTGAGCTAAAGCTACTCATCTAAAATGTCCTCTTGCTGTTGTTGGCTGCCAGAATCCAGATATCACAACATTTGAAATGACAAACTGTGATTGGAGGATCTAGAGAGAAACAATATCAGAGAAACGTTTCAGAGATGGAGAGGAAATTATGCTAATATTTAGCCTTCTGCTAACAGAAGCCGTGAGCCATCGACTGCTGTTAGCAGAGGGCTAAACTGTTAGCAACACTTTCTGTCCATCTCTGAAATGCTTCTCTGATATTGTCTGACTCGTTTTGAATCACTTTACTGAAAAATAATTAACTATAGACATCCAAAGATTTATACGCCTGCTGGTCGGACACCTAGCTACTTAGCTAGCTTAACTTGCTAATTCCACCACACTATCATGCAACACACAAAATAAGGCAAACAATGATGTCCCTCATCTGGCAATAGCACTGTGTTTTCCTATGCTGACAAGAGTGTGGATGAAGCATTGTTAAATTTGACTCATTTACCGACTGGCTAGTTAGCTAGCTAGCTTGCTAATTCCACCACGCTACAGAAAATGAGCCCAACACTGGACAATGCTGGGTAATGGTCCCTCTGCCTCACTCCTCACCGCTAGAAGACTACTTCACCAGGAGGAGAGCAGGTGTTGGCTAGCTAGCTTGTCAGTCTCTGGAAAAGCTAGTAGCTAGGAGTAAATGGGTCCTCTGTCCCCCCCTGTACACTGCATATCACACAACTTAAGCTGAAATTTGGTCAGACTCTAAAATGAGTCATGTGGCTCAAAATTTGGGACAGAAATAGGCTAAAATGGTACAGTGTGCGCCCAGCTTTATGGCAACAACTGAGCTGATCTGAACCATCTGAAAACTGAACCAGATAATTCCACCCACTGCCCTGGAAGTATTTACCAAGATCCAGTAGAGTTCTGGATCCAGTCCCCTGTAGTGGTCCTCCGGTTCATTAACTGTCTTGTTTTGATGTTTGTAGCTACGATTGGACTTGTCCGACCTCACGTCTGAAATTCAGAGAGTCTCAATAAAACAGGAGGAGGAGAACCAGCAGGTATCAGCTGTGTTAGATTCAAGTTCTGTAGGAAATCAGTGTTTTAGGTTGTTGGTAGCTTAAGTTCTGTGGTGGTTCCGAGAGTGTTTTGCTAGCCAAATAGCGACAGAATGGATTCTTTGCTAACTAACTCATCTCGACTGACTTCTAATTTGACTCAAGTGACTTCACACTTGTCCTGACTGACTTGAGACTTCACTTGGACTTGATTTGAGGGACTAGAGATGGACACCAGTCTGGACACAACATACAAGTCTCAAATGGCTTGAAGCTGTATTGACTTATTTGAGACTTGACTTAGACTTGACTCAATTGACTTGGACTAGTCTTGACTAACATGAGACTTGACATGGACTTGTCACACCTCACTGGACATGGATGTGTCCTTAAAGACTTGGAAACCACAGACCTGTTTAAATCCAGTGTTTGCCCTTAAATGAATGTTTTATTTGATTGTTTTTATGCTTCCTGTCTCTCAGCCGGCATACGTTCCTCATGCTCTGGCTTTTAAACGAGCATATGCCATCAAGGTACAGACCTGAGTCCTCATCAGTTTGGTTTCTGGTGGGAGTCTAGTCCTCTACTTGGCACACACTGTAATATACTAACGCCGTTGTTTGTGTTGTTTCAGAGACGCACTTTGAAGAACAGAGTCCCCTTCCAGGACTCTGACAGCCGGTCCTTGTGTCCCACGGAGGTGGTGGGGGTCCTGGTCATGCCGAAGGAGCCATCTAGTCTAAGTCTGAAGGAGGCCATGTTCCATAGGGGACAAGAGGATGAAGACGAAGACCTGGATGCCAAAATAACCCGACGAGTTCAGAGAGCTGCTCGTAGAAAGTCCAAACAGGAACAGCTGAAAAGACTCCACAAAGCTCAGGTGAGTCCACCTGAGGACAGAGACAGACGAGGTTAAAGACCAGGTCCACCTGAGGACAGAGACAGACCAGGACAGAGACAGTCAGGGTTGAAGACCAAGTTGAGTAATGTGTAGGTAAATCTTGTTTCAGATGATCCAGATGCAGCTTCAGCAGGTGGAGGAGAGGCAGAGGCAGCTGGAGGAGAGAGGAGTGATGGTGGAGAAAGCCCTGCGAGGAGAAGCAGGTACAAACAGTACACGTACATTGTAGTATAGTATAAACTACATAGTATAAGGGCAACGCGGTGGTGCAGTGGTTAGCATGAGTTAGGGTGGTTTTACTCCGGGTTTTCCGGTTTCCTCCCACAGTCCAAAGAAGAAGAAGAAGAAGAAGAAGATAGTCCTTTATTTGTCCCACGAGGGGAAATTCAATTTTTACACTCTGTTGTTTTTTTACTTATACACGGTACATGCAGACCCGAGACACACACATGCACAAACAGGACCCATATACATGCATCAAATGGAGAGATGTCAGAGTGAGGGGGCTGCTCCTGACAAGCGCCCCGAGCAGTTGGGGGTTTGGTGCCTTGCTCAGGGGCACCTTGGCAGTGCCCAAGAGGTAAACTGGCACCTCTCCAGCTACCAGTTCACACTCAGTTCTTGGTCATGTCGGGACTTGAACCGGTGACCCTCCGGTTCCCAAGCCAACTCCCTACAGACTGAGCTACTGCCGCCCCCAAAGACATGCAGGTTAGCGTGGGTTGACTCCAAGGTCTCCGGTGTGTGTTTGCTCCAGTTCACTAGCTTCCTCCCACCTGATTTTCTCTGGGTGGAGTCCAGTCAGTGTGATGAGATTGGAGGTGTTGGTTAAAGCTGCCCTGCCCTATAAAAACACAGCAGTTTGGAGTTAGCTGTTCTCCAGAAGCATTGCCTGATGGGAACCATGCCTCGCACTAAAGACTCTCAGAAGACCTACGATCAAGACCTGCTGACTGATATGAAGCTGAAAGGGTTCCAGAAGTCTCTCTAAAAGCCTTGATGTCCATGTGTCCACGGTGAGACAGACTGTCTACAGATGGAGACAGTTCAGCACTGCTGCTACTCTCCCTAGGCGTGGTCATCCTGTAAAGATGGCCGCTAGAGCCCAGCGCCGAACGCTCAATGAGGTGAAGAAGAGTCCTAGAGGGTCAGCTAAAGACTAACAGAGATCTCTGGTACATGCTGACATTTTAGTTGACTGATCTCCAATCAGTGAAACATTAAGGAAGAATGGAGCTGATGGAGGACACCACGGAGGAAGACACTGCTGTCCAAAAACCACTGCTGCAGGTTTGAAGTTTGCCAAAGAGCAGCTGGATGCTCCACAGCACTACTGGCTAAATACTCTGTGGACAGATGAAACCAGAACTGAGACCATCTGTCCACCAACTGAAGCTCAGCAGAGGATGGTGATCCAACAGGACAACGACCCAAAGCAGAGAAGTAGATCACCAACAGAAGAAAATAGGCCTTCTGGAGCGGCCCAGTCCGAGTCCTGACCTCAGGACCTCCAGAGAGAGATTCACACCAGACATCCAGAACATCACTGAACTGAACCAGGTTTGTAAAGAGGATCGGTCCAGAACTCCTCCTGACCGCTGAGCAGGTCTGATCTGCTACTACAGGAAACGTCTGGTTGAGGTTATTGCTGCCAAAGGAGGGTCAACCAGGTATTAAATCCAGGGGTTCACATACTTTTTCCACCCTGCAATGTGAATGTTTACATGTTGTGTTCAATAAAAACATGAAAACATGTCATTTTTTGTGCTGTATTAGTTTAAGCAGACTGTGTTTGTCTATTGTTGTGACTTAGATGAAGATCAGAACATATTTTATGACCAATTTATGCAGAAGTCCAAGTAATCCCAAAGGGTTCGCATACTTTTTCTTGCAACTACTGTATATATACCATATTTTCCGGACTATAAGGCGCATTTAAAATCCTTAAATTTTCTCAAAGGTCAAAAGTTGACTTGGATAATAACGAGATGGATTCGGGCTGCTCGATGCCGAAGTCGCCCAACTCTTTAACTCAGACACTGATGATGAAGGATTTGATGGATTTGTGGACGAGGAATGAACTGAAAAAAATGAAAGTAACAGTATTGTTTTGTATTTCGTGTGTTCCAACTGAAAAATGTTGAGAGTTATTAAAGTTATTGAGTTGTTAAATTAATAGAATCAAGTTTGACTTATCTGACTGTTTTGTTTCACTTACAATCCGGTGCATTTTACAATCCGGTGCATTTTATAATCCGGTGCATTTTATAATCCGGTGCATTTTACAATCCGGTGCATTTTATAATCCGGTGCATTTTATAATCCGGTGCGCCTTATATATGAAAAAATACAGTGATATTGATATTTATTGATAGTGCGCCTTATAATCCGGTACGCCTTATGGTCCGAAAAATTCGGTAGTCTATTGAGGACTCCCCTGTGTTTGTGATTCTGTATTTCTGTTCATTTCAGATTACTGGGGAGACTCCACCGACAACCAGCAGGACATCGAGCTTCACCTGGAAGGTTAGCTCACCTGATCTTCATACAGACAACACAGGTTACTGTAGTATACTGAAGTATCCAGCCTGTTTGTCTCTGTAGGACTGGGTAAACTGGATAATCCAGCTCTGATGCAGCAGTGGTTCCAGTTGGTCCAACAGAAGAACTCTCTGGTCCGATATGAATCTGAACTCATGATATTGTGAGTATCTGATCTTTAAATCCAGCAGCAGATTTACCAGAACCTCTAGGATGTGGTTCATTTAGCAGGTTCCAGTTTATCAGATCCTCCATGATGTGGTTCATTCAGCAGGTTAAGGATTACCAGAACCTCCAGAATGTGGTTCATTCAACAGGTTCCAGTTTACCAGAACCTCCAGGATGACGTTCATCAAGTGGGATCAGGTTTACCAGAGCCTCCAGTATGTGGTTTATTCAGCAGGTTCAGGTTTACCACAACCTCCATGATGTGGTTCATTCAACAGGCTCAGGTTTATCAGATCCTCCAGGATATTGTTCATTCAGCAGGTTCAGGTTCATCAGATCCTCCAGGATGTGGTTCAGGATGAATCCAGACTGTGTGGATCTCTGTGTGGTTTCAGACTGTGGTCTCTACTGTGTTTCAGTGCTCAAGAGTTGGAGTTGGAGGACCGACAGAGTCGCCTGCAGCAGGAGCTCAGAGAGCGGATGGCCGTGGACGGTAACATTACACCAACTCATTAAACAGCAGGACTTTCTGTTTCTGACGTTAATCATTTAAACGGATAATGCTGTAACCATGGAAACATCAGAGTACCAATCCAACCATGATCAGCAGGGTGGTGGCGCACTGTCAGCCCTGTGTAGGTAGAATATTCAGCCTTTAGCAACCTGGATGGACTGTTGGTGGCCCGGCTGGTCTGCTAGTGGCCCATGATCAGTTCGTTGTTGGCCCATGGTCAGTCCATTGACAGTCCAGTGTCGGCCCATGGTCTGTACTTTGTGGGCCCATGGTTGGTCCGTTGTTGGCCCACGGTTGGTTCATTATCAGCCCATGGTCGGACCATTGTTGACCAATGGTTGGAAGTCGAAACCGCACGTCCTTGGGTCCCCAGAAATACCCTGGCAAGAGTGAAGTAGATTGCATGAAAAGTTCTCCAGATATGTGAAGACACATAGACATTTCCACCTGATCTGTGAGGTCCTGAGGGGTCCAGATGTTGTGGAGTCCACACAGTGATCTGATGGAATGATGTAGACACAATAAAACTTCATATTTAGTGAACATTAACCCTGTGTATGTGTGCTCTGATGTGATGATGCAGACCACCTGAAGGAAGAGTGGGAGCTTCTGGAGGAGCGTCTGATCCTGGAGGAGATGCTGGAGGTGGTGGAGCAGAGAGACTCTCTGGTGTGTCTGCTGGAGGAACAAAGACTGCAGGAACGACAGGAAGACCAGGACCTGGAGGAGGTCATGATGACCCGAGGGCTGGGACTCAGCTGGAGCTGAACCTGGAAGGGTCTCTGCAGGAACCCAGCTGGTCTGAACTGGTCTGTGGTGATGTCATAATAATCACAAGCGTGACCTCATCAATGCATAGGTTGATATGAAAACAGAATTCGGGACCTGATCTGAAGTGGACTCATGGAAAACCAAATAAATTCAGTTAACCCAGATCTGACATGGACCCAAGGACAGTCAGAACCAGTCTGACACAACAACAGAGGAGATGATCTGTGAAGTCCACACTGAGCTCTTCTTCTTCTTCTTCTTCTTCTTCTTCTTCTTCTTCCTTTTCTTCCTCTTCCTCTTCTTCTTCTTCTTCTTCTTCTTGATCTTCTTCTTCTTCCTTTTCTTCCTCTTCTTCTTCTTCCTTTTCTTCCTCTTCCTCTTCTTCTTCTTCTTCGTCTTCCTCTTCTTCTTCTTCTTCTTCCTCTTCTTCTTCTTCTTCTTCTTCTTCCTTTTCTTCCTCTTCTTCCTTTTCTTCCTCTTCTTCCTCTTCCTCTTCTTCTTCTTCTTCTTCCTATTCCTCTTCTTCCTCTTCCTCTTCTTCTTCTTCTTCTTCCTCTTCTTCTTCTTCTTCTTCTTCTTCCTTTTCTTCCTCTTCTTCCTTTTCTTCCTCTTCTTCTTCTTCCTCTTCCTCTTCCTCTTCTTCTTCTTCTTCTTCTTCTTCTTCCTCTTCCTCTTCTTCTTCTTCTTCTTCCTCTTCCTCTTCTTCTTCTTCTTCTTCTTCTTCTTCTTCAGATCTGCAGGGTCAGACCAGAATAGAATTCATTGCTAGCAATTTGGTGATAGATAACTATCTAGCTAGCATACTAGTAGCTATATATTTATTTATAACTAGCAATTTGATGATAGCTAACTATCTAGCTAGCTAGTGAGAACAGGGATATTAGATATTAACAGATTAAGATTAGATTAGGAATATTGTCTTTTTAAGAATAAGGACATAAAACTGTAATATTTAGTGCATGTAAACACAGTCGGTGCAAGAACTTATTAACTTTAACTAGCTGACCTGGTTAACCATCTTTGTGTTAACTGATCCAACTCCTGCTGCTCCTCTAATGGTGATATTGTTATTTATTGAAATAATTACTAGATAGTCAGTCAGACATATTGATTTTTGTGCCAACACCAGACTTCACCTGTCTGCCTTATTTCATCTGTACCTGTCTGCCATCTGATCAATAAATGATTACTGGTCATGTGACTGTTGATGTAACTATGGACTGACAACAAACAGCCTTCTATCTTCTTCTTCTTCTGCTCTGATAAATGATTGATTTAACTCTGATTATTGTGGGTGTTTGTGTCCGATCAGGATCACACTTGTTCTCCAGATGTGTCCAGATGTTCCCATCACATCAGCGACTATACATCACTCTGTGAGGAAGAGTATTTAATAGTCATTTTAATGTGCAGTGATTTTAGTCTGACTCAACAAACATCAAAACCACATTATGAACACTGCAGCCTATAAACATGTATCACATTATACATGATATTTAATTATGCATATAGAAAATAAGGATGCAGTTAGCTGCATCCTTATAATTAAATGTAATTACAAAGAAATAAGGATGTTTATCTCACCTGGGATCAGTTTATATTTCTGTCCAAATTTGTCATATTTCTATCTAAATACATAATAGTTCTGTTCATCATTGAGGAAGCTAGTCGCATCTATAAGGTAACCTGTTGTATAAATGTTGTTGTTGTATAAATTGTAAACTAAGAACTGCAAAAACTGTCGCGAGACCATACGAACCATAGGTATTCAACACAGAACCCCAACAATCTCGCGAGAGTTTTCCCAGTTTGCTGGTTCCCTTCGAGACACGACTAACGACGGTTAAACTCGGTGTCTCCTCGAACGTACCCAACGTCATCGTAAGGTGTGGGCGGAGTCACTGCGGTCATCCGCGTGCACCTGTTCAGTCTCCAGGTAGAGAGGAGCGAAGAGAGGACGATGGAGAGACCCTCACCCGAGTAAGACTGGAACAGCCTTGAACAGACCGGTAGCTCTCATTAACACACCGTGTTCAGCACCCGCTAACACTTCCAGCACTGTCTGTACTACTATGTGCTGGAAGTGTTAGCGGTTAGCGTTAGCCGTTCGCGGCTAATATCGGCGCTAGCTATTACCTTAACATGTTAACGTGTTAACGTGTTAACGTATTAACGTATTAACTTAAAGTGTTGGCGTTAGCGATTAGCTAAATCATTAGCATACAGGCAAATTAGCTAAGTGTTAGCGTCAGTGATAAGCTAAACTATTAGCATACTGGCAAATCAGCTAAGTGTTCGCGTTAGCGGTTAGCTAAACTATTAGCATACCGGTAAACTAGCTAAGTAATAGCCGGTTAAGCATAAACAACTCAGAAGCTACAAGAAGTGTCAGCAACGTTACAATGAAGAGTGTTCAACACACTGGCTATATATCCATTTGCTGGTTTATCTGCAGGTTATCAGTTGGTTTATTTTCTGTTAATCTGTTGGATTGTCTGCTAGTTTATTTACCGTTTATTTGCAGGTTTATCTGCTGTTTATCTGCTGGTTTATCTGCGTTTATTTCTTTATCTGCTGTTTATGTGCTAGTTTATTTACTGTTTATCTGCTGGTTTATCTGCTGTTTATCTCTGGTTTATCTGCTATTTATGTGCTAGTTTTGCTAGTTTATTTACTGTTTATCTGCTGTTTATCTGCTGGTTTATCTGCTAGTTTATTTACTGTTTATCTGCAGGTTTATCTGGTGTTTATCTGCTAGTTTATTTACTGTTTATCTGCTGTTTATGTGCTAGTTTATTTACTGTTTATCTGCTGGTTTATCTGGTGTTTATCTGCTAGTTTATTTACTGTTTATCTACTGGTTTATCTGCTGTTTATCTGCTGTTTATCTGCTAGTTTATTTACTGTTTATCTGCTGGTGTATCTGCTGTTTATCTGCTAGTTTATTTACTGTTTATCTGCTGTTTATGTGCTAGTATATTTACTGTTTATCTGCTGGTTTATCTGATGTTTATCTGCTAGTTTATTTACTGTGTATCTACTGGTTTATCTGGTGTTTATCTGCTGGTTTATCTGCTGTTTATCTGCTAGTTTATTTACTGTTTATCTGCTGGTGTATCTGCTGTTTATGTGCTAGTATATTTACTGTTTATCTGCAGGTTTATCTCTGTTTATCTGCTAGTTTATTTACTGTTTATCTGCTGGTTTATCTGCTGTTTATCTGCTAGTTTATTTACTGTTTATCTGCTGGTTTATCTGCTGTTTATCTGCTAGTTTATTTACTGTTTATCTGCTGGTTTATCTGTTGTTTACCTACTAGTTTATTTACTGTTTATCTGCTGTTTATCTGCTGTTTATCTGCTTGTTTATTTACTGTTGATCTGCTGTTTATGTACTGTTTATCTGTTAGTTTATTTACTGTTTATCTACTGTTTATCTGCTGGTTATCTGCTGGTTATTTGCTGGATTATCTTGTACTGTGATATTTATGTATTGTGATTCAATATTAAGATTTGTTGTGATTTTTTAATTTTTATTTACTGTTGATCTGCTGTTTATGTACTGTTTATCTACTGTTTATCTGCTAGTTTATTTACTGTTTATCTACTGTTTATCTGCTGGTTTATCTGGTGTTTATCTGCTGGTTTATCTGGTGTTTATCTGCTGGTTTATCTGGTGTTTATCTGCTGGTTTATCTGGTGTTTATCTGCTAGTTTATTTACTGTTTATCTACTGTTTATCTGCTGGTTTATCTGGTGTTTATCTGCTGGTTTATCTGGTGTTTATCTGCTAGTTTATTTACTGTTTATCTGCTGTTTATCTGCTTGTTTATTTACTGTTTAGCTGCTGGTTTATCTGCTTGTTTATTTACTTTTTAGCTGCTGGTTTATCTGTTGTTTACCTACTAGTTTATTTACTGTTTATCTACTGTTTATCTGCTGTTTATCTGCTTGTTTATTTACTGTTGATCTGCTGTTTATGTACTGTTTATCTGCTAGTTTATTTACTGTTTATCTACTGTTTATCTGCTGGTTATCTGCTGGTTATTTGCTGGATTATCTTGTACTGTGATATTTATGTATTGTGATTCAATAGTAAGATTTGTTGTGATTTTTGTTAACTTTTTTAACACAGGACCATGGAGGGAATAAGTTGAATCATACACTTCTAGGGACTTTTGTTTTGGAAAACTCACATTTTCAGCATGTGTGTAGTCAGAAATGTCCTGAAGTCAAATATGTCAGGATCATTATCTGGAATTATTTATTGCATTTTTTATCCAGCAATCCAAAAATCAAATTAGCCATTAAATCAATCAAATACCACAAATTAGTGGTATTTTCTTTTTAATTTATAAGGGACGTAATGTTTTATACTTCTGCTGAATATAATCCAATCAATCTGATTTCCATAGATGGATTTTGTATATACAGCAGGGATGGAAACGGTTCGGGTAAAATCCGAGTCACGGTTCGGTTCATGTATGTATTGTACAGGTTATGAGGCCGATTGTGTATTTCTTTCAGCATGTTTATTTTCACACTAGAAATCAAGGCCTATGGAAAGAGGCTGGGACACGGTGGACAGGAATATGAGGTATAACGCGTGGACAGTGTAACTGAAGCTGAGGTCGTACGTTGTGATTGGCTCAGTGTTGGCGAGGGCGGACCAGATTTCACTGTGCATGTCTTTCAACCATCACCACTGTGTTTACACTACCACAGTTATTAGCACTTGTGTAATTAAATAACTTTAGTTTCCTCCAGTCAGCAGTGATCAGTGGTTGTTCGGGGAGTTTATTGTGAAGGGAGGAAGAGCAGCAGTGAAGAGGTGATGATCTGTTATTGACGAGGGTCCGAACTTCAGAGCCTCTGTGTTATTAATATATTATCCTCATAAAGTTTAGGAGCAATTTAACCCTCGACTACACAAGCTGAAACTAAAGCTGGCAGTAGGCTCTGTAGTCTGACTGTTCAGGTTAGTTTGTCATGTATCTCGGTAGTAAACTAAAGCTGGCAGTAGGCTCTGTAGTCTGACTGTTTAGGTTAGTTTGTCATGTATCTCGGTAGTAAACTAAAGCTGGCAGTAGGCTCTGTAGTCTGACTGTTTAGGTTAGTTTGTCATGTATCTCGGTAGTAAACTAAAGCTGGCAGTAGGCTCTGTAGTCTGACTGTTTAGGTTAGTTTGTCATGTATCTCGGTGGTAAACTAAAGCTGGCAGTAGGCTCTGTAGTCTGACTGTTTAGGTTAGTTTGTCATGTATCTCGGTGGTAAACTAAAGCTGGCAGTAGGCTCTGTAGTCTGACTGTTTAGGTTAGTTTGTCATGTATCTCGGTGGTAAACTAAAGCTGGCAGTAGGCTCTGTAGTCTGACTGTTTAGGTTAGTTTGTCATGTATCTCGGTGGTAAACTAAAGCTGGCAGTAGGCTCTGTAGTCTGACTGTTTAGGTTAGTTTGTCATGTATCTCGGTGGTAAACTAAAGCTGGCAGTAGGCTCTGTAGTCTGACTGTTTAGGTTAGTTTGTCATGTATCTCGGTGGTAAACTAAAGCTGGCAGTAGGCTCTGTAGTCTGACTGTTTAGGTTAGTTTGTCATGTATCTCGGTGGTAAACTAAAGCTGGCAGTAGGCTCTGTAGTCTGACTGTTTAGGTTAGTTTGTCATGTATCTCGGTGGTAAACTAAAGCTGGCAGTAGGCTCTGTAGTCTGACTGTTTAGGTTAGTTTGTCATGTATCTCGGTGGTAAACTAAAGCTGGCAGTAGGCTCTGTAGTCTGACTGTTTAGGTTAGTTTGTCATGTATCTCGGTGGTAAACTAAAGCTGGCAGTAGGCTCTGTAGTCTGACTGTTTAGGTTAGTTTGTCATGTATCTCGGTGGTAAACTAAAGCTGGCAGTAGGCTCTGTAGTCTGACTGTTTAGGTTAGTTTGTCATGTATCTCGGTGGTAAACTAAAGCTGGCAGTAGGCTCTGTAGTCTGACTGTTTAGGTTAGTTTGTCATGTATCTCGGTAGTAAACTAAAGCTGGCAGTAGGCTCTGTAGTCTGACTGTTTAGGTTAGTTTGTCATGTATCTCGGTAGTAAACTAAAGCTGGCAGTAGGCTCTGTAGTCTGACTGTTTAGGTTAGTTTGTCATGTATCTCGGTAGTAAACTAAAGCTGGCAGTAGGCTCTGTAGTCTGACTGTTTAGGTTAGTTTGTCATGTATCTCGGTAGTAAACTAAAGCTGGCAGTAGGCTCTGTAGTCTGACTGTTTAGGTTAGTTTGTCATGTATCTCGGTAGTAAACTAAAGCTGGCAGTAGGCTCTGTAGTCTGACTGTTTAGGTTAGTTTGTCATGTATCTCGGTAGTAAACTAAAGCTGGCAGTAGGCTCTGTAGTCTGACTGTTTAGGTTAGTTTGTCATGTATCTCAGTAGTAAACTAAAGCTGGCAGTAGGCTCTGTAGTCTGACTGTTTAGGTTAGTTTGTCATGTATCTCAGTAGTAAACTAAAGCTGGCAGTAGGCTCTGTAGTCTGACTGTTTAGGTTAGTTTGTCATGTATCTCAGTAGTAAACTAAAGCTGGCAGTAGGCTCTGTAGTCTGACTGTTAGGTTAGTTTGTCATGTATCTTAGTAGTAAACTAAAGCTTGCATTCCTAATATATATATTTGGGAAAAAAAACCCAAAGCATTCAAATACTGATTTGGAAGTCAATTAATAGTTCCTGATATGGTGCAGGCCTCGTGTATGTTATTGTTTTTATGTTACTATTTGTTGATGGCCTGAGGCTATAATTAGTTTTTATTTATGAATTCTTTTTAAATAACTCAGAGTCACTTTTCTTTTAGATCAGAAGTCCAGCCATCCGATGAGACAATGAAGAAGTGTTTTGATCCTGATGTTAGTCTGCTGTTGTGAAGAAATTGGCCTCCTGCTGAACCATAAATGCACCAAACTGAACCGAAAACTGTGAGCTCCCCTACTCCCATGACCATCCGTGGGGAGGAGGTGGAGGTGGTGGACAACTACAAGTTCCTGGGAGTTCACTTAAACAATAAACTGGACTGGTCCAACAACTCCGAGGCCTCTACAGGAAGGGACAGAGCAAACTATTCTTCCTGAGGAGGCTGAGGACCTTCAACGTGTGCAACAGGCTACTTCAGATGTTCTACCAGTCTGTAGTAGCAGCAGTAGTAGTAGTACATGTGCAACAGGCTACTCCAGATGTTTTACCAGTCTGTAGTCGCAGCAGTAGTAGTAGTACATGTGCAACAGGCTACTCCAGATGTTTTACCAATCTATAGTAGCAGCTTTCTGGTCTTTGCCGTGGTATGTTGGGGGGGCATCAGCACCAGAGATGCCACCAAACTGAACCAACTGGTGAGGAGGGCTGGGTCTGTGGTTGGATGTGAGCTGGACAGTCTGGAGGTGGTGGCAGAGGGGAGGACCAGGAGGAGAACCCCTCCCACCCCCTCTATGACCAACTGGTCCAGATGAGGAGTCCATTCAGCCAGAGACCGATCCCCCCTCGGCCCACTACAAACCGTCTGGGTCAGTCTGTAATTACATATAATTATATAATTACATATATATATGCTGTGCATATACAATACCCACCACCTGCTGCACTTTACTTATTACTGTTACTGATTTATTTTATTGTCAATTTTCTTCATTGCACCTTCTCTTTTACTTTTTACTATTCTGTATTTATCTGTACTGTGTTGATGCTGCTATGACACCTGAATTTCCCTCCGGGGATTAATAAAGGTTCATCTTATCTTATCTTATCTTATTTCAGAATCATAAAAAATCGCGTTAGAGGAATCCATTTTTTTCCTACCTCTAGTAACTAGTGAGCTCCTCCTGATTTCTCTCTATGAGCCTGAGACCTGTTTGTTAACTGTTTAATGTTAATCAGCCTGTTCCTGTCGGTGTGAAGCTGCTGTTGATAGTTAATATTAATAAAGATCTATATTTTGAATATGACACTGCTTCCTGGGTTAGGGTTAATGGCATCTGAACCTGCCACATTTATTATTGATTAATAATTTGTTGTATTTGTGGAGCAGTGGTGGAAAAAAAGCCAATATACTAATACAGCACTGTACTTTTATGTGTACTTTACTGGAGTATTTATATTTTCTGTTACTTTGTACTTGTACAGCACTACATTTACTTTAGTATTGAAAACGCAGTATTATTTATTGCTGTTTTTATGATATATACACATACTGTATATATACACACATACATATACATGATATAGATCATATATATGATATTTATATGATATTTATATGATCTATATCATATATATGTATATCGTATACATGTATATCATCAATTTTGAATTACATTGCTCTGAAATATTAATGTGAACAAAAATACACATTGTATTATGAATTATTACTCAGCACTTATAAGATGTTCAAACTGTTATGAAACAGTCTGAAAGTTTCTACATACAATCGTCTTTTTCTTCTTGCCAATGTAATGCTTCCTGTTGCTTCATGGTGACAGCTGATGGCGAAACTTGTGTGTTGATCCATCCAAAACAGGAACATCTCCACATAGAGGTGGTTAGTTTTACACTCAGCTTGTATTATTATTAGGATTAAAGCGTCACTAACAGCCTGTAACGTTCTGATGAGTGAATATCAATTTATATTGTCTTGTGCTACTGGGTTAGCCTTTGTGCTACTGGGTTAGCCTTTGTGCTACTGGGTTAGCCTTTGTGCTACTGGGTTAGCCTTTGTGTTACTGGGTTAGCCTTTGTGCTACTGGGTTAGCCTTTGTGCTACTGGGTTAGCCTTTGTGCTACTGGGTTAGCCTTTGTGTTACTGGGTTAGCCTTTGTGCTACTGGGTTAGCCTTTGTGCTACTGGGTTAGCCTTTGTGTTACTGGGTTAGCCTTTGTGCTACTGGGTTAGCCTTTGTGCTACTGGGTTAGCCTTTGTTCTACTGGGTTAGCCTTTGTGTTACTGGGTTAGCCTTTGTGTTACTGGGTTAGCCTTTGTGCTACTGGGTTAGCCTTTGTGTTACTGGGTTAGCCTTTGTTCTACTGGGTTAGCCTTTGTGCTACTGGGTTAACCTTTGTTCTACTGGGTTAGCCTTTGTTCTACTGGGTTAGCCTTTGTTCTACTGGGTTAGCCTTTGTGCTACTGGGTTAGCCTTTGTTCTACTGGGTTAGCCTTTGTTCTACTGGGTTAGCCTTTGTGTTACTGGGTTAGCCTTTGTTCTACTGGGTTAGCCTTTGTGTTACTGGGTTAGCCTTTGTTCTACTGGGTTAGCCTTTGTGTTACTGGGTTAGCCTTTGTTCTACTGGGTTAGCCTTTGTGTTACTGGGTTAATCCTGGTGGGTTTGATAGGTCTGGTATTTAACAGGTATTATAATGAATATATTTATTATTATTTATTATAATAATGAGAGACAGAAGGCAGTTTTTCAGAAATATTTTATTGTTTTCAGTCCATAAACAGACAGAACAAACTGAATCAAATGAAACAAGCTCTGATTGATACTGGCATTGTGGTCCATACTGGTTTTCTCGTGTTACAGACTGGTTGTATTGCTGGCATCCACCTTCAGGTCTTTGGCGACCAGTCCAGCGGTGACCGGATGCATCGCCGCTCTGTGAGCCAGAAACATTCGAACCGCCTCATCATGATACTTCTCAAAGTTGAAGACCTCCCTGAAGAAGAACAACAGATAGAGACCCGTCAGTCCCGTCCGACACTGGTCCGGACTAGATACCCGTCAGTCCCGTCCGACACTGGTCCGGCCTAGATACCCGTCAGTCCCGTCCGACACCGGTCCGGCCTAGATACCCGTCAGTCCCGTCCGACACTGGTCCGGCCTAGATACCCGTCAGTGCCGTCCGACACTGGTCCGGACTAGATACCCGTCAGTCCCGTCCGACACTGGTCCGGCCTAGATACCCGTCAGTCCCGTCCGACACTGGTCCGGACTAGATACCCGTCAGTCCCGTCCGACACTGGTCCGGCCTAGATACCCGTCAGTCCCGTCCGACACTGGTCCGGACTAGATACCCGTCAGTCCCGTCCGAAACTGGTCCGGACTAATATAAAACTAAATACCTGAAGAGCGGTCTGGTGAACTTCATCCTTCCCTGTTCCGTTGCCATCTTCATCGCCATGGGAACGGCTTCCTCCCATTTGGACCGGACGCACAACCTCAGCCACCTAGAGGGAGAAGAACTTATCAGGAGACTTCCAGGAACGAGGCAGGGTTTCAAACAAAGGACCTGATCCAGGACTCTTACCTGAAGCGGATCTCTGAGTTCATACTGGTGTTGAAGTCATAAACCTCCTGCATCTTCTTCACATGAGTCAGGGGAAGAGGATCCTGAAGGACAAACAAGACAAGATTTGGTGAAGTAAAGTGGACTGTGGTGAAGTGGGCTTTTAGTGAAGCGGACTGTGGTGAAGAAGACTGTAGTAAAGTGGGCTTTCAGTGAAGTTGATTATGGTGAAGTGGACTGTGGTGGAGTGACTTTCAGTGATTTTACCTCCTGAAGCAGGAGGGACAGGAACTCGATTAGCTGGTGAGACGACAGTGTCTTCACATCGGACTCTTTAAAGCTGTTCAGGTCCTGGTCTTTGGCCTGAAGGGGGACGCAAGACTGAGGTTTGAGTCTGAACAACAATAGAAAGGTCTTTGTGGGGTCCAGGTCTTACCTTGATCCACCTCTGGCTCAGAGCTATGCAGGCATCTGCCAGCGTGGTGTCATACCTGAAACACAACCATGAACAAATGGATCAGGTCTAGAGAGGGACTGGAGGACCTGATGGGGGTCTGACAGGGTCCACTCACTGAGGTCTGACTGGAGGCATCCCAGGAGTGAACATCCAGGCGTTCCAGTCCACCTTGTTCAGGATGTCCACCTGAGAGACACAGACACAAACCAAAACCACCACACTCAGATCCGCAATCCAGATTTTAGAGGTTCTGGTTGAGTTCTTGTGTGCCTCAGCAGACTCTAGAGGTGCTGGTGGACTTCCTGAACAGGGTCCAGGTGTGCCTCACCTTGTCCTTGAAGTAGGTGAACAGGTAGTTCTTCCACTCTTCGGTGGTGACACTGCTATAGGCAAACAGCTGGATGTACGACTTCACAAAGCCCATGAACACCTCTGCAGAAGACAAAGAACCGACAGGTGAATGAGTACTTCCAGGACCATGACCACTCTGTGGTGTGTCCAGGTGTGTCTACCTGGTCTTACCTGGCCCCCCCAGCAGCTCCTCCAGGTGGTACAGCAGGGCGAAACCTTTCTCATAGGGTACGGAGGAGAAGGCGTCATCGGGGTCCACGTCCTGCAGGCTGGGGACCAGGTTGGTCAAAGGGTTGTTGGCTCCGAAGGTGTTCACCTGAGTGATGATGCACATAGGTGAGAGTCAGTCTATTGAGGCTCAAAATACATATAGACCAGGTCCGGGTCCAGGTCCTCACCGAGTCCTGCAGGTCCTTCCAGCCCCCCATGGCTTTAAACTGTCTGAACTGCTCGCTGTCCATGGACCTGCCGATCATCCTCTCCAGGTACACAGTGTGACCCTCATTCAGCCTGAACACAACGTGATTATTGATTAATATTCTCCAGGTACACCCTGTGTACTCCCATGTTGATGAGAGTATTAAATACTTGGCAATCTGCCTTTAAGGTACTTTTGTGTTTGAATGATTGAATCCTGTGTTCATGGTGTTTGTTTACCAGAAGTGTTCCCAGGTCTTATTGGTCACCAGGTTACCGGTCCAGCTGTGGGAGATCTCATGAGCGATCACCTAACAGGAAGAACAACCTGTGAACAGGTGAAGCTGAACAGGTGAGCAGAGTTTCCTGCAGACTCGTGTCTCATACTCACATTGGACAGAGATTTGTCTCCCGCCTGTAAAGAGACAGACGCCATTAATCAGGTGACATGTGAGGACTTTGATATATATTTCTATACACTCATCGGCCACATAATTAGGTACACCAGTTCAATTGCTTGTTAACACAAATAGCTAATCAGCCAATCACATGGCAGCAACTCAATGCATTTAGGCAAGTAGACGTTGTCAAGACAACTTGCTGAAGTTCAAACCGAGCATCAGAATGGGGAAGAACGGGGATTTAAGTGACTTTGAACGTGGCATGGTTGTTGGTGCCAGACGGGCTGGTCTGAGTATTTCACAAACTGCTGATCTACAATCAGTCCGAAAAAGAGATGGCAGGGTCAGAATTTGGCGTAAACATCATGAAAGCATGGATCCATCCTGCCTGGTGTCAGCGGTCCAGGCTGCTGCTGGTGGTCTAATGGTGTGGGGGATATTTTCTTGGCACACTTTGGGCCCCTTAGTACCAGCTGAGCCTGGTTTAAATGCTGCAGCCTACCTGAGTATTGTTGCTGACCGTGTCCATCCCTTTATGACCACAGTGTACCATCTTCTGGTGGCTGCTTCCAGCAGGATGATGCACCAGGTCACAAAGTTCAGATCATCTCAAACTGGTTTCTTGAACATGACAATGAATTCACTGTCCTCCAATGACAGCAACTGAGTGATGCTGTCATGTCAATATGGACCAAAACCTCTGAGGAACGTTTCCAACACCTTGTTGAAAGTATGACACCGATGCATATGTATATATATATATATATATACTACAAGTTTGTGTATGTATATATACTACAAGTTTGTGTATGTATATATAGTACATGTTTGTGTATGTATATATAGTACATGTTTGTGTACGTGTATATAGTACATGTTTGTGTACGTGTACATGTACGTGTATATAGTACATGTTTGTGTACGTGTATATAGTAGATGTTTGTGCATGTGTACATGTATGTACTTCATGTTTGTGTTTGTGTACGTGTATATACTTCATGTTTGTATACGTGTATATAGTACATGTTTGTGTACGTGTATATAGTACATGTTTGTGTACGTGTATATAGTACATGTTTGTGTACGTGTATATGTACATGTTTGTGTACGTGTATATAGTACATGTTTGTGTACGTGTATATAGTACATGTTTGTGTATGTATATATAGTACATATTTGTGTACGTGTATATAGTACATGTTTGTGTACGTGTATATAGTACATGTTTGTGTACGTGTATATAGTACATGTTTGTGTACGTGTATATAGTACATGTTTGTGTATGTGTATATACTTCATGTTTGTGTTTGTGTACGTGTATATACTTCATGTTTGTGTACGTGTATATAGTACATGTTTGTGTACGTGTATATAGTACATGTTTGTGTATGTGTATATACTTCATGTTTGTGTTTGTGTACGTGTATATAGTACATGTTTGTGTATGTGTATATAGTACATGTTTGTGTACGTGTATATAGTACATGTTTGTGTACGTGTATATAGTACATGTTTGTGTATGTGTATATACTTCATGTTTGTGTTTGTGTACGTGTATATACTTCATGTTTGTGTACGTGTATATAGTACATGTTTGTGTACGTGTATATAGTACATGTTTGTGTATGTGTATATACTTCATGTTTGTGTTTGTGTACGTGTATATAGTACATGTTTGTGTATGTGTATATACTTTGTGTTTGTGTACGTGTATATACTTCATGTTTGTGTACGTGTATATAGTACATGTTTGTGTACGTGTATATAGTACATGTTTGTGTATGTGTATATACTTCATGTTTGTGTACGTGTATATACTTCATGTTTGTGTACGTGTATATACTTTGTTTGTGTATGTGTATATACTTCATGTTTGTGTTTGTGTACGTGTATATAGTACATGTTTGTGTATGTGTACCAGCAGGGTGGGCGTGGCGAAGGTCAGACAGGGGTTCTCCATGCCTCCGTAGGGGAACGATGGAGGAAGAACCAGGATGTCATACTGACCCCAGACATACGGTCCTGCCAGGCCCTCTGCAGTCTTCAACATGGTCTCTGTCTGACACACGAACACGAATGAGTTAATGTCAACGTGAGTACATCTTACTGTATGTACTATACTGGGACTATGTTATGATGTACGACTGACTTTTTAGTGCATACAGTACTGACTGTTATGAGGGATTACTGACTTTTTTTTTTGACATACTGTACTATAACTTTTTAAAACTTTTCAATATACTGTAATTTATTTCAACATACTAAATATACTGACTTTTTAAAAACTTTTTTCGACACTACTATGACTTTTTAAAATGTGACATGTTATATTATGACTTTTGACGACATGCTATAGTATGACTTTTTTTTTTTACTTATTTCGACATACTATACTAAAAACTTTTTAAAAATTTTTCCGACATCCTATACTGTGACTTTTTTGACTATGCTTTGACTATACTATGATATAAAACTTTTTTCGACATGCTATACTGCTATACTGTTTTTGCATACTATAAAATGACTACACCTTGACTTTTTTCGTCATACTATACGATGACTTTTTTTCGTCATACTATACTATGACTTTTTCGACATACTATACTATGACTTTTTTTCGACATACTATACTATGACTTTTCAACATGCTATACTCTGACTTTTTTCGACATGCTATACTACGACTTTTTTCGACATACTGTTTTTTTTTGCTTCTTTTTTTTCAACATGCTATACTATGCCTTTTTTTGACATGCTATACTACGACTTTTTTCAACAGCCTATACTGACTTTTTTAGATATGCTATTTTTCAACTTTTTTTCACACGCTATACTATGACTATTTTCGACAGGCTATACTACGACTTTTTTCGACATGCTATACTACGACTATTTTTTAAACTTTTTTCTACATACTTTACTGACTTTTTTCGACATACTATACTATGACTTTTTTCGACATGCTATACTATGACTTTTTTCGACATGCTATACTATGACTTTTCGACATGCTATACTATGACTTTTTCGACATGCTATACTACGACTTTTTGACCTGCAATACTATGCCTTTTTTTGACATGCTATACTACGACTTTTTTCGACATGCTATACTACGACTTTTTGACCTGCAATACTATGCCTTTTTTTGACATGCTATACTACGACTTTTTTCGACAGCCTATACTGACTTTTTTAGATATGCTATTTTTCAACTTTTTTTCACACGCTATACTATGACTATTTTAGACATGCTATACTATGACTTTTTTCGACATACTATTTCCGACTTTTTTCGACATGCTATACTACGACTATTTTTTAAACTTTTTTCTACATACTTTACTGACTTTTTTCGACATACTATACTCTGACTTTTTTCAACATACTATACTATGACTTTTTTCGACATGCTATAATGTGACTTTTTTTTTTTCGACATGCTATACTATGACTTCGGCATGCGATACTATGACTTTTTCGACATGATATACTATGACTTTTTCGACATGACATACTATGACTTTTTCGACATGCTATACTATGACTTTTTTCGACATGATATACTATGACTTTTCGACATGCTATACTATGACTTTTCGACATGCTATACTATGACTTTTTCGACATGCTATACTATGACTTTTCGACATGCTATACTATGACTTTTTTCGACACGCTATACTATGACTATTTTTTTTTTACTTTTTTCGACATACTTTACTCTAACTTTTTTCGACATGCTATACTATGACTTTTTGACATGCAATACTGCCTTTTTTTGACATGCTATACTACTTTTTTCGACATGCTAACTACGACTTTTTTCGACAGCCTATACTATGACTTTTTTAGATATGCTATTTTTCAACTTTTTTTCACACGCTGTACTATGACTATTTTAGACATGCTATACTATGACTTTTTTCGACATACTATTTTCGACTTTTTTCGACATGCTATACTATGACTTTTTTTGACATACTATACTATGACTTTTTTCGACATGCTATACTATGACTATTTTTTTTACTTTTTTCGACATACTTTACTCTGACTTTTTTTTCGACATGCTATACCATGACTTTTTCGACATGCTATACTACGACTTTTTTTTCGACAGGTTATACTGACTTTTTTAGATATGCTATTTTTCAACTTTTTTTCACATGCTATACTATGACTATTTTAGACATGCTATACTATGACTTTTTTCGACATACTATTTCCGACTTTTTTCGACATACTATACTATGACTTTTTTCGACAGGCTATCCACTTTTTTCGACATGCTATACTACGACTTTTTTCGACATGCTATAATATGACTTTTTTCGACATGCTATACTATGACTATTTTTTAAACTTTTTTCTACATACTTTACTCTGACTTTTTTCGACATACTATACTCCGACTTTTTTCAACATGCTATACTATGACTTTTTTCGACATGCTATACTACGACTTTTTTGACCTGCAATACTATATTTTTTTCTTTTTGACCTGCAATACTACGACTTTTTTCGACATACTATACTATGACTTTTTTCGACATGCTATACTACAACTTTTTTCGACATGCTATACTATGACTTTTTTTGACATGCTATAATATGACTTTTTCAACATGGTATACTATGACCTTTTGACCTGCAATTTTACGACTTTTTTCGACATACTATACTATGACTTTTTTCGACAGGCTATACTACGACTTTTTTCGACATGCTATACTACGACCTTTTTTTTTTTTTCGACATACTATACTATGACTTTTTTCGACATGCTATACTACGACTTTTTTCGACATGCTATACTACGACTTTTTTCGACATGCTATACTACGACTTTTTTCGACATGCTATAATATGACTTTTTTCGACATGCTGTACTATGACTATTTTTTTACTTTTTTCGACATACTTTACTCTGACTTTTTTCGACATACTATACTCTGACTTTTTTCAACATACTATACTATGACTTTTTTCGACATGCTATACTATGACTATTTTTTTACTTTTTTCGACATACTTTACTCTGACTTTTTTCGACATACTATACTACAACTTTTTTCGACATGCTATACCATGACTTTTCGACATGCTATACTATGACTTTTCGACATTCTATACTACGACTTTTTGACCTGCAATACAATGCCTTTTTGACCTGCAATACTACGACTTTTTTCGACATGCTATACTACGATTTTTTTCGACATGCTATACTACGACTTTTTTCGACATGCTATACAACGACTTTTTTCGACAGGCTATACTACGACTTTTTTCGACATGCTATACTACGACTTTTTTCGACATGCTATACTACGACTTTTTTCAACATGCTATACAACGACTTTTTTCGACATGCTATACTATGACTATTTTTTAAGCTTTTTTCTACATACTTTACTCTGACTTTTTTCGACATACTATACTCTGACTTTTCTTAACATGCTATAATATGACTTTTCGACATACTATACTCTGACTTTTTTCAACATACTATACTATGACTTTTTTCGACAGGCTATACTACGACTTTTTTCAACATGCTATACTACAACTTTTTTCGACATGCTATACTACGACTTTTTTCAACATGCTATACTATGACTTTTTCGACATGTTATACTACGACTTTTTTTGAAAGGTTATACTATTACTTTTTGACATGCAATACTATGCCTTTTTTTGACATGCTATACTACGACTTTTTTCGACATGCTATACTATGATTTTTTTCGACATGCTATACTGTGATTTTTTTCGACATACTATTTTCGACTTTTTTCGACATACTATTTTCGACTTTTTTCGACATGCTATACTAGGACTTTTTTCGACATGCTATACTATGACTTTTTCGACATGCTATACTACGACTTTTTTCGACAGGTTATACTATGCCTTTTTTTGACATGCTATACTACGACTTTTTTCGACAGCCTATACTATGACTTTTTTAGGTATGCTATTTTTCAACTTTTTTCACACGCTATACTATGACTATTTTAGACATGCTATACTATGACTTTTTTCGACATACTATTTTCGACTTTTTAGGACATGCTATACAACGACTTTTTTCGACATGCTATACAACGACTTTTTTCGACATGCTATACTATGACTTTTTTCGACATGCTATACTATGACTTTTCGACATGCTATACAATGACTTTTTTCGATATGCTATACTACGACTATTTTCGACATGCTATACTACTACTTTTTTAGATATGCTATTTTTCAACTTTTTTTGACATGCTATATTATGAGTATTTTAGACATGCTATACTGTGACTTTTTTCGACATACTATTTTTTTACTTTTTTCGACATGCTATACTAAGACTTTTTTTGACATACTATTTTCGACTTTTTTCAACATGATATACTATGACTTTTTTCGACAGGCTATACTATGACTTTTTTAGATATGCTATTTTTCAACTTTTTTTCACACGCTATACTATCACTATTTTAGACATGCTATACTATGACTTTTTTTGACAGGCTATACTATGACTTTTTTCGACAGGCTATATGCTATCTACGACTTTTTTCGACATGCTATACTATGACTTTTTTCGACATGCTATACTACTTTTTTCGACATGCTGTACTATGACTTTTTTCGACAGGCTATACTACGACTTTTTTCGACATGCTATACTACGACTTTTTTTCAACATGCTATACTATGACTTTTTTCGACGTGCTATACTACGACTTTTTTCGACAGGCTATACTGACTTTTTTCGACATGCCTTATACTATGACTATTTTTTCGACTGCTATACGATGACTTTTTTAGACTTGCTATACGATGACTATTTTAGACATGCTATACTGTGACTTTTCGACATGCTATACTATAACTATTTTTTAAACTTTTTTTCGAAATACTTTACTCTGACTTTTTTCGGCATCCTATACGATTACTTTTTTCGAAAAGTCAAATTCTATTATGTTGAAAAATTTCACCGCAAAAAAATGTCATAGCATAGTATGTCGAAAACTTTAATGAAAAGTAGGTCATCGTAAAGAATCTTGAAAAATTTCATGTTAACAAGCATATTATAGTATGTTAAACAGTATTATGATTCAAAAAGTCAAAACTTCTATTATGTTGAAAAATTTCTTTTCGACATAAAAATGTCATAGTATAGTATGTCGAAAAATTTTCACGAAAAAAATGTCATAGTATAGTATGTCGAAAAATTTTCATGAAAAAAATGTCATAGTATAGTATGTCGAAAAATTTCATGAAAAGTAGGTCACCGTAAAGAATCTTGAAAAAAATCATGTTAACAATCATATTATAGTATGTTAAACAGTATTATGATAAAAAAAAGTCAAATACTATCATGTCGAAAAATTTTCATGAAAAAAATATCATAGTATAGTATGTCGAAAAATTTCATGAAAAGTAGGTCACCGTAAAGAATCTTGAAAAAAATCATGTTAACAATCATATTATAGTATGTTATACAGTATTATGATAAAAAAGTCAAATACTATTATGTCGAAAAATTTTCATGAAAAAAATGTCATAGTATAGTATGTCGAAAAATTTAATGAAAAGTAGGTCATCGTAAAGAAACTTGAAAAAAATCATGTTAACAATCATATTATAGTATGTTAAACAGTATTATGATAAAAAAAAGTCAAATACTATTATGTTGAAAATTTCACGAAAAAATGTCATAGTATAGTATGTCGAAAAATTTTCATGAAAAGTAGGTCATCGTAAAGAAACTTGAAAAATTTTATGTTAACAATCATATAGTATGTTAAACAGTATTATGATAAAAAAAAGTCAAATACTATTATGTTGAAAATTTCACGAATAAATGTCATAGTATAGTATGTCGAAAAATTTTCATGAAAAGTAGGTCATCGTAAAAAAACTTGAAAAATTTTATGTTAACAATCATATTATAGTATGTTAAACAGTATTATGATAAAAAAAAGTCAAATACTATTATGTTGAAAATTTCACGAAAAAAATGTCATAGTATAGTATGTCGAAAAATTTTCATGAAAAAAATTAGTATAGTATGTCGAAAAATCATGAAAAGTAGGTCACCGTAAAAAAATCTTGAAAAATTTCATGTTAACAATCATATTATAGTATGTTAAACAGTATTATGATAAAAAAGTCAATCTATTATGTTGAAAATTTCACGAAAAAAATGTCATAGTATAGTATGTCGAAAAATTTTCATGAAAAAAATGTCATAGTATAGTATGTCGAAAAATGTCATGAAAAGTAGGTCACCGTAAAGAATCTTGAAAAAAATCATGTTAACAATCATATTATAGTATGTTAAACAGTATTATGATAAAAAATTCTAATTCTATTAAGTTGAAAATTTTCATGTAAAAAATGTCATAGTATAGTATGTCGAAAAATTTCATGAAAAGTAGGTCACTGTAAAGAATCTTGACAAATTTCATGTTAAGAATCACATTATATTATGTTAAACAGTATTATGATAAAAAAAAAGTCAAATACTATTATGTGGAAAAATTTCACGAAAAAAATGTCATAGTATAGTATGTCGAAAAATTTCATGAAAAGTAGGTCACCGTAAAGAATCTTGAAAAAAATCATGTTAACAATCATATTATAGTATGTTAAACAGTATTATGATAAAAAATTCCAATTCTATTATGTTGAAAATTTTCATGAAAAAAATGTCATAGTATAGTATGTCGAAAAATTTTATGAAAAGTAGGTCACCGTAAAGAATCTTGAAAAAAATCATGTTAACAATCATATTATAGTATGTTAAACAGTATTATGATAAAAAATTCTAATTCTATTATGTTGAAAATTTTCATGAAAAAAATGTCATAGTGTAGTATGTCGAAAAATTTCATGAAAAGTAGGTCACCGTAAAGAATCTTGAAAAAAATCATGTTAACAATCATATTATAGTATGTTAAACAGTATTATGATCAAAAAGTCAAATTCTATTATGTCGAAAAATTTTCATGAAAAAAACGTCATAGTATAGTATGTCGAAAAATTTCATGAAAAGTAGGTCACCGTAAAGAATCTTGAAAAAAATCATGTTAACAATCATATTATAGTATGTCAACCAGTATTATGATAAAAAAAGTCAAATACTATCATGTCGAAAAATTTTCATGAAAAAAATGTCATAGTATAGTATGTCGAAAAATTTCATGAAAAGTAGGTCACAGTAAAGAATCTTGAAAAAAATCATGTTAACAATCATGTTATAGTATGTTATACAGTATTATGATAAAAAATTCTAATTCTATTATGTTGAAAATTTTCATGAAAAAAATGTCATAGTATAGTATGTCGAAAAATTTTCATGAAAAAAATGTCATAGTATAGTATGTCGAAATATTTCACGAAAAGCAGTTCATTGTTTCGAATCTTGAAAAATTTCATGTTAACAATCATATTATAGTATGTTAAACAGTATTATGATAAAAAAAATTCAAATACTATTATGTTGAAAATTTCACGTAAAAAATGTCATAGTATAGTATGTCGAAAAATTTCATGAAAAGTAGGTCATCGTAAAGAAACTTGAAAAATTTTATGTTAACAATCATATAGTATGTTAAACAGTATTATGATAAAAAAGTCAAATACTATTATGTTGAAAATTTTCATGTAAAAAATGTCATAGTATAGTATGTCGAAAAATTTTCATGAAAAAAAGTCATAGTATAATATGTCGAAAAATTTCATGAAAAGCAGGTCATTGTTTCGAATCTTGACAAATTTCATGTTAAGAATCACATTATATTATGTTAAACAGTATCATGATAAAAAAGTCAAATTCTATTATGTGGAAAAATTTCACGAAAAAAATGTCATAGTATAGTATGTCGAAAACTTTAATGAAAAGTAGGTCATCGTAAAGAATCTTGAAAAAAATTTCATGTTAACAATCATATTATAGTATGTTAAACAGTATTATGATCAAAAAGTCAAATTCTATATAAAATTCAAAAAAAATTCAAGATAGTATTCGAAAAATTATATAAAAGTAGTCACCGAAAAGAATCAAAAAAAAAAAAAGAAAAAAAAAAAATATGTTTTTTGATAAAAATTTCATTCGAAAATTTTCATGAAAAAAATGTCATAGTGTAGTATGTCGATCCCTGGCGGTAAATTTTTTATGTTGAAAATTTTCATGAAAAAAATGTCATAGTATAGTATGTCGAAAAATTTCATGAAAAGTAGGTCACCGTAAAGAATCTTGAAAAAAATCATGTTAACAATCATATTATAGTATGTTAAACAGTATTATGATAAAAAATTCTAATTCTATTATGTCGAAAATTTTCATGAAAAAAATGTCATAGTATAGTATGTCGAAAAATTTTCATGAAAAAAATGTCAGAGTATAGTATGTCGAAAAATTTCATGAAAAGTAGGTCACCGTAAAGAATCTTGAAAAAAATCATGTTAACAATCATATTATAGTATGTTAACCAGTATTATGATAAAAAAAGTCAAATACTATCATGTCGAAAAATTTTCATGAAAAAAATGTCATAGTATAGTATGTCGAAATATTTCATGAAAAGTAGGTCACCGTAAAGAATCTTGAAAAAAATCATGTTAACAATCATATTATAGTATGTTAAACAGTATTATGATAAAAAATTCCAATTCTATTATGTTGAAAATTTTCATGAAAAAAATGTCATAGTATAGTATGTCGAAAAATTTTATGAAAAGTAGGTCACCGTAAAGAATTTTGAAAAAAATCATGTTAAATCATATTATAGTATGTTAAACAGTATTATGATAAAAAATTCTAATTCTATTATGTCGAAAATTTTCATGAAAAAAATGTCATAGTGTAGTATGTCGAAAAATTTCATGAAAAGTAGGTCACCGTAAAGAATCTTGAAAAAAATCATGTTAACAATCATATTATAGTATGTTAAACAGTATTATGATAAAAAAATTCTAATTCTATTATGTTGAAAATTTTCATGAAAAAAATGTCATAGTATAGTATGTCGAAAAATTTCATGAAAAGTAGGTCACCGTAAAGAATCTTGAAAAAAATCATGTTAACAATCATATTATAGTATGTTAACAGTTTATGATAAAAAGTCAAATCTATTATGTTGAAAAATTTTCATGAAAAAAATGTCATAGTATAGTATGTCGAAAAATTTCATGAAAAGTAGGTCACCGTAAAGAATCTTGAAAAAAATCATGTTAACAATCATATTATAGTATGTTATACAGTATTATGATAAAAAATTCTGATTCTATTATGTTGAAAATTTTCATGAAAAAAATGTCATAGTATAGTATGTCGAAAAATTTCATGAAAAGTAGGTCACCGTAAAGAATCTTGAAAAAAATCATGTTAACAATCATATTATAGTATGTTATACAGTATTATGATAAAAAATTCTAATACTATTATGTTGAAAATTTTCATAAAGAAAAATTTTCATGAAAAAAATGTCATAGTATAGTATGTCGAAATATTTCACGAAAAGCAGTTCATTGTTTCGAATCTTGAAAAATGTCATGTTAACAATCATATTATAGTATGTTAAACAGTATTATGATAAAAAAAGTCAAATACTATTATGTTGAAAATTTCACGAAAAAATGTCATAGTATAGTATGTCGAAAAATTTTCATGAAAAGTAGGTCATCGTAAAGAAACTTGAAAAATTTTATGTTAACAATCATATAGTATGTTAAACAGTATTATGATAAAAAAAAGTCAAATACTATTATGTTGAAAATTTCACGAAAAAATGTCATAGTATAGTATGTCGAAAAATTTTCATGAAAAGTAGGTCATCGTAAAGAAACTTGAAAAATTTCATGTTAACAATCATATTAAAGTATGTTAAACAGTATTATGATAAAAAAAAGTCAAATACTATTATGTTGAAAATTTTCATGTAAAAAATGTCATAGTATAGTATGTCGAAAAATTTTCATGAAAAAAAAGTCATAGTATAATATGTCGAAAAATTTCATGAAAAGCAGGTCATTGTTTCGAATCTTGACAAATTTCATGTTAAGAATCACATTATATTATGTTAAACAGTATCATGATAAAACTTAAAAAATTTTGTTGTAAAATTTATGAAAAGTGGTCTCTAAAGAATTTAAAATTTATTTAAAATATATTTAGTTTTAAATTTATATAAAAAGTCAAATTTATTATTTGAAAAATTTACAAAAAAATTAGTTAGTTGTCGAAAAATTTATGAAAAGTGGTCCCTAAAGATCTTAAAAAATCTTTACAATCATTTATAGTTGTTTACAGTATTATGATAAAAAAGTCAAATACTATTATGTCGAAAAATTTTCATGAAAAAAATGTCATAGTATAGTATGTCGAAAAATTTCATGAAAAGTAGGTCACCGTAAAGAATCTTGAAAAAAATCATGTTAACAATCATATTATAGTATGTAAAAGTATTATGATAAATTTTTTTTGTTAATTTTAAAAAATGTTTTGAATTTATGAAAATGTAGATGAAAAAAGTTTATTTTTGTTAGTTTTAAAAATTGTTTGTAATATAAAAATTTAAAATAAAAAGTTTTGAATGGGCTTGTTGATGTGAAATATGTTAAATAAATTTGTGTTAAAGTTTGTAAAAGAACTTTAATTTGAAAATGATGTTGTTGAAATTTTATGAAAAGTGGTCTCGTAAGAAACTTGAAAATTTTTGTTAAAATCATATAGTATGTTAAACAGTATTATGATAAAAAAAAAGTCAAATACTATTATGTTGAAAATTTCACGAAAAAATGTCATAGTATAGTATGTCGAAAAATTTTCAGGAAGAGTAGGTCATCGTAAAAAAACTTGAAAAATTTCATGTTAACAATCATATTATAGTATGTTAAACAGTATTATGATAAAAAATTTTAATTCTATTATGTTGAAAATTTTCATGTAAAAAATGTCATAGTATAGTATGTCGAAAAATTTTCATGAAAAAAATGTCATAGTATAGTATGTCGAAATATTTCATGAAAAGCAGGTCATTGTTTCGAATCTTGAAAAATTTCATGTTAAGAATCATATTATAGTATGTTAACAGTATTATGATAAAAAAGCATTTAATGTTGTTGTGAAAATTTTCATGAAAAGTAGGTCATCGTAAAGAAACTTGAAAAATTTTATGTTAACAATCATATATTATGTTAAACAGTATTTTGATAAAAAAAAGTCAAATACTATTATGTTGAAAAATTTCACGAAAAAAATGTCATAGTATAGTATGTCGAAAACTTTAATGAAAAGTAGGTCATCGTAAAGAATCTTGAAAAATTTCATGTTAACAATCATATTATAGTATGTTAAACAGTATTATGATCAAAAAGTCAAATTCTATTATGTTGAAAAATTTCACGAAAAAAAGTCATAGTATAGTATGTCGAAAAATTTTCATGAAAAAAATGTCATAGTATAGTATGTCGAAAAATTTCATGAAAAGTAGGTCACCGTAAAGAATCTTGAAAAAAATCATGTTAACAATCATATTATAGTATGTTAACCAGTATTATGATAAAAAAAGTCAAATACTATCATGTCGAAAAATTTTCATGAAAAAAATGTCATAGTATAGTATGTCGAAAAATTTCATGAAAAGTAGGTCACCGTAAAGAATCTTGAAAAAAAATCATGTTAACAATCATATTATAGTATGTTAAACAGTATTATGATAAAAAATTCTAATTCTATTATGTCGAAAATTTTCATGAAAAAAATGTCATAGTATAGTATGTCGAAAAATTTTCATGAAAAAAATGTCAGAGTATAGTATGTCGAAAAATTTCATGAAAAGTAGGTCACCGTAAAGAATCTTGAAAAAAATCATGTTAACAATCATATTATAGTATGTTAAACAGTATTATGATAAAAAAAAGTCAAATACTATCATGTCGAAAAATTTTCATGAAAAAAATGTCATAGTATAGTATGTCGAAAAATTTCATGAAAAGTAGGTCACCGTAAAGAATCTTGAAAAAAATCATGTTAACAATCATATTATAGTATGTTAAACAGTATTATGATAAAAAAATTCTAATTCTATTATGTCGAAAATTTTCATGAAAAAAATGTCATAGTATAGTATGTCGAAAAATTTCATGAAAAGTAGGTCACCGTAAAGAATCTTGAAAAAAATCATGTTAACAATCATATTATAGTATGTTAAACAGTATTATGATAAAAAAAAGTCAAATACTATTATGTCGAAAAATTTTCATGAAAAAAATGTCATAGTATAGTATGTTGAAAAATTTCATGAAAAGTAGGTCACCGTAAAGAATCTTGAAAAAAATCATGTTAACAATCATATTATAGTATGTTAAACAGTATTATGATAAAAAAGTCAAATTCTATTATGTTGAAAATTTTCATGGAAAAAAATGTCATAGTATAGTATGTCGAAAAATTTTCATGAAAAGTAGGTCATCGTAAATAATCTTGAAAAATATCATGTTAACAATCATATTATAGTATGTTAAACAGTATTATGATAAAAAATTCTAATTCTATTATGTTGAAAATTTTCATGAAAAAAATGTCATAGTATAGTATGTCGAAAAATTTCATGAAAAGTAGGTCACCGTAAAGAATCTTGAAAAAAATCATGTTAACAATCATATTATAGTATGTCAAACAGTATTATGATAAAAAATTCTAATTCTATTATGTTGAAAATTTTCATGAAAAAAATGTCATAGTATAGTATGTCGAAAAATTTCATGAAAAGTAGGTCACCGTAAAGAATCTTGAAAAAAATCATGTTAACAATCATATTATAGTATGTTAAACAGTATTATGATAAAAAATTCTGATTCTATCATGTTGAAAATTTTCATGAAAAAAATGTCATAAAAAAAATAAAAAAAAAGTATAGTATGTCGAAAAATTTCATGAAAAGTAGGTCACCGTAAAGAATCTTGAAAAAAATCATGTTAACAATCATATTATAGTATGTTAAACAGTATTATGATAAAAAATTCTAATTCTATTATGTTGAAAATTTTCATGGAAAAAAATGTCATAGTATAGTATGTCGAAAAATTTTCATGAAAAAAATGTCATAGTATAGTAGGTAAAATCACGAAAAGCAGTTATTGTTTCGAATCTTGAAAAAATTCATGTTAACAATCATATTATAGTATGTTAAACAGTATTATGATAAAAAAAGTCAAATACTATTATGTTGAAAATTTCACGAAAAAATGTCATAGTATAGTATGTCGAAAAATTTTCATGAAAAGTAGGTCATCGTAAAAAAACTTGAAAAATTTCATGTTAACAATCATATTATAGTATGTTAAACAGTATTATGATAAAAAATTCAAATACTATTATGTTGAAAATTTTCATGTAAAAAATGTCATAGTATAGTATGTCGAAAAATTTTCATGAAAAAAAGTCAAGTATAGTATGTCGAAAAATTTCATGAAAAGCAGGTCATTGTTTCGAATCTTGACAAATTTCATGTTAAGAATCACATTATATTATGTTAAACAGTATCATGATAAAAAAGTCAAATTCTATTATGTGGAAAAATTTCATGAAAAAAATGTCATAGTATAGTATGTCGAAAAATTTCATGAAAAGTAGGTCATCGTAAAGAATCTTGAAAAAAATCATGTTAACAATCATATTATAGTATGTTAAACAGTATTATGATAAAAAAGTCAAATTCTATTATGTTGAAAAATTTTCATGAAAAAAATGTCATAGTATAGTATGTCGAAAAATTTATGAAAAGTAGGTCACGTAAGAATCTTGAAAAAAATGATGTTAAAATCATATTATAGTATGTTAAACAGTATTATGATAAAAAATTATGATTCTATTATGTTGAAAATTTTCATGAAAAAAATGTCATAGTATAGTATGTCGAAAAATTTCATGAAAAGTAGGTCACCTGTAAAGAATCTTGAAAAAAATCATGTTAACAATCATATTATAGTATGTTATACAGTATTATATAAAAAATTTAATCTTTATGTTGAAAATTTTATGAAAAAAATGTCATAGTTAGTATGTCGAAAAATTTTATGAAAAAATGTCATAGTATGTATGTGAAATATTTCAGAAAAGCAGTTCATTGTTTCGAATCTTGAAAAATTTCATGTTAACAATCATATTATAGTATGTTAAACAGTATTATGATAAAAAAAGTCAAATACTATTATGTTGAAAATTTCACGAAAAAATGTTATAGTATAGTATGTCGAAAAATTTTCATGAAAAGTAGGTCATCGTAAAGAAACTTGAAAAATTTTATGTTAACAATCATATAGTATGTTAAACAGTATTATGATAAAAAAAAGTCAAATACTATTATGTTGAAAATTTCACGAAAAAATGTCATAGTATAGTATGTCGAAAAATTTCATGAAAAGTAGGTCACCGTAAAGAATCTTGAAAAAAATCATGTTAACAATCATATTATAGTATGTTAAACAGTATTATGATAAAAAAAGTCAAATACTATTATGTTGAAAATTTTCATGTAAAAAATGTCATAGTATAGTATGTCGAAAAATTTTCATGAAAAAAAGTCATAGTATAGTATGTCGAAAAATTTCATGAAAAGCAGGTCATTGTTTCGAATCTTGACAAATTTCATGTTAAGAATCACATTATATTATGTTAAACAGTATCATGATAAAAAAAGTCAAATTCTATTATGTGGAAAAATTTCATGAAAAAAATGTCATAGTATAGTATGTCGAAAACTTTAATGAAAAGTAGGTCATCGTAAAGAATCTTGAAAAAAATCATGTTAACAATCATATTATAGTATGTTAAACAGTATTATGATAAAAAAATTCAAATTCTATTATGTTGAAAATTTTCATGAAAAAAATGTCATAGTATAGTATGTCGAAAAATTTCATGAAAAGTAGGTCACCGTAAAGAATCTTGAAAAAAATCATGTTAACAATCATATTATAGTATGTTAAACAGTATTATGATAAAAAAAAGTCAAATACTATCATGTCGAAAAATTTTCATGAAAAAAATGTCATAGTATAGTATGTCGAAAAATTTCATGAAAAGTAGGTCACCGTAAAGAATCTTGAAAAAAATCATGTTAACAATCATATTATAGTATGTTAAACAGTATTATGATAAAAAATTCTAATTCTATTATGTTGAAAATTTTCATGAAAAAAATGTCATAGTATAGTATGTCGAAAAATTTCATGAAAAGTAGGTCACCGTAAAGAATCTTGAAAAAAATCATGTTAACAATCATATTATAGTATGTTAAACAGTATTATGATAAAAAATTCTAATTCTATTATGTTGAAAATTTTCATGAAAAAAATGTCATAGTATAGTATGTCGAAAAACTTTAATGAAAAGTAGGTCATCATAAAGAATCTTGAAAAAAATCATGTTAACAATCATATTATAGTATGTTAAACAGTATTATGATAAAAAAGTCAAATTCTATTATGTTGAAAAATTTCACGAAAAAAAGTCATAGTATAGTATTAAAAATTTTCATGAAAAAAATGTCATAGTATAGTATGTCGAAAAATTTCATGAAAAGTAGGTCACCGTAAAGAATCTTGAAAAAAATCATGTTAACAATCATATTATAGTATGTTATACAGTATTATGATAAAAAAGTCAAATACTATTATGTCGAAAAATTTCCATGAAAAAAATGTCATAGTATAGTATGTCGAAAAATTTCATGAAAAGTAGGTCACCGTAAAGAATCTTGAAAAAAATCATGTTAACAATCATATTATAGTATGTCAAACAGTATTATGATAAAAAATTCTAATTCTATTATGTTGAAAATTTTCATGTAAAAAATGTCATAGTATAGTATGTCGAAAAATTTCATGAAAAGTAGGTCACCGTAAAGAATCTTGAAAAAAATGATGTTAATCATATTATAGTATGTTAAACAGTATTATGATAAAAAATTATGATTCTATTATGTTGAAAATTTTCATGAAAAAAATGTCATAGTATAGTATGTCGAAAAATTTCATGAAAAGTAGGTCACCGTAAAGAATCTTGAAAAAAATCATGTTAACAATCATATTATAGTATGTTATACAGTATTATGATAAAAAATTCTAATTCTATTATGTTGAAAATTTTCATGAAAAAAATGTCATAGTATAGTATGTCGAAAAATTTTCATGAAAAAAATGTCATAGTATAGTATGTCGAAATATTTCACGAAAAGCAGTTCATTGTTTCAAATGTTGAAAAATTTCATGTTAACAATCAAATTATAGTATGTTAAACAGTATTATGATAAAAAAAGTCAAATACTATTATGTTGAAAATTTCACGAAAAAAATGTCATAGTATAGTATGTCGAAAAATTTTCATGAAAAGTAGGTCATCGTAAAAAAACTTGAAAAATTTCATGTTAACAATCATATTATAGTATGTTAAACAGTATTATGATAAAAAAAGTCAAATACTATTATGTTGAAAATTTCACGAAAAAAATGTCATAGTATAGTATGTCGAAAAATTTTCATGAAAAAAATGTCATAGTATAGTATGTCGAAAAATTTCATGAAAAGTAGGTCACTGTAAAGAATCTTGAAAAAAATCATGTTAACAATCATATTATAGTATGTTAAACAGTATTATGATAAAAAATTCTAATTCTATTATGTTGAAAATTTTCATGTAAAAAATGTCATAGTATAGTATGTCGAAAAATTTCATGAAAAGTAGGTCACTGTAAAGAATCTTGAAAAAAATCATGTTAACAATCATATTATAGTATGTTAAACAGTATTATGATAAAAAATTCTAATTCTATTATGTTGAAAATTTTCATGAAAAAAATGTCATAGTATAGTATGTCGAAAAATTTTCATGAAAAAAATGTCATAGTATAGTATGTCGAAAAATTTCATGAAAAGTAGGTCACCGTAAAGAATCTTGAAAAAAATCATGTTAACAATCATATTATAGTATGTTAACCAGTATTATGATAAAAAAAGTCAAATACTATCATGTCGAAAAATTTTCATGAAAAAAATGTCATAGTATAGTATGTCGAAAAATTTCATGAAAAGTAGGTCACCGTAAAGAATCTTGAAAAAAATCATGTTAACAATCATATTATAGTATGTTAAACAGTATTATGATAAAAAATTCTAATTCTATTATGTCGAAAATTTTCATGAAAAAAATGTCATAGTATAGTATGTCGAAAAATTTTATGAAAAGTAGGTCACCGTAAAGAATCTTGAAAAAAATCATGTTAACAATCATATTATAGTATGTTAAACAGTATTACGATAAAAAATTCTAATTCTATTATGTCGAAAATTTTCATGAAAAAAATGTCATAGTATAGTATGTCGAAAAATTTCATGAAAAGTAGGTCACCGTAAAGAATCTTGAAAAAAATCATGTTAACAATCATATTATAGTATGTTAACCAGTATTATGATAAAAAAAGTCAAATACTATCATGTCGAAAAATTTTCATGAAAAAAATGTCATAGTATAGTATGTCGAAAAATTTCATGAAAAGTAGGTCACCGTAAAGAATCTTGAAAAAAATCATGTTAACAATCATATTATAGTATGTTAAACAGTATTATGATAAAAAATTCCAATTCTATTATGTTGAAAATTTTCATGAAAAAAATGTCATAGTATAGTATGTCGAAAAATTTCATGAAAAGTAGGTCACCGTAAAGAATCTTGAAAAAAATCATGTTAACAATCATATTATAGTATGTTAAACAGTATTATGATAAAAAATTCTAATTCTATTATGTCGAAAATTTTCATGAAAAAAATGTCATAGTATAGTATGTCGAAAAATTTCATGAAAAGTAGGTCACCGTAAAGAATCTTGAAAAAAATCATGTTAACAATCATATTATAGTATGTTAAACAGTATTATGATAAAAAATTCTAATTCTATTATGTTGAAAATTTTCATGAAAAAAATGTCATAGTATAGTATGTCGAAAAATTTCATGAAAAGTAGGTCACCGTAAAGAATCTTGAAAAAAATCATGTTAACAATCATATTATAGTATGTTAAACAGTATTATGATAAAAAAGTCAAATACTATTATGTCGAAAAATTTTCATGAAAAAAATGTCATAGTATAGTATGTCGAAAAATTTCATGAAAAGTAGGTCACCGTAAAGAATCTTGAAAAAAATCATGTTAACAATCATATTATAGTATGTTAAACAGTATTATGATAAAAAATTCTGATTCTATTATGTTGAAAATTTTCATGAAAAAAATGTCATAGTATAGTATGTCGAAAAATTTCATGAAAAGTAGGTCACTGTAAAGAATCTTGAAAAAAATCATGTTAACAATCATATTATAGTATGTTAAACAGTATTATGATAAAAAAAGTCAAATACTATTATGTTGAAAATTTCACGAAAAAAATGTCATAGTATAGTATGTCGAAAAATTTTCATGAAAAGTAGGTCATCGTAAAGAAACTTGAAAAATTTTCATGTTAACAATCATATTATAGTATGTTAAACAGTATTATGATAAAAAAAAGTCAAATACTATTATGTTGAAAATTTCACGAAAAAAATGTCATAGTATAGTATGTCGAAAAATTTCATGAAAAGTAGGTCACCGTAAAGAATCTTGAAAAAAATCATGTTAACAATCATATTATAGTATGTTAAACAGTATTATGATAAAAAAAAGTCAAATTCTATTATGTTGAAAATTTTCATGTAAAAAATGTCATAGTATAGTATGTCGAAAAATTTTCATGAAAAAAAGTCATAGTATAATATGTCGAAAAATTTCATGAAAAGCAGGTCATTGTTTCGAATCTTGACAAATTTCATGTTAAGAATCACATTATATTATGTTAAACAGTATCATGATAAAAAAGTCAAATTCTATTATGTGGAAAAATTTCACGAAAAAAATGTCATAGTATAGTATGTCGAAAACTTTAATGAAAAGTAGGTCATCGTAAAGAATCTTGAAAAATTTCATGTTAACAATCATATTATAGTATGTTAAACAGTATTATGATCAAAAAGTCAAATTCTATTATGTTGAAAAATTTCACGAAAAAAAGTCATAGTATAGTATGTCGAAAAATTTTCATGAAAAAAATGTCATAGTATAGTATGTCGAAAAATTTCATGAAAAGTAGGTCACCGTAAAGAATCTTGAAAAAAATCATGTTAACAATCATATTATAGTATGTTAAACAGTATTATGATAAAAAATTCTAATTCTATTATGTTGAAAATTTTCATGAAAAAAATGTCATAGTATAGTATGTCGAAAAATTTTCATGAAAAAAATGTCAGAGTATAGTATGTCGAAAAATTTCATGAAAAGTAGGTCACCGTAAAGAATCTTGAAAAAAATCATGTTAACAATCATATTATAGTATGTTAAACAGTATTATGATAAAAAAAAGTCAAATACTATCATGTCGAAAAATTTTCATGAAAAAAATGTCATAGTATAGTATGTCGAAAAATTTCATGAAAAGTAGGTCACCGTGAAGAATCTTGAAAAAAATCATGTTAACAATCATATTATAGTATGTTAAACAGTATTATGATAAAAAATTCTAATTCTATTATGTCGAAAATTTTCATGAAAAAAATGTCATAGTATAGTATGTCGAAAAATTTCATGAAAAGTAGGTCACCGTAAAGAATCTTGAAAAAAATCATGTTAACAATCATATTATAGTATGTTAAACAGTATTATGATAAAAAAAGTCAAATACTATCATGTCGAAAAATTTTCATGAAAAAAATATCATAGTATAGTATGTCGAAAAATTTCATGAAAAGTAGGTCACCGTAAAGAATCTTGAAAAAAATCATGTTAACAATCATATTATAGTATGTTAAACAGTATTATGATAAAAAATTCTAATTCTATTATATTGAAAATTTTCATGGAAAAAAATGTCATAGTATAGTATGTCGAAAAATTTCATGAAAAGTAGGTCACCATAAAGAATCTTGAAAAAAATCATGTTAACAATCATATTATAGTATGTTATACAGTATTATGATAAAAAAGTCAAATACTATTATGTCGAAAAATTTCCATGAAAAAAATGTCATAGTATAGTATGTCGAAAAATTTCATGAAAAGTAGGTCACCGTAAAGAATCTTGAAAAAAATCATGTTAACAATCATATTATAGTATGTCAAACAGTATTATGATAAAAAATTCTAATTCTATTATGTTGAAAATTTTCATGTAAAAAATGTCATAGTATAGTATGTCGAAAAATTTCATGAAAAGTAGGTCACCGTAAAGAATCTTGAAAAAAATGATGTTAATCATATTATAGTATGTTAAACAGTATTATGATAAAAAAATTATGATTCTATTATGTTGAAAATTTTCATGAAAAAAATGTCATAGTATAGTATGTCGAAAAATTTCATGAAAAGTAGGTCACCGTAAAGAATCTTGAAAAAAATCATGTTAACAATCATATTATAGTATGTTAAACAGTATTATGATAAAAAATTCTAATTCTATTATGTTGAAAATTTTCATGAAAAAAATGTCATAGTATAGTATGTCGAAAAATTTTCATGAAAAAAATGTCATAGTATAGTATGTCGAAATATTTCATGAAAAGCAGTTCATTGTTTCGAATGTTGAAAAATTTCATGTTAACAATCAAATTATAGTATGTTAAACAGTATTCATGATAAAAAAAGTCAAATACTATTATGTTGAAAATTTCATGAAAAAAATGTCATAGTATAGTATGTCGAAAAATTTTCATGAAAAGTAGGTCATCGTAAAAAATCTTGAAAAATTTCATGTTAACAATCATATTATAGTATGTTAAACAGTATTATGATAAAAAAAAAGTCAAATACTATTATGTTGAAAATTTCACGAAAAAAATGTCATAGTATAGTATGTCGAAAAATTTTCATGAAAAAAATGTCATAGTATAGTATGTCGAAAAATTTCATGAAAAGTAGGTCACTGTAAAGAATCTTGAAAAAAATCATGTTAACAATCATATTATAGTATGTTAAACAGTATCATGATAAAAAATTCTAATTCTATTATGTTGAAAATTTTCATGTAAAAAATGTCATAGTATAGTATGTCGAAAAATTTCATGAAAAGTAGGTCACCGTAAAGAATCTTGAAAAAAATCATGTTAACAATCATATTATAGTATGTTAAACAGTATTATGATAAAAAATTCTAATTCTATTATGTTGAAAATTTTCATGTAAAAAATGTCATAGTATAGTATGTCGAAAAATTTTCATGAAAAAAATGTCATAGTATAGTATGTCGAAAAATTTCATGAAAAGTAGGTCACCGTAAAGAATCTTGAAAAAAATCATGTTAACAATCATATTATAGTATGTTAACCAGTATTATGATAAAGAAAGTCAAATACTATCATTTCGAAAAATTTTCATGAAAAAAATGTCATAGTATAGTATGTCGAAAAATTTTATGAAAAGTAGGTCACCGTAAAGAATCTTGAAAAAAATCATGTTAACAATCATATTATAGTATGTTAAACAGTATTATGATAAAAAATTCTAATTCTATTATGTTGAAAATTTTCATGAAAAAAATGTCATAGTATAGTATGTCGAAAAATTTCATGAAAAGTAGGTCACCGTAAAGAATCTTGAAAAAAATCATGTTAACAATCATATTATAGTATGTTAAACAGTATTATGATAAAAAATTCTAATTCTATTATGTCGAAAATTTTCATGAAAAAAATGTCATAGTGTAGTATGTCGAAAAATTTCATGAAAAGTAGGTCACCGTAAAGAATCTTGAAAAAAATCATGTTAACAATCATATTATAGTATGTTAAACAGTATTATGATAAAAAATTCCAATTCTATTATGTTGAAAATTTTCATGAAAAAAATGTCATAGTATAGTATGTCGAAAAATTTTATGAAAAGTAGGTCACCGTAAAGAATCTTGAAAAAAATCATGTTAACAATCATATTATAGTATGTTAAACAGTATTATGATAAAAAATTCTAATTCTATTATGTCGAAAATTTTCATGAAAAAAATGTCATAGTGTAGTATGTCGAAAAATTTCATGAAAAGTAGGTCACCGTAAAGAATCTTGAAAAAAATCATGTTAACAATCATATTATAGTATGTTAAACAGTATTATGATAAAAAATTCTAATTCTATTATGTTGAAAATTTTCATGAAAAAAATGTCATAGTATAGTATGTCGAAAAATTTCATGAAAAGTAGGTCACCGTAAAGAATCTTGAAAAAAATCATGTTAACAATCATATTATAGTATGTTAAACAGTATTATGATAAAAAAGTCAAATACTATTATGTCGAAAAATTTTCATGAAAAAAATGTCATAGTATAGTATGTCGAAAAATTTCATGAAAAGTAGGTCACCGTAAAGAATCTTGAAAAAAATGATGTTAACAATCATATTATAGTATGTTAAACAGTATTATGATAAAAAATTATGATTCTATTATGTTGAAAATTTTCATGAAAAAAATGTCATAGTATAGTATGTCGAAAAATTTCATGAAAAGTAGGTCACTGTAAAGAATCTTGAAAAAAATCATGTTAACAATCATATTATAGTATGTTAAACAGTATTATGATAAAAAAAGTCAAATACTATTATGTTGAAAATTTCACGAAAAAATGTTATAGTATAGTATGTCGAAAAATTTTCATGAAAAGTAGGTCATCGTAAAGAAACTTGAAAAATTTCATGTTAACAATCATATATAGTATGTTAAACAGTATTATGATAAAAAAAAGTCAAATACTATTATGTTGAAAATTTCACGAAAAAATGTCATAGTATAGTATGTCGAAAAAATTTCATGAAAAGTAGGTCACCGTAAAGAATCTTGAAAAAAATCATGTTAACAATCATATTATAGTATGTTAAACAGTATTATGATAAAAAAGTCAAATACTATTATGTTGAAAATTTTCATGTAAAAAATGTCATAGTATAGTATGTCGAAAAATTTTCATGAAAAAAAGTCATAGTATAATATGTCGAAAAATTTCATGAAAAGCAGGTCATTGTTTCGAATCTTGACAAATTTCATGTTAAGAATCACATTATATTATGTTAAACAGTATTATGATAAAAAAGTCAAATTCTATTATGTTGAAAAATTTCACGAAAAAAAGTCATAGTATAGTATGTCGAAAAATTTTCATGAAAAAAATGTCATAGTATAGTATGTCGAAAAATTTCATGAAAAGTAGGTCACCGTAAAGAATCTTGAAAAAAATCATGTTAACAATCATATTATAGTATGTTAACCAGTATTATGATAAAAAAAGTCAAATACTATCATGTCGAAAAATTTTCATGAAAAAAATGTCATAGTATAGTATGTCGAAAAATTTCATGAAAAGTAGGTCACCGTAAAGAATCTTGAAAAAAATCATGTTAACAATCATATTATAGTATGTTAAACAGTATTATGATAAAAAATTCTAATTCTATTATGTTGAAAATTTTCATGAAAAAAATGTCATAGTATAGTATGTCGAAAAATTTTCATGAAAAAAATGTCAGAGTATAGTATGTCGAAAAATTTCATGAAAAGTAGGTCACCGTAAAGAATCTTGAAAAAAATCATGTTAACAATCATATTATAGTATGTTAAACAGTATTATGATAAAAAAAAAAGTCAAATACTATCATGTCGAAAAATTTTCATGAAAAAAATGTCATAGTATAGTATGTCGAAAAATTTCATGAAAAGTAGGTCACCGTAAAGAATCTTGAAAAAAATCATGTTAACAATCATATTATAGTATGTTAAACAGTATTATGATAAAAAAATTCTAATTCTATTATGTCGAAAATTTTCATGAAAAAAATGTCATAGTATAGTATGTCGAAAAATTTCATGAAAAGTAGGTCACCGTAAAGAATCTTGAAAAAAATCATGTTAACAATCATATTATAGTATGTTAAACAGTATTATGATAAAAAAAGTCAAATACTATCATGTCGAAAAATTTTCATGAAAAAAATATCATAGTATAGTATGTCGAAAAATTTCATGAAAAGTAGGTCACCGTAAAGAATCTTGAAAAAAATCATGTTAACAATCATATTATAGTATGTTAAACAGTATTATGATAAAAAATTCTAATTCTATTATATTGAAAATTTTCATGGAAAAAAATGTCATAGTATAGTATGTCGAAAAATTTCATGAAAAGTAGGTCACCGTAAAGAATCTTGAAAAAAATCATGTTAACAATCATATTATAGTATGTTATACAGTATTATGATAAAAAAGTCAAATACTATTATGTCGAAAAATTTCCATGAAAAAAATGTCATAGTATAGTATGTCGAAAAATTTCATGAAAAGTAGGTCACCGTAAAGAATCTTGAAAAAAATCATGTTAACAATCATATTATAGTATGTCAAACAGTATTATGATAAAAAATTCTAATTCTATTATGTTGAAAATTTTCATGTAAAAAATGTCATAGTATAGTATGTCGAAAAATTTCATGAAAAGTAGGTCACCGTAAAGAATCTTGAAAAAAATGATGTTAATCATATTATAGTATGTTAAACAGTATTATGATAAAAAATTATGATTCTATTATGTTGAAAATTTTCATGAAAAAAATGTCATAGTATAGTATGTCGAAAAATTTCATGAAAAGTAGGTCACCGTAAAGAATCTTGAAAAAAATCATGTTAACAATCATATTATAGTATGTTATACAGTATTATGATAAAAAATTCTAATTCTATTATGTTGAAAATTTTCATGAAAAAAATGTCATAGTATAGTATGTCGAAAAATTTTCATGAAAAAAATGTCATAGTATAGTATGTCGAAATATTTCACGAAAAGCAGTTCATTGTTTCGAATGTTGAAAAATTTCATGTTAACAATCAAATTATAGTATGTTAAACAGTATTATGATAAAAAAAAGTCAAATACTATTATGTTGAAAATTTCACGAAAAAATGTCATAGTATAGTATGTCGAAAAATTTTCATGAAAAGTAGGTCATCGTAAAAAAACTTGAAAAATTTCATGTTAACAATCATATTATAGTATGTTAAACAGTATTATGATAAAAAAGTCAAATACTATTATGTTGAAAATTTCACGAAAAAAATGTCATAGTATAGTATGTCGAAAAATTTTCATGAAAAAAATGTCATAGTATAGTATGTCGAAAAATTTCATGAAAAGTAGGTCACTGTAAAGAATCTTGAAAAAAATCATGTTAACAATCATATTATAGTATGTTAAACAGTATTATGATAAAAAATTCTAATTCTATTATGTTGAAAAATTTTCATGTAAAAAATGTCATAGTATAGTATGTCGAAAAATTTCATGAAAAGTAGGTCACTGTAAAGAATCTTGAAAAAAATCATGTTAACAATCATATTATAGTATGTTAAACAGTATTATGATAAAAAATTCTAATTCTATTATGTTGAAAATTTTCATGTAAAAAATGTCATAGTATAGTATGTCGAAAAATTTTCATGAAAAAAATGTCATAGTATAGTATGTCGAAAAATTTCATGAAAAGTAGGTCACCGTAAAGAATCTTGAAAAAAATCATGTTAACAATCATATTATAGTATGTTAACCAGTATTATGATAAAGAAAGTCAAATACTATCATGTCGAAAAATTTTCATGAAAAAAATGTCATAGTATAGTATGTCGAAAAATTTTATGAAAAGTAGGTCACCGTAAAGAATCTTGAAAAAATCATGTTAACAATCATATTATAGTATGTTAAACAGTATTATGATAAAAAATTCTAATTCTATTATGTCGAAAATTTTCATGAAAAAAATGTCATAGTGTAGTATGTCGAAAAATTTCATGAAAAGTAGGTCACCGTAAAGAATCTTGAAAAAAATCATGTTAACAATCATATTATAGTATGTTAACCAGTATTATGATAAAAAAAGTCAAATACTATTATGTCGAAAAATTTTCATGAAAAAAATGTCATAGTATAGTATGTCGAAAAATTTCATGAAAAGTAGGTCACCGTAAAGAATCTTGAAAAAAATCATGTTAACAATCATATTATAGTATGTTAAACAGTATTATGATAAAAAATTCCAATTCTATTATGTTGAAAATTTTCATGAAAAAAATGTCATAGTATAGTATGTCGAAAAATTTTATGAAAAGTAGGTCACCGTAAAGAATCTTGAAAAAAATCATGTTAACAATCATATTATAGTATGTTAAACAGTATTATGATAAAAAATTCTAATTCTATTATGTCGAAAATTTTCATGAAAAAAATGTCATAGTGTAGTATGTCGAAAAATTTCATGAAAAGTAGGTCACCGTAAAGAATCTTGAAAAAAATCATGTTAACAATCATATTATAGTATGTTAAACAGTATTATGATAAAAAATTCTAATTCTATTATGTTGAAAATTTTCATGAAAAAAATGTCATAGTATAGTATGTCGAAAAATTTCATGAAAAGTAGGTCACCGTAAAGAATCTTGAAAAAAATCATGTTAACAATCATATTATAGTATGTTAAACAGTATTATGATAAAAAAAGTCAAATACTATCATGTCGAAAAATTTTCATGAAAAAAATGTCATAGTATAGTATGTCGAAAAATTTCATGAAAAGTAGGTCACCGTAAAGAATCTTGAAAAAAATCATGTTAACAATCATATTATAGTATGTTAAACAGTATTATGATAAAAAATTCTAATTCTATTATGTTGAAAATTTTCATGAAAAAAATGTCATAGTATAGTATGTCGAAAAATTTTCATGAAAAAAATGTCAGAGTATAGTATGTCGAAAAATTTCATGAAAAGTAGGTCACCGTAAAGAATCTTGAAAAAAATCATGTTAACAATCATATTATAGTATGTTAAACAGTATTATGATAAAAAAAAAGTCAAATACTATTATGTCGAAAAATTTTCATGAAAAAAATGTCATAGTATAGTATGTCGAAAAATTTCATGAAAAGTAGGTCACCGTAAAGAATCTTGAAAAAAATCATGTTAACAATCATATTATAGTATGTTAAACAGTATTATGATAAAAAATTCTAATTCTATTATGTCGAAAATTTTCATGAAAAAAATGTCATAGTATAGTATGTCGAAAAATTTCATGAAAAGTAGGTCACCGTAAAGAATCTTGAAAAAAATCATGTTAACAATCATATTATAGTATGTTAAACAGTATTATGATAAAAAAAAGTCAAATACTATCATGTCGAAAAATTTTCATGAAAAAAATATCATAGTATAGTATGTCGAAAAATTTCATGAAAAGTAGGTCACCGTAAAGAATCTTGAAAAAAATCATGTTAACAATCATATTATAGTATGTTAAACAGTATTATGATAAAAAATTCTAATTCTATTATGTTGAAAATTTTCATGGAAAAAAATGTCATAGTATAGTATGTCGAAAAATTTCATGAAAAGTAGGTCACCGTAAAGAATCTTGAAAAAAATCATGTTAACAATCATATTATAGTATGTTATACAGTACTATGATAAAAAAGTCAAATACTATTATGTCGAAAAATTTTCATGAAAAAAATGTCATAGTATAGTATGTCGAAAAATTTCATGAAAAGTAGGTCACCGTAAAGAATCTTGAAAAAAATCATGTTAACAATCATATTATAGTATGTCAAACAGTATTATGATAAAAAATTCTAATTCTATTATGTTGAAAATTTTCATGTAAAAAATGTCATAGTATAGTATGTCGAAAAATTTCATGAAAAGTAGGTCACCGTAAAGAATCTTGAAAAAAATGATGTTAATCATATTATAGTATGTTAAACAGTATTATGATAAAAAATTATGATTCTATTATGTTGAAAATTTTCATGAAAAAAATGTCATAGTATAGTATGTCGAAAAATTTTCATGAAAAGTAGGTCATCGTAAAGAAACTTGAAAAATCTTATGTTAAAAATCATATAGTATGTTAAACAGTATTATGATAAAAAAAAAGTCAAATACTATTATGTTGAAAATTTCACGAAAAAATGTCATAGTATAGTATGTCGAAAAATTTTCAGGAAGAGTAGGTCATCGTAAAAAAACTTGAAAAATTTCATGTTAACAATCATATTATAGTATGTTAAACAGTATTATGATAAAAAAGTCAAATACTATTATGTTGAAAATTTTCATGTAAAAAATGTCATAGTATAGTATGTCGAAAAATTTTCATGAAAAAAAGTCAAGTATAATATGTCGAAAAATTTCATGAAAAGCAGGTCATTGTTTCGAATCTTGACAAATTTCATGTTAAGAATCACATTATATTATGTTAAACAGTATCATGATAAAAAAGTCAAATTCTATTATGTCGAAAATTTTCATGAAAAAAATGTCATAGTATAGTATGTCGAAAAATTTCATGAAAAGTAGGTCACCGTAAAGAATCTTGAAAAAAATCATGTTAACAATCATATTATAGTATGTTAAACAGTATTATGATAAAAAATTCTAATTCTATTATGTTGAAAATTTTCATGAAAAAAATGTCATAGTATAGTATGTCGAAAAATTTCATGAAAAGTAGGTCACCGTAAAGAATCTTGAAAAAAATCATGTTAACAATCATATTATAGTATGTTAAACAGTATTATGATAAAAAAAAGTCAAATACTATTATGTCGAAAAATTTTCATGAAAAAAATGTCATAGTATAGTATGTCGAAAAATTTCATGAAAAGTAGGTCACCATAAAGAATCTTGAAAAAAATGATGTTAACAATCATATTATAGTATGTTAAACAGTATTATGATAAAAAATTCTGATTCTATTATGTTGAAAATTTTCATGAAAAAAATGTCATAGTATAGTATGTCGAAAAATTTTCATGAAAAAAATGTCATAGTATAGTATGTCGAAATATTTCACGAAAAGCAGTTCATTGTTTCGAATCTTGAAAAATTTCATGTTAACAATCATTATAGTATGTTAAACAGTATTATGATAAAAAAAAGTCAAATACTATTATGTTGAAAATTTCACGAAAAAAATGTTATAGTATAGTATGTCGAAAAATTTTCATGAAAAGTAGGTCATCGTAAAGAAACTTGAAAAATTTTATGTTAACAATCATATAGTATGTTAAACAGTATTATGATAAAAAAAAGTCAAATACTATTATGTTGAAAATTTCACGAAAAAAAATGTCATAGTATAGTATGTCGAAAAATTTCATGAAAAGTAGGTCACCGTAAAGAATCTTGAAAAAAATCATGTTAACAATCATATTATAGTATGTCAAACAGTATTATGATAAAAAATTCTAATTCTATTATGTTGAAAATTTTCATGTAAAAAATGTCATAGTATAGTATGTCGAAAAATTTCATGAAAAGTAGGTCACCGTAAAGAATCTTGAAAAAAATGATGTTAATCATATTATAGTATGTTAAACAGTATTATGATAAAAAATTATAATTCTATTATGTTGAAAATTTTCATGAAAAAAATGTCATAGTATAGTATGTCGAAAAATTTCATGAAAAGTAGGTCACCGTAAAGAATCTTGAAAAAAATCATGTTAACAATCATATTATAGTATGTTATACAGTATTATGATAAAAAATTCTAATTCTATTATGTTGAAAATTTTCATGAAAAAAATGTCATAGTATAGTATGTCGAAAAATTTTCATGAAAAAAATGTCATAGTATAGTATGTCGAAATATTTCACGAAAAGCAGTTCATTGTTTCGAATGTTGAAAAATTTCATGTTAACAATCAAATTATAGTATGTTAAACAGTATTATGATAAAAAAAGTCAAATACTATTATGTTGAAAATTTCACGAAAAAATGTCATAGTATAGTATGTCGAAAAATTTTCATGAAAAGTAGGTCATCGTAAAAAAACTTGAAAAATTTCATGTTAACAATCATATTATAGTATGTTAAACAGTATTATGATAAAAAAGTCAAATACTATTATGTTGAAAATTTCACGAAAAAAATGTCATAGTATAGTATGTCGAAAAATTTTCATGAAAAAAATGTCATAGTATAGTATGTCGAAAAATTTCATGAAAAGTAGGTCACTGTAAAGAATCTTGAAAAAAATCATGTTAACAATCATATTATAGTATGTTAAACAGTATTATGATAAAAAATTCTAATTCTATTATGTTGAAAATTTTCATGTAAAAAATGTCATAGTATAGTATGTCGAAAAATTTCATGAAAAGTAGGTCACTGTAAAGAATCTTGAAAAAAATCATGTTAACAATCATATTATAGTATGTTAAACAGTATTATGATAAAAAATTCTAATTCTATTATGTTGAAAATTTTCATGTAAAAAATGTCATAGTATAGTATGTCGAAAAATTTTCATGAAAAAAATGTCATAGTATAGTATGTCGAAAAATTTCATGAAAAGTAGGTCACCGTAAAGAATCTTGAAAAAAATCATGTTAACAATCATATTATAGTATGTTAACCAGTATTATGATAAAAAAAAGTCAAATACTATCATGTCGAAAAATTTTCATGAAAAAAATGTCATAGTATAGTATGTCGAAAAATTTCATGAAAAGTAGGTCACCGTAAAGAATCTTGAAAAAAATCATGTTAACAATCATATTATAGTATGTTAAACAGTATTATGATAAAAAATTCTAATTCTATTATGTCGAAAATTTTCATGAAAAAAATGTCATAGTATAGTATGTCGAAAAATTTCATGAAAAGTAGGTCACCGTAAAGAATCTTGAAAAAAATCATGTTAACAATCATATTATAGTATGTTAACCAGTATTATGATAAAAAAAGTCAAATACTATCACGTCGAAAAATTTTCATGAAAAAAATGTCATAGTATAGTATGTCGAAAAATTTCATGAAAAGTAGGTCACCGTAAAGAATCTTGAAAAAAATCATGTTAACAATCATATTATAGTATGTTAAACAGTATTATGATAAAAAATTCCAATTCTATTATGTTGAAAATTTTCATGAAAAAAATGTCATAGTATAGTATGTCGAAAAATTTTATGAAAAGTAGGTCACCGTAAAGAATCTTGAAAAAAATCATGTTAACAATCATATTATAGTATGTTAAACAGTATTATGATAAAAAATTCTAATTCTATTATGTCGAAAATTTTCATGAAAAAAATGTCATAGTATAGTATGTCGAAAAATTTCATGAAAAGTAGGTCACCGTAAAGAATCTTGAAAAAAATCATGTTAACAATCATATTATAGTATGTTAAACAGTATTATGATAAAAAATTCTAATTCTATTATGTTGAAAATTTTCATGAAAAAAATGTCATAGTATAGTATGTCGAAAAATTTCATGAAAAGTAGGTCACCGTAAAGAATCTTGAAAAAAATCATGTTAACAATCATATTATAGTATGTTAACCAGTATTATGATAAAAAAGTCAAATACTATCATGTCGAAAAATTTTCATGAAAAAAATGTCATAGTATAGTATGTCGAAAAATTTCATGAAAAGTAGGTCACCGTAAAGAATCTTGAAAAAAATCATGTTAACAATCATATTATAGTATGTTAAACAGTATTATGATAAAAAATTCTAATTCTATTATGTTGAAAATTTTCATGAAAAAAATGTCATAGTATAGTATGTCGAAAAATTTTCATGAAAAAAATGTCAGAGTATAGTATGTCGAAAAATTTCATGAAAAGTAGGTCACCGTAAAGAATCTTGAAAAAAATCATGTTAACAATCATATTATAGTATGTTAAACAGTATTATGATAAAAAAAGTCAAATACTATCATGTCGAAAAATTTTCATGAAAAAAATGTCATAGTATAGTATGTCGAAAAATTTCATGAAAAGTAGGTCACCGTAAAGAATCTTGAAAAAAATCATGTTAACAATCATATTATAGTATGTTAAACAGTATTATGATAAAAAATTCTAATTCTATTATGTTGAAAATTTTCATGAAAAAAATGTCATAGTATAGTATGTCGAAAAATTTCATGAAAAGTAGGTCACCGTAAAGAATCTTGAAAAAAATCATGTTAACAATCATATTATAGTATGTTAAACAGTATTATGATAAAAAAAAGTCAAATACTATCATGTCGAAAAATTTTCATGAAAAAAATATCATAGTATAGTATGTCGAAAAATTTCATGAAAAGTAGGTCACCGTAAAGAATCTTGAAAAAAATCATGTTAACAATCATATTATAGTATGTTAAACAGTATTATGATAAAAAATTCTAATTCTATTATGTTGAAAATTTTCATGGAAAAAAATGTCATAGTATAGTATGTCGAAAAATTTCATGAAAAGTAGGTCACCGTAAAGAATCTTGAAAAAAATCATGTTAACAATCATATTATAGTATGTTATACAGTATTATGATAAAAAAGTCAAATACTATTATGTCGAAAAATTTTCATGAAAAAAATGTCATAGTATAGTATGTCGAAAAATTTCATGAAAAGTAGGTCACCGTAAAGAATCTTGAAAAAAATCATGTTAACAATCATATTATAGTATGTCAAACAGTATTATGATAAAAAATTCTAATTCTATTATGTTGAAAATTTTCATGTAAAAAATGTCATAGTATAGTATGTCGAAAAATTTCATGAAAAGTAGGTCACCGTAAAGAATCTTGAAAAAAATGATGTTAAATCATATTATAGTATGTTAAACAGTATTATGATAAAAAATTATGATTCTATTATGTTGAAAATTTTCATGAAAAAAATGTCATAGTATAGTATGTCGAAAAATTTTCATGAAAAGTAGGTCATCGTAAAGAAACTTGAAAAATCTTATGTTAAAAATCATATAGTATGTTAAACAGTATTATGATAAAAAAAAAGTCAAATACTATTATGTTGAAAATTTCACGAAAAAATGTCATAGTATAGTATGTCGAAAAATTTTCAGGAAGAGTAGGTCATCGTAAAAAAACTTGAAAAATTTCATGTTAACAATCATATTATAGTATGTTAAACAGTATTATGATAAAAAAGTCAAATACTATTATGTTGAAAATTTTCATGTAAAAAATGTCATAGTATAGTATGTCGAAAAATTTTCATGAAAAAAAGTCAGTATAATATGTCGAAAAATTTCATGAAAAGCAGGTCATTGTTTCGAATCTTGACAAATTTCATGTTAAGAATCACATTATATTATGTTAAACAGTATCATGATAAAAAAGTCAAATTCTATTATGTGGAAAAATTTCATGAAAAAAATGTCATAGTATAGTATGTCGAAAAATTTCATGAAAAGTAGGTCATCGTAAAGAATCTTGAAAAAAATCATGTTAACAATCATATTATAGTATGTTAAACAGTATTATGATAAAAAATTCTAATTCTATTATGTTGAAAATTTTCATGAAAAAAATGTCATAGTATAGTATGTCGAAAAATTTCATGAAAAGTAGGTCACCGTAAAGAATCTTGAAAAAAATCATGTTAACAATCATATTATAGTATGTTAAACAGTATTATGATAAAAAAAAGTCAAATACTATTATGTCGAAAAATTTTCATGAAAAAAATGTCATAGTATAGTATGTCGAAAAATTTCATGAAAAGTAGGTCACCATAAAGAATCTTGAAAAAAATCATGTTAACAATCATATTATAGTATGTTAAACAGTATTATGATAAAAAATTCTGATTCTATTATGTTGAAAATTTTCATGAAAAAAATGTCATAGTATAGTATGTCGAAAAATTTTCATGAAAAAAATGTCATAGTATAGTATGTCGAAATATTTCACGAAAAGCAGTTCATTGTTTCGAATCTTGAAAAATTTCATGTTAACAATCATTATAGTATGTTAAACAGTATTATGATAAAAAAAAAGTCAAATACTATTATGTTGAAAATTTCACGAAAAAATGTCATAGTATAGTATGTCGAAAAATTTTCATGAAAAGTAGGTCATCGTAAAGAAACTTGAAAAATTTCATGTTAACAATCAATATAGTATGTTAAACAGTATTATGATAAAAAAAAGTCAAATACTATTATGTTGAAAATTTCACGAAAAAATGTCATAGTATAGTATGTCGAAAAATTTCATGAAAAGTAGGTCACCGTAAAGAATCTTGAAAAAAATCATGTTAACAATCATATTATAGTATGTTAAACAGTATTATGATAAAAAAAGTCAAATACTATTATGTTGAAAATTTTCATGTAAAAAATGTCATAGTATAGTATGTCGAAAAATTTTCATGAAAAAAAGTCATAGTATAATATGTCGAAAAATTTCATGAAAAGCAGGTCATTGTTTCGAATCTTGACAAATTTCATGTTAAGAATCACATTATATTATGTTAAACAGTATCATGATAAAAAAGTCAAATTCTATTATGTGGAAAAATTTCACGAAAAAAATGTCATAGTAGAGTATGTCGAAAAACTTTAATGAAAAGTAGGTCACCGTAAAGAATCTTGAAAAAAATCATGTTAACAATCATATTATAGTATGTTAACCAGTATTATGATAAAAAAAGTCAAATACTATCATGTCGAAAAATTTTCATGAAAAAAATGTCATAGTATAGTATGTCGAAAAATTTCATGAAAAGTAGGTCACCGTAAAGAATCTTGAAAAAAATCATGTTAACAATCATATTATAGTATGTTAAACAGTATTATGATAAAAAATTCTAATTCTATTATGTTGAAAATTTTCATGAAAAAAATGTCATAGTATAGTATGTCGAAAAATTTTCATGAAAAAAATGTCAGAGTATAGTATGTCGAAAAATTTCATGAAAAGTAGGTCACTGTAAAGAATCTTGAAAAAAATCATGTTAACAATCATATTATAGTATGTTAAACAGTATTATGATAAAAAAAAAGTCAAATACTATCATGTCGAAAAATTTTCATGAAAAAAATGTCATAGTATAGTATGTCGAAAAATTTCATGAAAAGTAGGTCACCGTAAAGAATCTTGAAAAAAATCATGTTAACAATCATATTATAGTATGTTAAACAGTATTATGATAAAAAATTCTAATTCTATTATGTCGAAAATTTTCATGAAAAAAATGTCATAGTATAGTATGTCGAAAAATTTCATGAAAAGTAGGTCACCGTAAAGAATCTTGAAAAAAATCATGTTAACAATCATATTATAGTATGTTAAACAGTATTATGATAAAAAAATTCTAATTCTATTATGTTGAAAATTTTCATGAAAAAAATGTCATAGTATAGTATGTCGAAAAATTTTCATGAAAAAAATATCAGAGTATAGTATGTCGAAAAATTTCATGAAAAGTAGGTCACCGTAAAGAATCTTGAAAAAAATCATGTTAACAATCATATTATATTATGTTAAACAGTATTATGATAAAAAATTCTAATTCTATTATGTCGAAAATTTTCATGAAAAAAATGTCATAGTATAGTATGTCGAAAAATTTCATGAAAAGTAGGTCACCGTAAAGAATCTTGAAAAAAATCATGTTAACAATCATATTATAGTATGTTAAACAGTATTATGATAAAAAAAAGTCAAATACTATCATGTCGAAAAATTTTCATGAAAAAAATATCATAGTATAGTATGTCGAAAAATTTCATGAAAAGTAGGTCACCGTAAAGAATCTTGAAAAAAATCATGTTAACAATCATATTATAGTATGTTAAACAGTATTATGATAAAAAATTCTAATTCTATTATGTTGAAAATTTTCATGGAAAAAAATGTCATAGTATAGTATGTCGAAAAATTTCATGAAAAGTAGGTCACCGTAAAGAATCTTGAAAAAAATCATGTTAACAATCATATTATAGTATGTTATACAGTATTATGATAAAAAAGTCAAATACTATTATGTCGAAAAATTTTCATGAAAAAAATGTCATAGTATAGTATGTCGAAAAATTTCATGAAAAGTAGGTCACCGTAAAGAATCTTGAAAAAAATCATGTTAACAATCATATTATAGTATGTCAAACAGTATTATGATAAAAAATTCTAATTCTATTATGTTGAAAATTTTCATGTAAAAAATGTCATAGTATAGTATGTCGAAAAATTTCATGAAAAGTAGGTCACCGTAAAGAATCTTGAAAAAAATGATGTTAAAATCATATTATAGTATGTTAAACAGTATTATGATAAAAAATTATGATTTTATTATGTTGAAAATTTTCATGAAAAAAATGTCATAGTATAGTATGTCGAAAAATTTCATGAAAAGTAGGTCACCGTAAAGAATCTTGAAAAAAATCATGTTAACAATCATATTATAGTATGTTATACAGTATTATGATAAAAAATTCTAATTCTATTATGTTGAAAATTTTCATGAAAAAAATGTCATAGTATAGTATGTCGAAAAATTTCATGAAAAGTAGGTCACCGTAAAGAATCTTGAAAAAAATCATGTTAACAATCATATTATAGTATGTTAAACAGTATTATGATAAAAAAGTCAAATACTATTATGTCGAAAAATTTTCATGAAAAAAATGTCATAGTATAGTATGTCGAAAAATTTCATGAAAAGTAGGTCACCGTAAAGAATCTTGAAAAAAATCATGTTAACAATCATATTATAGTATGTTAAACAGTATTATGATAAAAAATTCTAATTCTATTATGTTGAAAATTTTCATGAAAAAAATGTCATAGTATAGTATGTCGAAAAATTTTCATGAAAAAAATGTCATAGTATAGTATGTCGAAATATTTCACGAAAAGCAGTTCATTGTTTCGAATCTTGAAAAATTTCATATTAACAATCATATTATAGTATGTTAAACAGTATTATGATAAAAAAAAGTCAAATACTATTATGTTGAAAATTTCACGAAAAAATGTCATAGTATAGTATGTCGAAAAATTTTCATGAAAAGTAGGTCATCGTAAAGAAACTTGAAAAATTTTCATGTTAACAATCATTATAGTATGTTAAACAGTATTATGATAAAAAAAAGTCAAATACTATTATGTTGAAAATTTCACGAAAAAAATGTCATAGTATAGTATGTCGAAAAATTTTCATGAAAAGTAGGTCATCGTAAAGAATCTTGAAAAATTTCATGTTAACAATCATATTATAGTATGTTAAACAGTATTATGATAAAAAATTCTAATTCTATTATGTTGAAAATTTTCATGTAAAAAATGTCATAGTATAGTATGTCGAAAAATTTTCATGAAAAAAATGTCATAGTATAGTATGTCGAAAAATTTCATGAAAAGTAGGTCACCGTAAAGAATCTTGAAAAAAATCATGTTAACAATCATATTATAGTATGTTAAACAGTATTATGATAAAAAAAGTCAAATACTATTATGTCGAAAAATTTTCATGAAAAAAATGTCATAGTATAGTATGTCGAAAAATTTTCATGAAAAGTAGGTCACCGTAAAGAATCTTGAAAAAAATCATGTTAACAATCATATTATAGTATGTTAAACAGTATTATGATAAAAAAATTCTAATTCTATTATGTTGAAAATTTTCATGAAAAAAATGTCATAGTATAGTATGTCGAAAAATTTCATGAAAAGTAGGTCACCGTAAAGAATCTTGAAAAAAATCATGTTAACAATCATATTATAGTATGTTAAACAGTATTATGATAAAAAATTCTAATTCTATTATGTCGAAAATTTTCATGAATAAAATGTCATAGTATAGTATGTCGAAAAATTTCATGAAAAGTAGGTCACCGTAAAGAATCTTGAAAAAAATCATGTTAACAATCATATTATAGTATGTTAACCAGTATTATGATAAAAAAAGTCAAATACTATCATGTCGAAAAATTTTCATGAAAAAAATGTCATAGTATAGTATGTCGAAAAATTTCATGAAAAGTAGGTCACCGTAAAGAATCTTGAAAAAAATCATGTTAACAATCATATTATAGTATGTTAAACAGTATTATGATAAAAAATTCCAATTCTATTATGTTGAAAATTTTCATGAAAAAAATGTCATAGTATAGTATGTCGAAAAATTTTATGGGCCCTAGACTTGAAAAATCATTTAACTTTATGTTGTTAAGTTTATGTAAAAAATTCTAATTCTATTATGTCGAAAATTTTCATGAAAAAAATGTCATAGTGTAGTATGTCGAAAAATTTCATGAAAAGTAGGTCACCGTAAAGAATCTTGAAAAAAATCATGTTAACAATCATATTATAGTATGTTAAACAGTATTATGATAAAAAATTCTAATTCTATTATGTTGAAAATTTTCATGAAAAAAATGTCATAGTATAGTATGTCGAAAAATTTCATGAAAAGTAGGTCACCGTAAAGAATCTTGAAAAAAATCATGTTAACAATCATATTATAGTATGTTAACCAGTATTATGATAAAAAAAGTCAAATACTATCATGTCGAAAAATTTTCATGAAAAAAATGTCATAGTATAGTATGTCGAAAAATTTCATGAAAAGTAGGTCACCGTAAAGAATCTTGAAAAAAATCATGTTAACAATCATATTATAGTATGTTAAACAGTATTATGATAAAAAATTCTAATTCTATTATGTTGAAAATTTTCATGAAAAAAATGTCATAGTATAGTATGTCGAAAAATTTTCATGAAAAAAATGTCAGAGTATAGTATGTCGAAAAATTTCATGAAAAGTAGGTCACCGTAAAGAATCTTGAAAAAAATCATGTTAACAATCATATTATAGTATGTTAAACAGTATTATGATAAAAAAAGTCAAATACTATCATGTCGAAAAATTTTCATGAAAAATATGTCATAGTATAGTATGTCGAAAAATTTCATGAAAAGTAGGTCACCGTAAAGAATCTTGAAAAAAATCATGTTAACAATCATATTATAGTATGTTAAACAGTATTATGATAAAAAATTCTAATTCTATTATGTCGAAAATTTTCATGAAAAAAATGTCATAGTATAGTATGTCGAAAAATTTCATGAAAAGTAGGTCACCGTAAAGAATCTTGAAAAAAATCATGTTAACAATCATATTATAGTATGTTAAACAGTATTATGATAAAAAAAAGTCAAATACTATCATGTCGAAAAATTTTCATGAAAAAAATATCATAGTATAGTATGTCGAAAAATTTCATGAAAAGTAGGTCACCGTAAAGAATCTTGAAAAAAATCATGTTAACAATCATATTATAGTATGTTAAACAGTATTATGATAAAAAATTCTAATTCTATTATGTTGAAAATTTTCATGGAAAAAAATGTCATAGTATAGTATGTCGAAAAATTTCATGAAAAGTAGGTCACCGTAAAGAATCTTGAAAAAAATCATGTTAACAATCATATTATAGTATGTTATACAGTATTATGATAAAAAAGTCAAATACTATTATGTCGAAAAATTTTCATGAAAAAAATGTCATAGTATAGTATGTCGAAAAATTTCATGAAAAGTAGGTCACCGTAAAGAATCTTGAAAAAAATCATGTTAACAATCATATTATAGTATGTCAAACAGTATTATGATAAAAAATTCTAATTCTATTATGTTGAAAATTTTCATGTAAAAAATGTCATAGTATAGTATGTCGAAAAATTTCATGAAAAGTAGGTCACCGTAAAGAATCTTGAAAAAAATCATGTTAAAATCATATTATAGTATGTTAAACAGTATTATGATAAAAAATTATGATTCTATTATGTTGAAAATTTTCATGAAAAAAATGTCATAGTATAGTATGTCGAAAAATTTTCATGAAAAGTAGGTCATCGTAAAGAAACTTGAAAAATCTTATGTTAAAAATATATAGTATGTTAAACAGTATTATGATAAAAAAAAAGTCAAATACTATTATGTTGAAAATTTCACGAAAAAATGTCATAGTATAGTATGTCGAAAAATTTTCAGGAAGAGTAGGTCATCGTAAAAAAACTTGAAAAATTTCATGTTAACAATCATATTATAGTATGTTAAACAGTATTATGATAAAAAAGTCAAATACTATTATGTTGAAAATTTTCATGTAAAAAATGTCATAGTATAGTATGTCGAAAAATTTTCATGAAAAAAAGTCAGTATAATATGTCGAAAAATTTCATGAAAAGCAGGTCATTGTTTCGAATCTTGACAAATTTCATGTTAAGAATCACATTATATTATGTTAAACAGTATCATGATAAAAAAGTCAAATTCTATTATGTTGAAAAATTTTCATGAAAAAAAATGTCATAGTATAGTATGTCGAAAAATTTCATGAAAAGTAGGTCACCGTAAAGAATCTTGAAAAAAATCATGTTAACAATCATATTATAGTATGTTAAACAGTATTATGATAAAAAATTCTAATTCTATTATGTTGAAAATTTTCATGAAAAAAATGTCATAGTATAGTATGTCGAAAAATTTCATGAAAAGTAGGTCACCGTAAAGAATCTTGAAAAAAATCATGTTAACAATCATATTATAGTATGTTAAACAGTATTATGATAAAAAAGTCAAATACTATTATGTCGAAAAATTTTCATGAAAAAAATGTCATAGTATAGTATGTCGAAAAATTTCATGAAAAGTAGGTCACCATAAAGAATCTTGAAAAAAATGATGTTAACAATCATATTATAGTATGTTAAACAGTATTATGATAAAAAATTATGATTCTATTATGTTGAAAATTTTCATGAAAAAAATGTCATAGTATAGTATGTCGAAAAATTTTCATGAAAAAAATGTCATAGTATAGTATGTCGAAATATTTCACGAAAAGCAGTTCATTGTTTCGAATCTTGAAAAATTTCATGTTAACAATCATTATAGTATGTTAAACAGTATTATGATAAAAAAAAGTCAAATACTATTATGTTGAAAATTTCACGAAAAAATGTTATAGTATAGTATGTGAAAAATTTTCATGAAAAGTAGGTCATCGTAAAGAAACTTGAAAAATTTCATGTTAACAATCATATTATAGTATGTTAAACAGTATTATGATAAAAAAAAGTCAAATACTATTATGTTGAAAATTTCACGAAAAAATGTCATAGTATAGTATGTCGAAAAATTTCATGAAAAGTAGGTCACCGTAAAGAATCTTGAAAAAAATCATGTTAACAATCATATTATAGTATGTTAAACAGTATTATGATAAAAAAAATTCTAATTCTATTATGTTGAAAATTTTCATGTAAAAAATGTCATAGTATAGTATGTCGAAAAATTTTCATGAAAAAAAGTCATAGTATAGTATGTCGAAAAATTTCATGAAAAGCAGGTCATTGTTTCGAATCTTGACAAATTTCATGTTAAGAATCACATTATATTATGTTAAACAGTATCATGATAAAAAAGTCAAATTCTATTATGTGGAAAAATTTCACGAAAAATGTCAAGTAAGTATAATACCGTAAAGAATCTTGAAAAAATCATGTTAACAATCATATTATAGTATGTTAACCAGTATTATGATAAAAAAAGTCAAATACTATCATGTCGAAAAATTTTCATGAAAAAAATGTCATAGTATAGTATGTCGAAAAATTTCATGAAAAGTAGGTCACCGTAAAGAATCTTGAAAAAAATCATGTTAACAATCATATTATAGTATGTTAAACAGTATTATGATAAAAAATTCTAATTCTATTATGTTGAAAATTTTCATGAAAAAAATGTCATAGTATAGTATGTCGAAAAATTTTCATGAAAAAAATGTCAGAGTATAGTATGTCGAAAAATTTCATGAAAAGTAGGTCACCGTAAAGAATCTTGAAAAAAATCATGTTAACAATCATATTATAGTATGTTAAACAGTATTATGATAAAAAAAAGTCAAATACTATCATGTCGAAAAATTTTCATGAAAAAAATGTCATAGTATAGTATGTCGAAAAATTTCATGAAAAGTAGGTCACCGTAAAGAATCTTGAAAAAAATCATGTTAACAATCATATTATAGTATGTTAAACAGTATTATGATAAAAAAATTCTAATTCTATTATGTCGAAAATTTTCATGAAAAAAATGTCATAGTATAGTATGTCGAAAAATTTCATGAAAAGTAGGTCACCGTAAAGAATCTTGAAAAAAATCATGTTAACAATCATATTATAGTATGTTAAACAGTATTATGATAAAAAATTCTAATTCTATTATGTTGAAAATTTTCATGAAAAAAATGTCATAGTATAGTATGTCGAAAAATTTTCATGAAAAAAATGTCAGAGTATAGTATGTCGAAAAATTTCATGAAAAGTAGGTCACCGTAAAGAATCTTGAAAAAAATCATGTTAACAATCATATTATATTATGTTAAACAGTATTATGATAAAAAATTCTAATTCTATTATGTCGAAAATTTTCATGAAAAAAATGTCATAGTATAGTATGTCGAAAAATTTCATGAAAAGTAGGTCACCGTAAAGAATCTTGAAAAAAATCATGTTAACAATCATATTATAGTATGTTAAACAGTATTATGATAAAAAAAAATTCAAATACTATCATGTCGAAAAATTTTCATGAAAAAAATATCATAGTATAGTATGTCGAAAAATTTCATGAAAAGTAGGTCACCGTAAAGAATCTTGAAAAAAATCATGTTAACAATCATATTATAGTATGTTATACAGTATTATGATAAAAAAGTCAAATACTATTATGTCGAAAAATTTTCATGAAAAAAATGTCATAGTATAGTATGTCGAAAAATTTCATGAAAAGTAGGTCACCGTAAAGAATCTTGAAAAAAATCATGTTAACAATCATATTATAGTATGTCAAACAGTATTATGATAAAAAATTCTAATTCTATTATGTTGAAAATTTTCATGTAAAAAATGTCATAGTATAGTATGTCGAAAAATTTCATGAAAAGTAGGTCACCGTAAAGAATCTTGAAAAAAATCATGTTAACAATCATATTATAGTATGTTAAACAGTATTATGATAAAAAATTATAATTTTATTATGTTGAAAATTTTCATGAAAAAAATGTCATAGTATAGTATGTCGAAAAATTTCATGAAAAGTAGGTCACCGTAAAGAATCTTGAAAAAAATCATGTTAACAATCATATTATAGTATGTTATACAGTATTATGATAAAAAATTCTAATTCTATTATGTTGAAAATTTTCATGAAAAAAATGTCATAGTATAGTATGTCGAAAAATTTCATGAAAAGTAGGTCACCGTAAAGAATCTTGAAAAAAATCATGTTAACAATCATATTATAGTATGTTAAACAGTATTATGATAAAAAAGTCAAATACTATTATGTCGAAAAATTTTCATGAAAAAAATGTCATAGTATAGTATGTCGAAAAATTTCATGAAAAGTAGGTCACCGTAAAGAATCTTGAAAAAAATCATGTTAACAATCATATTATAGTATGTTATACAGTATTATGATAAAAAATTCTAATTCTATTATGTTGAAAATTTTCATGAAAAAAATGTCATAGTATAGTATGTCGAAAAATTTTCATGAAAAAAATGTCATAGTATAGTATGTCGAAATATTTCACGAAAAGCAGTTCATTGTTTCGAATCTTGAAAAATTTCATATTAACAATCATATTATAGTATGTTAAACAGTATTATGATAAAAAAAAGTCAAATACTATTATGTTGAAAATTTCACGAAAAAATGTCATAGTATAGTATGTCGAAAAATTTTCATGAAAAGTAGGTCATCGTAAAGAAACTTGAAAAATTTTATGTTAACAATCAATATAGTATGTTAAACAGTATTATGATAAAAAAAGTCAAATACTATTATGTTGAAAATTTCACGAAAAAATGTCATAGTATAGTATGTCGAAAAATTTTCATGAAAAGTAGGTCATCGTAAAAAAACTTGAAAAATTTCATGTTAACAATCATATTATAGTATGTTAAACAGTATTATGATAAAAAAAAGTCAAATACTATTATGTTGAAAATTTTCATGTAAAAAATGTCATAGTATAGTATGTCGAAAAATTTTCATGAAAAAAAGTCATAGTATAGTATGTCGAAAAATTTCATGAAAAGCAAGTCATTGTTTCGAATCTTGACAAATTTCATGTTAAGAATCACATTATATTATGTTAAACAGTATCATGATAAAAAAGTCAAATTCTATTATGTGGAAAAATTTCAGGAAAAAAATGTCATAGTATAGTATGTCGAAAACTTTAATGAAAAGTAGGTCATCGTAAAGAATCTTGAAAAATTTCATGTTAACAATCATATTATAGTATGTTAAACAGTATTATGATCAAAAAGTCAAATTCTATTATGTTGAAAAATTTCACGAAAAAAAATGTCATAGTATAGTATGTCGAAAAATTTTCATGAAAAAAATGTCATAGTATAAGTATGTCGAAAAATTTCATGAAAAGTAGGTCACCGTAAAGAATCTTGAAAAAAATCATGTTAACAATCATATTATAGTATGTTAAACAGTATTATGATAAAAAAAAGTCAAATACTATCATGTCGAAAAATTTTCATGAAAAAAATGTCATAGTATAGTATGTCGAAAAATTTCATGAAAAGTAGGTCACCGTAAAGAATCTTGAAAAAAATCATGTTAACAATCATATTATAGTATGTTAAACAGTATTATGATAAAAAGTTCTAATTCTATTATGTTGAAAATTTTCATGAAAAAAATGTCATAGTATAGTATGTCGAAAAATTTTCATGAAAAAAATGTCATAGTATAGTATGTTGAAATATTTAAAGCAGTTCATTGTTTCGAATCTTGAAAAATTTCATGTTAACAATCATATTATAGTATGTTAAACAGTATTATGATAAAAAAAAGTCAAATACTATTATGTTGAAAATTTCACGAAAAAATGTCATAGTATAGTATGTCGAAAAATTTATGAAAAGTAGGTCACCGTAAAGAATCTTGAAAAAAATCATTTAACAATCATATATAGTATGTCAAACAGTATTATATAAAAAATTTAATTCTATTATGTTGAAAATTTTCATGTAAAAAATGTCATAGTATAGTATGTCGAAAAATTTATGAAAAGTAGGTCACCGTAAAATCTTGAAAAAAATCATGTTAAAATCATATTTAGTATGTTAAAAGTATTATGATAAAAATTTTAATTCTATTATGTTGAAAATTTTCATGTAAAAAATGTCATAGTATACTATGTGGAAAAATTTTCATGAAAAGCAGGTCATTGTTTCGAATCTTGACAAATTTCATGTTAAGAATCACATTATATTATGTTAAACAGTATCATGATAAAAAAGTCAAATTCTATTATGTGGAAAAATTTCAGGAAAAAAATGTCATAGTATAGTATGTCGAAAACTTTAATGAAAAGTAGGTCATCGTAAAGAATCTTGAAAAATTTCATGTTAACAATCATATTATAGTATGTTAAACAGTATTATGATCAAAAAGTCAAATTCTATTATGTTGAAAAATTTCACGAAAAAAAATGTCATAGTATAGTATGTCGAAAAATTTTCATGAAAAAAATGTCAGAGTATAGTATGTCGAAAAATTTCATGAAAAGTAGGTCACCGTAAAGAATCTTGAAAAAAATCATGTTAACAATCATATTATAGTATGTTAAACAGTATTATGATAAAAAAAAGTCAAATACTATCTTGTCGAAAAATTTTCATGAAAAAAATGTCATAGTATAGTATGTCGAAATATTTCATGAAAAGTAGTTCATTGTTACGAATCTTGAAAAAAATCATGTTAACAATCATATTATAGTATGTTAAACAGTATTATGATAAAAAAATTCAAATACTATTATGTCGAAAAATTTTCATGAAAAAAATGTCATAGTATAGTATGTCGAAAAATTTCATGAAAAGTAGGTCACCATAAAGAATCTTGAAAAAAATCATGTTAACAATCATATTATAGTATGTTAAACAGTATTATGATAAAAAATTCTAATTCTATTATGTTGAAAATTTTCATGTAAAAAATGTCATAGTATAGTATGTCGAAAAATTTCATGAAAAGTAGGTCACTGTAACGAATCTTGAAAAAAATCATGGTAACAATCATATTATAGTATGTTAAACAGTATTATGATAAAAAAAAAGTCAAATACTATTATCTTGAAAATTTCACGAAAAAATGTCATAGTATAGTATGTCGAAAAATTTTCATGAAAAGTAGGTCATCGTAAAGAAACTTGAAAAATTTCATGTTAACAATCATATTATAGTATGTTAAACAGTATTATGATAAAAAAAAGTCAAATACTATTATGTTGAAAATTTCACGAAAAAATGTCATAGTATAGTATGTCGAAAAATTTCATGAAAAGTAGGTCACCGTAAAGAATCTTGAAAAAAATCATGTTAACAATCATATTATAGTATGTCAAACAGTATTATGATAAAAAATTCTAATTCTATTATGTTGAAAATTTTCATGTAAAAAATGTCATAGTATAGTATGTCGAAGAATTTTCATGAAAAAAAGTCATAGTATAGTATGTCGAAAAATTTCATGAAAAGTAGGTCACTGTAAAGAATCTTGAAAAAAATCATGGTAACAATCATATTATAGTATGTTAAACAGTATTATGATAAAAAAAAGTCAAATACTATTATCTTGAAAACTTCACGAAAAAATGTCATAGTATAGTATGTCGAAAAATTTTCATGAAAAGTAGGTCATCGTAAAGAAACTTGAAAAATTTCATGTTAACAATCATATTATAGTATGTTAAACAGTATTATGATAAAAAAAAAGTCAAATACTATTATGTTGAAAATTTCACGAAAAAATGTCATAGTATAGTATGTCGAAAAATTTCATGAAAAGTTGGTCACCGTAAAGAATCTTGAAAAAAATCATGTTAACAATCATATTATAGTATGTCAAACAGTATTATGATAAAAAATTCTAATTCTATTATGTTGAAAATTTTCATGTAAAAAATGTCATAGTATAGTATGTCGAAAAATTTTCATGAAAAAAAGTCATAGTATAGTATGTCGAAAAATTTCATGAAAAGCAGGTCATTGTTTCGAATCTTGACAAATTTCATGTTAAGAATCATATTATAGTATGTTAAACAGTATTATGATCAAAAAGTCAAATTCTATTATGTTGAAAAATTTCACGAAAAAAAATGTCATAGTATAGTATGTCGAAAAATTTTCATGAAAAAAATGTCATAGTATAGTATGTCGAAAAATTTCATGAAAAGTAGGTCACCGTAAAGAATCTTGAAAAAAATCATGTTAACAATCATATTATAGTATGTTAAACAGTATTATGATAAAAAAAAGTCAAATACTATCATGTCGAAAAATTTTCATGAAAAAAATGTCATAGTATAGTATGTCGAAAAATTTCATGAAAAGTAGGTCACCGTAAAGAATCTTGAAAAAAATCATGTTAACAATCATATTATAGTATGTTAAACAGTATTATGATAAAAAATTCTAATTCTATTATGTTGAAAATTTTCATGAAAAAAATGTCATAGTATAGTATGTCGAAAAATTTTCATGAAAAAAATGTCAGAGTATAGTATGTCGAAAAATTTCATGAAAAGTAGGTCACCGTTATCGAATCTTGAAAAAAATCATGTTAAGAATCATATTATAGTATGTTAAACAGTATTATGATAAAAAAGTCAAATTCTATTATGTTGAAATAAAAAATGTATAGTATAGTATGTCGAAAAATTTTCATGAAAAAAATGTCATAGTATAGTATGTCGAAAAATTTCATGAAAAGTAGGTCACCGTAAAGAATCTTGAAAAAAATCATGTTAACAATCATATTATAGTATGTTAAACAGTATTATGATAAAAAAAAGTCAAATACTATTATGTCGAAAAATTTTCATGAAAAAAATGTCATAGTATAGTATGTCGAAAAATTTCATGAAAAGTAGGTCACCGTAAAGAATCTTGAAAAAAATCATGTTAACAATCATATTATAGTATGTTAAACAGTATTATGATAAAAAATTCTAATTCTATTATGTTGAAAATTTTCATGAAAAAAATGTCATAGTATAGTATGTCAAAAAATTTTCATGAAAAAAAGTCATAGTATAGTATGTCGAAAAATTTCATGAAAAGCAGGTCATTGTTTCGAATCTTGACAAATTTCATGTTAAGAATCACATTATATTATGTTAAACAGTATCATGATAAAAAAGTCAAATTTATTATGTGGAAAAATTTCACGAAAAAAATGTCATAGTATAGTATGTCGAAAAATTTCATGAAAAGTAGGTCACCGTAAAGAATCTTGAAAAAAATCATGTTAACAATCATATTATAGTATGTTAAACAGTATTATGATAAAAAAAGTCAAATACTATTATGTCGAAAAATTTTCATGAAAAAAATGTCATAGTATAGTATGTCGAAAAATTTCATGAAAAGTAGGTCACCGTAAAGAATCTTGAAAAAAATCATGTTAACAATCATATTATAGTATGTTAAACAGTATTATGATAAAAAAAAGTCAAATACTATTATGTCGAAAAATTTTCATGAAAAAAATGTCATAGTATAGTATGTCGAAAAATTTCATGAAAAGTAGGTCACCGTAAAGAATCTTGAAAAAAATCATGTTAACAATCATATTATAGTATGTTAAACAGTATTATGATAAAAAATTCTAATTCTATTATGTTGAAAATTTTCATGAAAAAAATGTCATAGTATAGTATGTCGAAAAATTTTCATGAAAAAAATGTCATAGTATAGTATGTCGAAATATTTCACGAAAAGCAGTTCATTGTTTTGAATCTTGAAAAATTTCATGTTAACAATCATATTATAGTATGTTAAACAGTATTATGATAAAAAAAGTCAAATACTATTATGTTGAAAATTTCACGAAAAAAATGTCATAGTATAGTATGTCGAAAAATTTTCATGAAAAAAATGTCATAGTATAGTATGTCGAAAAATTTCATGAAAAGTAGGTCACTGTAAAGAATCTTGAAAAAAATCATGTTAACAATCATATTATAGTATGTTAAACAGTATTATGATAAAAAAGTCTAATTCTATTATGTTGAAAATTTTCATGATAAAAAATGTCATAGTATAGTATGTCGAAAAATTTTCATGAAAAAAATGTCAGAGTATAGTATGTCGAAAAATTTCATGAAAAGTAGGTCACCGTAAAGAATCTTGAAAAAAATCATGTTAACAATCATATTATAGTATGTTATACAGTATTATGATAAAAAAGTCAAATACTATTATGTCGAAAAATTTTCATGAAAAAAATGTCATAGTATAGTATGTCGAAAAATTTCATGAAAAGTAGGTCACCATAAAGAATCTTGAAAAAAATCATGTTAACAATCATATTATAGTATGTCAAACAGTATTATGATAAAAAATTCTAATTCTATTATGTTGAAAATTTTCATGTAAAAAATGTCATAGTATAGTATGTCGAAAAATTTTCATGAAAAAAAGTCATAGTATAGTATGTCGAAAAATTTCATGAAAAGCAGGTCATTGTTTCGAATCTTGACAAATTTCATGTTAAGAATCACATTATATTATGTTAAACAGTATCATGATAAAAAAGTCAAATTCTATTATGTGGAAAAATTTCACGAAAAAAATGTCATAGTATAGTATGTCGAAAACTTTAATGAAAAGTAGGTCATCGTAAAGAATCTTGAAAAATTTCATGTTAACAATCATATTATAGTATGTTAAACAGTATTATGATCAAAAAGTCAAATTCTATTATGTTGAAAATTTTCATGAAAAAAATGTCATAGTATAGTATGTCGAAAAATTTTCATGAAAAAAATGTCAGAGTATAGTATATCGAAAAATTTCATGAAAAGTAGGTCACCGTAAAGAATCTTGAAAAAAATCATGTTAACAATCATATTATAGTATGTTAAACAGTATTATGATAAAAAATTCTAATTCTATTATGTTGAAAATTTTCATGTAAAAAATGTCATAGTATAGTATGTCGAAAAATTTCATGAAAAGTAGGTCACCGTAAAGAATCTTGAAAAAAATCATGGTAACAATCATATTATAGTATGTTAAACAGTATTATGATAAAAAAAGTCAAATACTATTATCTTGAAAACTTCACGAAAAAAAGTCATAGTATAGTATGTCGAAAAATTTCATGAAAAGCAGGTCATTGTTTCGAATCTTGACAAATTTCATGTTAAGAATCACATTATATTATGTTAAACAGTATCATGATAAAAAAGTCAAATTCTATTATGTGGAAAAATTTCAGGAAAAAAATGTCATAGTATAGTATGTCGAAAACTTTAATGAAAAGTAGGTCATCGTAAAGAATCTTGAAAAATTTCATGTTAACAATCATATTATAGTATGTTAAACAGTATTATGATCAAAAAGTCAAATTCTATTATGTTGAAAAATTTCACGAAAAAAAATGTCATAGTATAGTATGTCGAAAAATTTCATGAAAAGTAGGTCACCGTAAAGAATCTTGAAAAAAATCATGTTAACAATCATATTATAGTATGTTAAACAGTATTATGATAAAAAAAAGTCAAATCTATCTTGTCGAAAAATTTTCATGAAAAAAATGTCATAGTATAGTATGTCGAAATATTTCACGAAAAGCAGTTCATTGTTTCGAATCTTGAAAAATTTCATGTTAACAATCATATTATAGTATGTTAAACAGTATTATGATAAAAAAAAGTCAAATACTATTATGTTGAAAATTTCACGAAAAAATGTCATAGTATAGTATGTCGAAAAATTTCATGAAAAGCAGGTCATTGTTTCGAATCTTGACAAATTTCATGTTAAGAATCACATTATATTATGTTAAACAGTATCATGATAAAAAACTCAAATTCTATTATGTGGAAAAATTGCACGAAAAAAATGTCATAGTATAGTATGTCGAAAAATTTCATGAAAAGTAGGTCACCGTAAAGAATCTTGAAAAAAATCATGTTAACAATCATATTATAGTATGTTATACAGTATTATGATAAAAAAGTCAAATACTATTATGTCGAAAAAATTTTCATGAAAAAAATGTCATAGTATAGTATGTCGAAATATTTCACGAAAAGCAGTTCATTGTTTTGAATCTTGAAAAAAATTTCATGTTAACAATCATATTATAGTATGTTAAACAGTATTATGATAAAAAAAGTCAAATACTATTATGTTGAAAATTTCACGAAAAAATGTCATAGTATAGTATGTCGAAAAATTTTCATGAAAAAAATGTCATAGTATAGTATGTCGAAAAATTTCATGAAAAGTAGGTCACTGTAAAGAATCTTGAAAAAAATCATGTTAACAATCATATTATAGTATGTTAAACAGTATTATGATAAAAAATTCTAATTCTATTATGTTGAAAATTTTCATGTAAAAAATGTCATAGTATAGTATGTCGAAAAATTTTCATGAAAAAAATGTCAGAGTATAGTATGTCGAAAAATTTCATGAAAAGTAGGTCACCGTAAAGAATCTTGAAAAAAATCATGTTAACAATCATATTAAAGTATGTTATACAGTATTATGATAAAAAAGTCAAATACTATTATGTCGAAAAATTTTCATGAAAAAAATGTCATAGTATAGTATGTCGAAAAATTTCATGAAAAGTAGGTCACCATAAAGAATCTTGAAAAAAATCATGTTAACAATCATATTATAGTATGTTAAACAGTATTATGATAAAAAATTCTAATTCTATTATGTTGAAAATTTTCATGTAAAAAATGTCATAGTATAGTATGTCGAAAAATTTTCATGAAAAAAAGTCATAGTATAGTATGTCGAAAAATTTCATGAAAAGCAGGTCATTGTTTCGAATCTTGACAAATTTCATGTTAAGAATCACATTATATTATGTTAAACAGTATCATGATAAAAAAGTCAAATTCTATTATGTGGAAAAATTTCACGAAAAAAATGTCATAGTATAGTATGTCGAAAACTTTAATGAAAAGTAGGTCATCGTAAAGAATCTTGAAAAATTTCATGTTAACAATCATATTATAGTATGTTAAACAGTATTATGATCAAAAAGTCAAATTCTATTATGTTGAAAATTTTCATGAAAAAAAATGTCATAGTATAGTATGTCGAAAAATTTTCATGAAAAAAATGTCAGAGTATAGTATATCGAAAAATTTCATGAAAAGTAGGTCACCGTAAAGAATCTTGAAAAAAATCATGTTAACAATCATATTATAGTATGTTAAACAGTATTATGATAAAAAATTCTAATTCTATTATGTCGAAAATTTTCATGAAAAAAATGTCATAGTATAGTATGTCAAAAAATTTCATGAAAAGTAGGTCACCGTAAAGAATCTTGAAAAAAATCATGTTAACAATCATATTATAGTATGTTAAACAGTATTATGATAAAAAATTCTAATTCTATTATGTTGAAAATTTTCATGTAAAAAATGTCATAGTATAGTATGTCGAAAAATTTCATGAAAAGTAGGTCACTGTAAAGAATCTTGAAAAAAATCATGGTAACAATCATATTATAGTATGTTAAACAGTATTATGATAAAAAAAGTCAAATACTATTATCTTGAAAATCTTCACGAAAAAAAGTCATAGTATAGTATGTCGAAAAATTTCATGAAAAGCAGGTCATTGTTTCGAATCTTGACAAATTTCATGTTAAGAATCACATTATATTATGTTAAACAGTATCATGATAAAAAAGTCAAATTCTATTATGTGGAAAAATTTCAGGAAAAAAATGTCATAGTATAGTATGTCGAAAACTTTAATGAAAAGTAGGTCATCGTAAAGAATCTTGAAAAATTTCATGTTAACAATCATATTATAGTATGTTAAACAGTATTATGATCAAAAAGTCAAATTCTATTATGTTGAAAAATTTCACGAAAAAAAATGTCATAGTATAGTATGTCGAAAAATTTCATGAAAAGTAGGTCACCGTAAAGAATCTTGAAAAAAATCATGTTAACAATCATATTATAGTATGTTAAACAGTATTATGATAAAAAAAAGTCAAATACTATCTTGTCGAAAAATTTTCATGAAAAAAATGTCATAGTATAGTATGTCGAAATATTTCACGAAAAGCAGTTCATTGTTTCGAATCTTGAAAAATTTCATGTTAACAATCATATTATAGTATGTTAAACAGTATTATGATAAAAAAAAAGTCAAATACTATTATGTTGAAAATTTCACGAAAAAATGTCATAGTATAGTATGTCGAAAAATTTCATGAAAAGCAGGTCATTGTTTCGAATCTTGACAAATTTCATGTTAAGAATCACATTATATTATGTTAAACAGTATCATGATAAAAAACTCAAATTCTATTATGTGGAAAAATTGCACGAAAAAAATGTCATAGTATAGTATGTCGAAAAATTTCATGAAAAGTAGGTCACCGTAAAGAATCTTGAAAAAAATCATGTTAACAATCATATTATAGTATGTTATACAGTATTATGATAAAAAAGTCAAATACTATTATGTCGAAAAAATTTTCATGAAAAAAATGTCATAGTATAGTATGTCGAAAAATTTCATGAAAAGTAGGTCACCATAAAGAATCTTGAAAAAAATCATGTTAACAATCATATTATAGTATGTCAAACAGTATTATGATAAAAAATTCTAATTCTATTATGTTGAAAATTTTCATGTAAAAAATGTCATAGTATAGTATGTCGAAAAATTTCATGAAAAGTAGGTCACTGTAAAGAATCTTGAAAAAAATCATGGTAACAATCATATTATAGTATGTTAAACAGTATTATGATAAAAAAAAAAGTCAAATACTATTATGTTGAAAATTTTCATGTAAAAAATGTCATAGTATAGTATGTCGAAAAATTTTCATGAAAAGTAGGTCATCGTAAAGAAACTTGAAAAATTTCATGTTAACAATCATATTATAGTATGTTAAACAGTATTATGATAAAAAAAAAGTCAAATACTATTATGTTGAAAATTTTCACGAAAAAAAATGTCATAGTATAGTATGTCGAAAAATTTCATGAAAAGTTGGTCACCGTAAAGAATCTTGAAAAAAATCATGTTAACAATCATATTATAGTATGTCAAACAGTATTATGATAAAAAATTCTAATTCTATTATGTTGAAAATTTTCATGTAAAAAATGTCATAGTATAGTATGTCGAAAAATTTCATGAAAAGCAGGTCATTGTTTCGAATCTTGACAAATTTCATGTTAAGAATCACATTATATTATGTTAAACAGTATCATGATAAAAAAGTCAAATTCTATTATGTGGAAAAATTTCACGAAAAAAATGTCATAGTATAGTATGTCGAAAACTTTAATGAAAAGTAGGTCATCGTAAAGAATCTTGAAAAATTTCATGTTAACAATCATATTATAGTATGTTAAACAGTATTATGATCAAAAAGTCAAATTCTATTATGTTGAAAATTTTCATGAAAAAAATGTCATAGTATAGTATGTCGAAAAATTTTCATGAAAAAAATGTCAGAGTATAGTATATCGAAAAATTTCATGAAAAGTAGGTCACCGTAAAGAATCTTGAAAAAAATCATGTTAACAATCATATTATAGTATGTTAAACAGTATTATGATAAAAAAAAAGTCAAATACTATCATGTCGAAAAATTTTCATGAAAAAAATGTCATAGTATAGTATGTCGAAAAATTTCATGAAAAGTAGGTCACCGTAAAGAATCTTGAAAAAAATCACGTTAACAATCATATTATAGTATGTTAAACAGTATTATGATTAAAAAGTCAAATTCTATGTTGAAAAATTTCACGACAAAAATGGCATAGTATAGTATGTCGAAAAACTTTCATGAAAAAAATGTCATAGTATAGTATGTCGAAAAATGTCACGAAAAGCAGGTCATCGTTTCGAATCTTGAAAAATTTCATGTGAACAATCATATTATAATATGTTAAACAGTGTTATGATCAAAAAGTCAAATTCTATGTTGAAAAATTTAACGAAAAAAAAATGTCATAGTAAAGCATGTCGAAAAATTTCACTAAAAGCAGGTCGTTTCGAATCTTAGTATGTCGAAAAATTTCATGTTAATCAGATTATAGTATGTTAAACAGTATTATGATAAAAAAGTCAAATACTATTATGTCGAAAAATTTCATGAAAAGCAGGTCATTGTTTCGAATCTTGACAAATTTCATGTTAACAATCACATTATATTATGTTAAACAGTATCATGATCAAAAAGTCAAACACTATTATGTTGAAAAATTTCACGACAAAAATGTCATAGTATAGTATGTCGAAAAATTTAATTAAAAGTAGGTCACCGTAAAGAATCTTGAAAAAAATCATGTTAACAATCATATTATAGTATGTTAAACAGTATTATGATAAAAAATTCTAATTCTATTATGTTGAAAATTTTCATGTAAAAAATGTCATAGTTTAGTATGTCGAAAAATTTTCATGAAAAAAAGTCATAGTATAGTATGTCGAAAAATTTCATGAAAAGCAGGTCATTGTTTCGAATCTTGACAAATTTCATGTTAACAATCATATTATAGTATGTTAAACAGTATTATGATAAAAAAGTCAAATACTATTATGTCGAAAAATTTTCGTGAAAAAAATGTCATAGTATAGTATGTCGAAATATTTCACGAAAAGCAGTTCATTGTTTCGAATCTTGAAAAATTTCATGTTAACAATCATATTATAGTATGTTAAACAGTATTATGATAAAAAAAAAGTCAAATACTATTATGTTGAAAATTTCACGAAAAAATGTCATAGTATAGTATGTCGAAAAATTTCATGAAAAGCAGGTCATTGTTTCGAATCTTGACAAATTTCATGTTAAGAATCACATTATATTATGTTAAACAGTATCATGATAAAAAACTCAAATTCTATTATGTGGAAAAATTGCACGAAAAAAATGTCAGAGTATAGTATGTCGAAAAATTTCATGAAAAGTAGGTCACCATAAAGAATCTTGAAAAAAATCATGTTAACAATCATATTATAGTATGTCAAACAGTATTATGATAAAAAATTCTAATTCTATTATGTTGAAAATTTTCATGTAAAAAATGTCATAGTATAGTATGTCGAAAAATTTCATGAAAAGTAGGTCACTGTAAAGAATCTTGAAAAAAATCATGGTAACAATCATATTATAGTATGTTAAACAGTATTATGATAAAAAAAAAAGTCAAATACTATTATGTTGAAAATTTTCATGAAAAAAATGTCATAGTATAGTATGTCGAAAAATTTTCATGAAAAGTAGGTCATCGTAAAGAAACTTGAAAAAATTTCATGTTAACAATCATATTATAGTATGTTAAACAGTATTATGATAAAAAAAAAGTCAAATACTATTATGTTGAAAATTTTCACGAAAAAAATGTCATAGTATAGTATGTCGAAGAATTTCATGAAAAGTTGGTCACCGTAAAGAATCTTGAAAAAAATCATGTTAACAATCATATTATAGTATGTCAAACAGTATTATGATAAAAAATTCTAATTCTATTATGTTGAAAATTTTCATGTAAAAAATGTCATAGTATAGTATGTCGAAAAATTTCATGAAAAGCAGGTCATTGTTTCGAATCTTGACAAATTTCATGTTAAGAATCACATTATATTATGTTAAACAGTATCATGATAAAAAAGTCAAATTCTATTATGTGGAAAAATTTCACGAAAAAAATGTCATAGTATAGTATGTCGAAAACTTTAATGAAAAGTAGGTCATCGTAAAGAATCTTGAAAAATTTCATGTTAACAATCATATTATAGTATGTTAAACAGTATTATGATCAAAAAGTCAAATTCTATTATGTTGAAAATTTTCATGAAAAAAATGTCATAGTATAGTATGTCGAAAAATTTTCATGAAAAAAATGTCAGAGTATAGTATATCGAAAAATTTCATGAAAAGTAGGTCACCGTAAAGAATCTTGAAAAAAATCATGTTAACAATCATATTATAGTATGTTAAACAGTATTATGATAAAAAAAAAGTCAAATACTATCATGTCGAAAAATTTTGATGAAAAAAATGTCATAGTATAGTATGTCGAAAAATTTCATGAAAAGTAGGTCACCGTAAAGAATCTTGAAAAAAATCACGTTAACAATCATATTATAGTATGTTAAACAGTATTATGATTAAAAAGTCAAATTCTATGTTGAAAAATTTCACGACAAAAATGGCATAGTATAGTATGTCGAAAAACTTTCATGAAAAAAATGTCATAGTATAGTATGTCGAAAAATGTCACGAAAAGCAGGTCATCGTTTCGAATCTTGAAAAATTTCATGTGAACAATCATATTATAATATGTTAAACAGTGTTATGATCAAAAAGTCAAATTCTATGTTGAAAAATTTAACGAAAAAAAATGTCATAGTAAAGCATGTCGAAAAATTTCACTAAAAGCAGGTCGTTTCGAATCTTAGTATGTCGAAAAATTTCATGTTAATCAGATTATAGTATGTTAAACAGTATTATGATAAAAAAGTCAAATACTATTATGTCGAAAAATTTCATGAAAAGCAGGTCATTGTTTCGAATCTTGACAAATTTCATGTTAACAATCACATTATATTATGTTAAACAGTATCATGATCAAAAAGTCAAATACTATCATGTCGAAAAATTTCACAACCAAAATGTCATAGTATATAGTATGTCGAAAAATTTAATTAAAAGTAGGTCACCGTAAAGAATCTTGAAAAAAATCATGTTAACAATCATATTATAGTATGTTAAACAGTATTATGATAAAAAATTCTAATTCTATTATGTTGAAAATTTTCATGTAAAAAATGTCATAGTTTAGTATGTCGAAAAATTTTCATGAAAAAAAGTCATAGTATAGTATGTCGAAAAATTTCATGAAAAGCAGGTCATTGTTTCGAATCTTGACAAATTTCATGTTAACAATCATATTATAGTATGTTAAACAGTATTATGATAAAAAAGTCAAATACTATTATGTCGAAAAATTTTCGTGAAAAAAATGTCATAGTATAGTATGTCGAAAAATTTCATGAAAAGTAGGTCACCGTAAAGAATCTTGAAAAAAATCATGTTAATCATATTATAGTATGTTAAACAGTATTATGATAAAAAATTCTAATTGTATTATGTTGAAAATTTTCATGAAAAAAATGTCATAGTATAGTATGTCGAAAAATGTCACGAAAAGCTGGTCATAGTTTCGAATCTTGAAAAATGTAATGTTAACAATCATATTATAGTATGTTAAACAGTATAATGATCAAAAAGTCAAATTCTATTATGTTGAAAAATTTCACGAAAAAAATGTCAAATGAAAAAAAATGTCATAGTATAGTATGTCGAAAAATTTTACGAATAGCAGGTCATCGTAAAGAATCTTGAAAAATTTCATGTTAACAATCATATTATCGTATGTTAAAGAGTATTACGATGAAAAACTCAAATACTATTATATTGAAAAATTTCACGAAAAAAATGTCATAGTATAGTATGTCGAGAAATTTTACGAAAAGCAGGTCATCGTTTCCAATCTTGAAAAATTTCATGAAAAGTAGGTCACCGTAAAGAATCTTGAAAAATTTCATGTTAACAATCATATTACAGTACGTTAAACAGTATTATGATAAAAAATTCTAATTCTATTATGTTTAAAATTTTCATGAAAAAAATGTCAAATGAAAAAAAATGCCATAGTATAGTGTGTCGAAAAATTTCATAAAAAGTAGGTCATCGTAAAGAATCTTGAAAAATTTCATGTTAACAATCATATTATAATATGTTAAAGTGTTATGATCAAAAAGTCAAATTCTATGTTGAAAAATTTCACGAAAAAAAATGTCGTAGTATAGCATGTCGAAAAATTTTCATGAAAAAAATGTCATAGTATAGTATGTCGAAAAATTTCACAAAAAGCAGGTCGTTTCGAATCTTAGTATGTCGAAAAATTTCATGTTAACAATCAGATTATAGTATGTTAAACAGTATTATGATAAAAAAGTAAAATTCTATAATGTTGAAAAATTTCACGAAAAAAATGTCATTGTTTCGAATCTTGAAAACTGTCATGTTAACAATCATATTATAGTATGTTAAACTGTATTATGATCAAAAAGTCAAATTCAATTATGTTGAAAAATTTCACGACAAAAATGTCATAGTATAATGTCAAAAAATTTCATTAAAAGCAGGTCACCATAAAGAATCTTGAAAAATTTCATGTTAATCATATTATAGTATGTTAAACAGTATTATGATAAAAAACCCAAATTCTATTATGTTGAAAATTTTCACGAAAAAAATGTCATAGTATATACTATATCGAAAAATTTTACGAAAAGCAGGTCATTTAGAATCTTGAAAAATTTCATGTTAACAATCATATTATAGTATGTTAAACAGTATTATGATAAAAAAGTCAAATACTACTATGTTGAAAAATTTCACGAAAAAAATGTCATAGTATAGTATGTCGAAAAATTTCATGAAAAGTAGGTCATCGTTTCGAATCTTGGAATATATTGTTAACAATCATATTATAGTACGTTTAACAGTATTATGATAAAAAAGTCAAATTCTATTATGTTGAAAAATTTCACGAAATAAGTCATCGTATATTATGTCGAAAATTTTTTCGAAAAGCAGGTCATCGTATCAAATCTTGAAAAATTTCATGTTAACAATCATTATACTATGTTGGAATATATTGTTAACAATCATATTATAGTACGTTTCACAGTATTATGATAAAAAAGTCAAATTCTATGATGTTCAAAAATTTCACGAAAAAAATGTCATAGTATAGTATGTCGAAAAATTTCATGAAAAGTAGGTCATCGTAAAGAATCTTGAAAAATTTCATGTTCATCATATTATAGTATATTAAATGGTTTTATGATTAAAAAAAAGTCATATTGTAGTACAAAATAATTTCATGAAAAAAGTCATAGTATTAAATCTTGAAAAATATCATGAAAACAATCATATTATAGTATGTGAAACAATATTATGATAAAAAAAAGTCAAATTATGTTATGTTGAAAAATTTCATGAAAAAGTCATTGTATAGTACGTCGAAAAATTTCATGAAAAACAGGTCATAGTATTAAATCTTGAAAAATATGAAAAAAATCATATTGTAGTATGTTAAATGGTATTACGATAAAGAAAGTAAAATTATATCATGTTGAAAAATTTTATGATTAACAGGTTATAGTATCGTATTAAATCTTGAAATATTAAACATTAAAAAATATTATATTATGTCAAGGGTCAAGTGTGATAGTAGTCATGACAGTAGTGGTTACTAGTAGTAGTGACAGTAGTGGTTACTAGTAGTAGTGACAGTAGTGGTTACTAGTAGTAGTGACAGTAGTGGTTACTAGTAGTAGTGGAACCAGTGAAACCAGTGTGTTGAGGGTTAAATGTGACTCACCTCAGAGAACTCAAACGCTGCTTTATCCACAAACTCTTTCTCCGACCAAACTCTGGAGCGCGGCCCGATCTCCCTGTTGACCAATCAGAGCACAGATCCACTTATTACTAATGCAAGTGACACTGTGACGTCAGAGAACAGGTGAGAGAGAGTACCTGCTCTCCAGAGCTCCAACTACGATGGCTATCAGGTAAGAAGGCATGGGAACCTGAGGACAAAGGTCAGAGGTAAAATGCAGAAAGCCTGATGTTGTGACATTAAAAGTATATATCTGTTTATTAAAAATAGTCTCATTTATTCTGCTCGTCTATATAAAAAAATTTAAAGACATGAAATCAGAATTTCCAGAATAAAAGTCAGATTTGTTTAAGTAATTTTTCTACAGATTTTAGGATTATCATCTGTCTGATGCTGAAAATGTTTTAAAGGTGCTAAATATGAGATTGGGAGGATCTCTGTTGCGTCCATATGGCTCTCATCATAGCAACAGCTGAGCCAGCAGCTCGTAGCTAATGGTGCTAACAGTACTAACTGTGCTATTCACCATTTAATCTTAACATCAGTGTTCCTGATCAAACACTGATTTATCAGACTGATCAGTTTACACCGTTTATCACCACATGGATCAATATTTCCTGTTAATGACCATGATGAAGTATTTAGCGCGTGGACCATTAAGTGGAGGCAGAATTATTCTGTGAACACGTTAGCTAACGCTAGCAAGTACTGTTGGATGAAGAAAACATGTTTCTGTCAGTCTGTCCTCTCTCTCTCTCTCCAGGATCACCAGTGTTAGTGGAGAAAGTTAACATGAACCAATGAGACCAGATTAGCAAGCTAAGCTAGCTAAGTAGCCAGCCATCTGACCAGCAGGCCGGTGGCCAACAGCAGCACTGTAAAGACGTATTGAGGGCGTATAAATCTTTGGATGTCTACAGTTAACTATCCGTCAGTAAAGTCGGACAATATCAGAGAAGAGTTTCAGAGATGGAGAGAAAGGGATGCTAATATTTAGCCTTCTGCTAACAGCAGCCAACGGCTCACAGCTGCTGTTAGCAGAAGGCTAAATATTAGCATCATTTCCTCTCCATCTCTGAAACTCTTCTGATATTGTAGCTCTCTAGATCCTCCAATCACAGCTTGTCATCTCAGATGTTGATATCTGGATTCTGACAGCCAACAACAGCAAGACAACATTTTAGATGAGTAGCTTTAGCCCACTGCTAGCGTTAGCCTCCAGTCCCTGGTTAGCCTCCAGCTACACTGTGACCTCATCATGATGCCCACACTAAAAGAAGAGTAGAAGAAGAGCAGACTGACCGTCTGTCTGAACCTGTAGATGATGCGGTTGTTGTCCTGAGGATCGACTTCCTGTCCGTCTCTCACGGCGCTCATCACGGCCACCAGGTCTTTAGGCACCGAAACCTGAGAGACAACACAGACAAAGCGGTTTCCGGCTCGCTGTACACCAACCCTGACTCAGCTGTGATTTAAAATGATGCTGAAATAACGACACCATTATAGCGATTCATAAAAAGTCTGAATCATAAAATTCATAAAAAGTCATGATTTGTTGTGTCTGACAAGCAAGCAACTTTTAAAATGCTGGTTTTCTGAATGGAGTTTAGATGAGTGCTATACTAAGCTAACATGATAGCTGCTCCATCAACACTCAAAATTCCATCATCTAAATTAAACACGGTATAAGTAGATATCTACATTATTTAACTTTGACGCTAATCGCTAGTGTACACATAGCTAGTGCTTATGCAAATCTGTAATATGTGTGTGTGTGTGTGTTACCTGAGCGTAGTAGGTGTGTTTGACAGATGGACTGTCCTGACAGGGAACCATACTCCTGCAGTGGTGAGCCTGTAACACAACGTTCGCCATCTTTATTAATTACATTAACTATATTTACTGTCTTTAGTCAACAAGTGTCATCTTTTAAATTACCATGTCATCATATATAAATACATATATAAACACACACACACACACACCACACACACACACACACACACACACACACATATATATATAAAAGGTTGTGACCTTCAGGGTCTAAAACTAAAACAGGAACAACGGTTTGATAAAAGTGGAACAAAGTCAAAGTGTCGTCACCTCAAACAGACGGTTGACGGATGTTTGAGGTGAAGAAACTTTAACTTAGGACACAACGTTCCAACCACAGTCAAGAACACGGAACCAGACATGGAACCTAACTGATGCTGATCGATAATCTATAACAGATCAATACTGATCAGGGTCACCTGACACTGGCTGAACAGGTACGGGTGTTTCTTGCCGGCGGTCTGTTCGGGGGTGAGCCACTGCAGCGCCGTCGCCGACGGAGATGTCTCATAGGTCACCTCCACGATCACATGCTGCCCTCTGATTGGTCCATAACACAAACACACGTTACTGGGGTTTTATTTTGAAAAGACTCTGCATGATGAGGTAGAAAAAGGGGTCACCTGGAGAGGTCAAAGGGCAGCGTGATGTCCAGCGGTGTCCCCTTGAAGCTGTGTTTAGGGCCCATCGTAAACTGGGCCGCTTGTCCATTGGCGCTCACTGAGACGATCTGCAGGTCTCTGGTGTCCAAAGTCTGCAGCAGATAAAACAACACTTTTATTAATGAGGTTCTGAATGACCTGCTGAGTCAGCAAACACCTGTCTCACACCTGGACTGTCAAACCAAAGTCCACGAGAAGTTCAGTCTGTCTGAAATCTAAAACCACGTCACACCAAACTCTATTCAAAAACTGAGAAACTTACAGCTTGTTTGCTAAAAACTTAAACACATAATAAAACACATTTTATGAATATGTAGAGGAAAAATCTGACCCATCAGTTAGCTGCTTGGATTAAGACTCTTCTGTTAAATAACAAAAGAACCATTTAGAAATATGAATAAAAATACCGACATTGCTTTATGCCGATTTAAAGCGTAGCATCTAAAGGATTAAAACATTTTATATATCCAACATTTATAATCAATACATTTCTAACAGACCGGTGAACACACCTGTTCTGTCAGATCAGCCTTCAAGTCAAAGTCCAGCAATAAATTAAAAAGTCTTATTTGTAACACGCCAATCTCCACTCTAACACAGAGCAACTTCACAAAACTAGCATTATTGATCAAAGAGTAGTTACTGAAATGAATTGATTTAGATGATTGCTCTAATAAATTCAGTTTGCGTCACACCAAACTTGGTTCAGCTTTAAGGTTTCAAAACATCTAAGATTTCTACAGATTGTGGGATTTTGACAGGGAAGTTCTGTTCATTACACTGCAAAGTGATGCCAGCTCTGCTGTCACACCCTGATCTCAGGTGAACACACCTGTTCTGTCAGATCAGCCTTCAAGTCAAAGTCCAGCAGCACCGCATAGATTCAGTCCTCTAGCATAACCACATCACGCCAAACTCCATTCAGAAGAACAGAGATTTAAGGTTTCAAAACACACACGATGCTTAGAAGACATCAGTCCTAAGAGTTAAAAATGTACTAAATTTAACGGACACGTGATGAACTGGACTGAGCCGAATTATTCTGTGGCCTCTGAAGTATTTAAAAACGCATTTCTCTACATTTATAAACGACACAATCACAGATTTCTAAAGAATTGGACATTTTGACAGGCGGGCCTAAGAAGATGGAGACGCGTTTACTGTGTGACCACAGTTACAATGTGGACCAGACTTTCTGACATTTATCGCAGTTTTTAACCCGGTTCAGTTTTACTTGATGACGCCTTCAGGGACCATAAACGCGGTATGAAATCGTAAAACTGGACTAGTTTTCCTTTGAATGAACGAGCCCGTTAGCTTCGAGGCTAACACGCCGCGGTACCGGAGCAGAGCACCGGGTTGGTTACCAGAGCGGAGAAGCGGTCCTCCAGAGCCTCCACGGTGAGCGCCACCTTGGCCCGGATGACATGCCGGTCGAAGTCGAGGTGGAGGGCCAGGTTCAGGTGCTTGGTGATGCACCTAGAGACGGAGGAGAAGGAGCACGGGTCGGAAGACATGGTGACCGGTCCGCTGACAACCAGATAACAACGGAAACACTGAGCCGACCGCGAAACACACACCGACTTTATATACTGGAAACAAGCTCCTCACATATCCGGTACAGGCCTCTTCAAAATAAAAGAGCCAGCAAAACTAGCTTTAATTTTTAAACCCTACAGGGTTTTTGATGTAATTTAACGGATTATTACGTCACTCCAACGATTTAAAACATTATTCTAATTAGACGGTTAAATCATCATTTACGTTCAGTTATAGTTTTTGTTTTAATGTGACATTTAGATGATTGTTTATATAACTATACACATACACAAACATACATATACACATAGGTATACACATATACATACAGTATACTATACTGTATAGATACGTATACATACCATGTGTATATATACACATACAAGTACACACATACTACTTACTGTATACACATATACATACGTACAGTATATCAAGCATCATTTTCTTTGATCAGACGGTGAACTGAGCACCAGCTGGTCCTGGATCAGAGGCAACGAACCCTTCAGGGACTCTTCAGGGACTCTGTAAATAAAACAGCTGACAGATGTTAGTTTAGATCCAGATGTTGAATGTAAAACATTTACTGACTCCGGTTATCAGTCGAGTTGTGTTCCGTCTTCATGAGGACTTGAATAAAACAGAAGAAGCAGAACGTCACAAACAACAAGATTGTTTATTTTCTTCAACATCTGTTATAGTTTTATAAGTTAAAACATCTGGAACAAACACAAACTGACTCACAATAAAACACATGTTGTATCTTCAGATATTTTCAGCTCAGAGGAAGGAAAACTTTCAGTCACATGACACTGGAACATCTTCAACTTCCTGTTCTGTCTTCATCATATTTTACACACAGAACGACAAATAAGAGGAATGAGAGCACAGATCAGTATATTCAGTTATTGATGAGGCTGAAACAGGAGAAACGGGGAGTCAGGGGCGTCTCCATCATCACACGGCCTGCTGGTGTCTATCGGAAGTCCTCGGCGGAGAACATTCCCTTTGCACGGCGCAGGATGGAGTCCTTGGATGCGTCGTACGGATGCTCTTTGGACGGAATCTCCAGCACCGCCGGGATCGACTGCATGTGGGCGTCGATGGCGTGACGGATCATCTCGGCGATGAACTGGTTAATCAGGATAATGCCGATGTCGTTACGAGCCAAGAAGCTCCTGCAGGGAAGATGGAGGAAAAGATAATCAGACAAACCAGATCAGTTGAAAGAGGTTTGTTCAAACAAGGTTTAAGAGGTTCAAATTGGGATTAAAAAACTCGCTCTGTTAAAATGTCCACAGTTTTAACACTCTCTGTATTAATAGGAGCTCCTGGTGAATTCAGCATTGCTTGCTTCATTATTTGGATGCAGCTTTTACATTTGGACTCTGATGATTAAAATCCTATTTTTGTTAATTTATACAATTCATAATTGATAAGTAATACTTGATATAGTTTGATTAGTGAATGGATTTTGGTTTGGGGTTAAGGATTAGTCCATCAGTTCACAAAGATAACAAACCAAATACTATTCAAAGTACAACCATTTTTATATTCAGATAAACGCCAGAAAATGTTAATTCTGTGTTTATAAAATCATAAATCGTGGTTCATATCTGATGCTAGTGGGATTATTTATTTGCTGATTTCACACTTGGTCCCTCAGGACTAATCAATGACTTCATGCCACAGTAAAAATTAATGAATAGATTTCTGTGGAGCTCGGTGTTGTGTTGTGTTGTCGTGTGTTGTTGTGGGTTGTTGTGGGTCGTTGTGTGTTGTGTTGTCGTGTGTCGTTGTGGGTTGTTGTGGGTCGTTGTGTGTAGTTGTGTGTTGTGTTGTCGTGTGTCGTTGTGTGTTGTTGTGGGTTGTTGTGGGTCGTTGTGTGTCGTTGTGTGTTGTGTTGTCGTGTGTCGTTGTGTGTTGTTGTGGGTCGTTGTGTGTCGTTGTGTGTTGTGTTGTCGTGTGTCGTTGTGTGTTGTGTTGTCGTGTGTCGTTGTGTGTTGTTGTGGGTTGTTGTGTTGTCGTGTGTCGTTGTGTGTTGGATGGAGGTTCTTACTTGAAGGTCTCTTCGATCTCCGTGATGCTCGTGTCCTTCTCCACCACTAAGAAATTGGGTTTCCGGTTCTTGTTGAGCTCACCGATCCCACCGAGCAGGAAGCCGGTGCACGTGTCCTCGTCGCCGATAACGGCGATCAGTTTCCCGCGGACAGCCATCGCGGAGCTCCAGAAGCGAAGATTTAACGGAGGAGACAGAAAACGGGTCTTTTCAGTCAGACGATGCAGGTCATGTGATGTGCGGAAGTGAGCAGGCCAGCTGACCGGAACTTCCGCTTCACGCGCGCCCCCTGCTGCTGTGGCGGAAACACGTCAAGACCAAATCAATAATCGATCAGAGTACTGAAACTAAACTTACCAATATACCAATTATATATATTATCGATCTATCTATATTAAACTAATCAAATGAAATAAAAAACGGATTAAATAACATCCAGATGAATTAAAACAACGACGCCATGTTCAGATCGCAGCATGCTGCCTTCAGTGATCATCGTAAATCACAAAAAGTCACAAATCCAAACTTTAATCTCGTCTGATCCAACTAGAAACAGTAAAAACGGACTTTCTCTTTTTGCTGCTCATATACGTGCAAAGCAGCGCTTCCGCCGTTTTGAACTGAAAGTCTCTACAGACTCCAGTAAAACGTCGCCTACAAAGAGCTGTATAAAGTAAAAAAAAACGTATTTCTATTTTATTGTCACATTCTACCGAAATGTCCTGTATTGAGCCATAACATATTGGAAATATAATTAGTTTATATTACTAAGCAACTATGGAGGAGGTCGTGTTGCTCTGACTATTTGGTGAGAGGAGGTTGTTAAAAGCTTTTCTTTTTGATTTTTGATTGGGGAGCTTTTCCTTATGCGATGAGAGGGTCACATCGTGACGGACAGATGGTGTCGTATCCTGTTCAGATTGTAAAGCCTCTGAGGCAAAGTTGTGATTTGTGATTTTGGACTATGCAAATAAAACTGACTTGACTTGAACTTTCAGTTAAAAATGGCGGCTGTTAAATAAAAAATAAAATAGAGAACCGGAGTTCCGTCTCTTTGTTCTTCACGTTGTGTTGATGTGTCATCGCGTTAGTGTGGTGTCTTGTATTTCCGACAGCAAGTGAAGGTCTCACGTCACGTCACGTGAGAAATCACAAGAAAAACGGAAGTGTATATGAGCTCCAACTTTTAAAAACAGTAATAGAAGAAGAAGAATGGTGAGTTTATGTCTCTGATGTTTCTGTTACATAAAGTTATTTTAACTGTCACTGTAACGTTTGTGTGACTCGGACTTTGCAGTCTCTGACTGACACTGATTAGCCTGTTAGCGGTTAGCGTGTTAGCAGTTAGCCCGCTAGCTCGGTCTGATCCTGTTTGTTGTTTACAGACGACAGCGGCTCTGACTGCGGGTCTGGACCGGATCCCGGATCAGCTCGGCTACCTGGTGATCAGTGAGGACGGAGTTCTGGCCGTGAGTGTCACCCACCCGAGACAAAACACCACACCAAACCTCATTCAGCTTCCTGTCATTTTAACTTTCTCTTCAACACTGGTTAGTCTGCAGCTCTGCTGTTACAGGAAAAAACATTTTCTGGATCGGTGGAGGCTACCGGAGGATTCAGCGTTGTTTCTGGGTTACTCATCAACCGAGTTGACGTTTGGTCCCCGATGATCCTAAATATCATCAGTCTAATTCTACAAGAATGAGTAGAGAGGACATGCTCTAAACGTTAAACCTTTTGAATGGAGTTTGGCATTGGGATAAGTTTGGTGGCCAGAAATTACAAAACCAGACTCACATTTCAGTTTACTCGGTTTGTCACGTTCACTGAACGTGGTGAAATAAGCATTTCTAAAATATTTAGGGTCACACTTTCAAGGAGGAATAATCAGATTTATTTGTTCTGTTTCTTTCTTGTTGGATGTGTTTGGTCTTCAGATTACAGTTTGATATGAATAAGAGATGTTAGGAGGAGTTCGGTGTGATTATAGTTATTAAATATTCTAAATGTCCTGATAAAGTTCCTGTTTTCATGAGTCCATCTCCCCCCTGACCTTTGACCCCGTGTGTCAGTCTGCAGGTGAGCTGGAGAACGACGAGCACACAGCAGGTGTGATGATGCAGATGGTTCGAACAGCCAGTCGGTTCAGGTTACCTGGATCAGCTGAGCCGCCCTTCAAACGCATGTCAGGTAGTGTTCACCCTCTCATCAGACGTTCACCCGACGTTCACCCTCTCATCTGATGTTCACCCATCGTTCACCCTCTCACTTGATGTTCACCCGTCGTTCACCCTCTCATCTGATGTTCACCCGTCGTTCACCCTCTCATCTGATGTTTACCGGACGTTCACCTTCTCATCTGATGTTCACCCATCGTTCACCCTCTCACTTGATGTTCACCCGACATTCACCCTCTCATCCATCATTCATCCTCATTCACCCTCTCATCTTGGGGGGGCAGTAGCTCAGTCCGTAAGGTCCCCCATGGACAAAGACAAAATGGGTGGTGGGGGGGTGGTAGTTTTACTTTTGGGGAATTGCGGGGGGGCTCTGGGGAAAGAAACAAAACCCCAAAATCTCTGGGGGGTTGTAAGGAGCAGCCTCTTAAATATAACATTTTTAAATAAAAATAAATATAAATTGTGAAAAAAAAAGAGAAAAAAAATAAATTTCCATGGAAAAAGTCATTCTTTTCTACCCGTTTACCCATAGTTAACCTGTCGTTCACCCTCTCATCTGATGTTCACCCGTCGTTCACCCTCTCATCAGACGTTCACCCTCTCTCCCCCGACATTCGCCCTTTTCCCCGTTTCCCCCCCGACGTTCGCCTCTCTCTTCACCCAACGTTCACCCCTCCCCGTCATTCACCCTCTCACCCAATGTTCACCCTCTCCCCCGACATTCACCCTCCCTCCCAACGTTCACCCTCTCACCCGTCGTTCACCTTCTCACCTGACATTCACCCTCTCACCCGACGTTCACCCTCTCACCCGACGTTCACCCGTTGCTCACCCTCTCACCCGTCGTTCACCCTCTCACCCAACATTCACCCGTCGTTCACCCTCTCCCCCGACGTTCGCCCTCTCACCCAACGTTCATCCGTCATTCACCCTCTCACCCAACGTTCACCTGCCGTTCACCCTCTCACCCGTCGTTCACCTTCTCACCTGACATTCACCCGTCAGTCACCCTCTCATCTGACGTTCATCCGTCGTTCACCCTCTCACCCAACGTTCATCCGTCATTCACCCTCTCACCTGATGTTCACCCTCTCACCCAACATTCACCCGTTGTTCACCCTCTCACCTGGCCTGTCTTGTCTCCTCAGTGATCCTGGAGGACTTCGTCTACGCCATCACCGTTTCTGGTCAGAAGGTTTTCGTAGTCAAACGTCAGAACAACCAGCAGGAACCAATCAGCGTTTAGAGATGGACACACAGGAAGTGAGGTCAGAGGTCAGGAGGTTGTCTGAGGAGCGGCCATGATGGAGGTCAGAGGTCATCAGCTGGACGTTTCTAACTGCTGAACTCAACTTGTTTGATTTAAAAAGTTTTGTTTGAATTTCTGTATTTAACTGAATAAAATGATTTATGATTTAAATGTGAAACATTGTGATATTGTAATATTTAATCGTGACGAGTGAATGAATGAATGAATGTCATCATTAGGTCAAAGCTGAACCTAACATTTAGTAGAAAACAAAACTGAACTTTGTCATTACAACCCCTCAACTTATTTAATAATGTCCATCCAGCATCAACCGCTTGTCCCGTTAGGGGTCTCGGGGGTCTGGAGCCGATCCCAGCTGTCATTGGGCGAAGGCGGGTTCACCTGGACAGGTCTCCAGTCCATCAGAGGACACAGAGACAGACAACATAGAGACAGACAACCATTCACACTCACTTCCACACCTATGGACAATTTAGAGTCAACAATTAACCTAAACAGCATGTCTTTGGACTGTGGGAGGAAGAGTCCCAAGCCGGAATCGAACCTGTGACCCTCTTGCTGTGAGGCAACAGTAACACTGCACCACCGTGCTTTTCAGATCTAATAATGTATTATCAATAATAATCATTTATGTTGTGGGAGTTTCTTTATGACACAGAAGAATTAGTTCTGTAATAATATCTAGAAAAACATTAATAAAACATTTTTCAGTTTTCTACAGAAACTTTTACCTGATTTCACTGTTTGATCAATGTTATTAATACATCTGACTGATTATTAGTATTAATATATTAAATGAGTATTAACATTCGATCTATACTATTATTAATGTATTTGATGAATTATCTCGATTTAATAAAAACAATAACCTGCGAAGAAAAAAAACCCTTTATTGCATCATCGTTGTCGCGCTGCTTCTTCTTCACATTGATACGGAATGACGAGGCCTTCAGGTACGGCTCAGAGGAATGAGACATCATATGACCAGGTAAGCGTCACCTGCAGTAAACCCCGCCCCCAGGTAAGTGTCACCTGAAGTAAACCCCGTACCCAGGTGACCTTCACCTATAGTTAACCCCGCCCCCTGCTCACAGGTCGCTGTCACCTGTAGTTAACCCCACCCATCCTCTTCATCACTTCCTGTCACATGATTAAAACATGCGGATTAAAAGAAACAAAAGATGAAACAGAAGAGAAGAAGAAGAGGGTGAGCTCAGAGTCCATGACATCACTTCCTCCTACAGACGATACATTTATAATTTAAAAAACAAAAACAGTTCAGGAAAACCATCCTCTTCCTCCTCCTCTTCATCATCACTTTGTACACAGCCATCAGGCGATGACATCACGTCTGCTGCTTCCTGCTTCCTGTCACGTGGTCTAGTGTTTGGACAGCTCATTGGACAGCCAGTCCAGACCCTCGTACAGACCAGTACCCTGAGTGGCACAGGTGGCCTGGACGAACCACTGAGGACAGACACAGGAGACAGGTGAGACACTGGGGTTAGAAGGACTCACACCTGGACAGGTGAGCATCATTATCCATCCATCCATTATCCTGTCGATTAACCTCTGATCCTATAATCAGAGATTACATGCTCACATTCACACCTACAGGACATTTAGTCAGCAAGTAACCTGCATGTCTTTGGAGGAAACCAGAGAACCCGGAGAAAACCCACGCTGCATGCCTTTGGACAGTAGAAGAAAACTGGAGAACCTGGAGTAAACCTAAACTAAGCTGCATGTCTTTGGACTGTGAGGAAACCGGAGAACCTGGAGTAAACCCCCTCTAACTGATGACCGATACGTTACCAATGACCAATACGTTACCGATGACCGATACGTTACCTATACCCGATACGTTACCTATGACCGATCAATGGCCGATATGTTACAGATGACCGATGACGATGCGTTACAGATGGCCGATACGTTACCGATGACCAATACGTTACCTATGACCGATACGTTACTGATGACCGATACGTTTCTGATGACCGATACGTTACTAATGACCGATGGCCGATACGTTACTGATGACCGATGGCCGATACGTTACTGATGACCGATACGTTACTGATGACCGATACGTTACCGATGACCGATGGCCGATACGTTACAGATGACCGATACGTTACTGATGACCGAAACGTTACAGATGACCGATACGTTACAGATGACCGATACGTTACAGATGACCGATACGTTACAGATGACCGATACGTTACTAATGACCCATACGTTACTAATGACCGATGGCCGATACGTTACTGATGATCAATATGTTACTGATGATCTATACGTTACAGATGACCGATGCGTTACTGATGACGATACGTTACTGATGACCGATGGCCGATACGTTACAGATGACCGATGCGTTACTGATGACGATACGTTACTGATGACCGATGGCCGATACGTTACAGATGACCGATGCGTTACTGATGACGATACGTTACTGATGACCGATACGTTACTAATGACCGATGGCCGATACGTTACTGATGACCAATATGTTACTGATGATCTATACGTTACAGATGACCGATGCGTTACTGATGACCGATACGTTACTAATGACCGATGGCCGATACGTTACTGATGACCAATATGTTACTGATGATCTATACGTTACAGATGACCGATGCGTTACTGATGACGATACGTTACTGATGACCGATGGCCGATACGTTACAGATGACCGATGCGTTACTGATGACCCATACGTTACAGATGACCGATGACCAATACGTTACTGATGACCGATACGTTACGCTACTGATGACCGATACGCTACTGATGACCGATACGCTACTGATGACCGATACGCTACTGATGACCGATACGCTACTGATGACCGATGACCGATACGCTACTGATGACCGATGACCGATACGCTACTGATGACCGATACGCTACTGATGACCGATGACCGATACGCTACTGATGACCGATACGTTACTGATGACCAATACGTTACTGATGACCCATACGTTACAGATGACCGATGACCAATACGTTACTGATGACCGATACGTTACGCTACTGATGACCGATGACCGATACGCTACTGATGACCGATGACCGATACGCTACTGATGACCGATACGCTACTGATGACCGATACGCTACTGATGACCGATACCTTACTGATGACCGATACCTTACTGATGACCGATACCTTACTGATGACCTATAATGTATATTATTGATCCTTACAGTTCTGTTGTGCAGGCTGTGCAGACCCAGTTTGTCGGTGAGTTCACTGACTCCCATGGCGTTTGGAAGATCCTGTTTGTTTGCAAACACCAGAAGAACCGCCTCCCTCAGCTCGTCCTCCTGGACCTACAGAGAGAGTCATGTGACTGATGACATCATACATCTACAGAGAGAAAGTGTCATGTGACTGATGACATCATACATCTACAGAGAGAAAGTGTCATGTGACTGATGACATCATCATAGGGCCGCTAGCTCTGTAGCAGCAACACTTAAGGCATACTTTACCATTCTCACACATCACCATTTGGTCACATAAGGTGGTTACCATGGTGACACGTTTCAGGAAGTGATGACATAAATTACTGCTCAATACAAACTCCAGCATGTTGAACGATGGGACGCATACCGAAGAAGTGAGATTTCACACAAGAAGAATCTGATTGGCTGAGCTCAGTGTTAGTGGGCGGGGCTGATCTATTAAGCCTTTGAGTAACTTTTAGTAACTCTATAGTTCATCTTCAGCACTCAGTGTTTAAAGGATGATTTATTGATCACTGTGGGGATGCATAGAGAATTAATAAAACCATGACAACCACGCCAGACTTGAAACCACAGAAGAAGAAGAGTTGCTCACCATCTTAGAGAGCTCCTCAGCAGACTCTGTTACTCTCTCTCTGTCGTTACTGTCCACCACAAAGATCAGGCCCTACAGGGTCAGAGGTCAGCAACGCAATCAATCAATACACACAGAACTGCTGGGTCAGTGCCTGTGTGTTCTGGTTCTGACTGTATACCTGTGTGTTGTGGTTCTGACTGTATACCCGTGTGTTGTGGTTCTGACTGTATACCTTGACTGTATACCCGTGTGTTGTGGTTCTGGTTGTATTCCCGAATTTCCCTCCGGGGATTAATAAAGGTTCATCTTATCTTATTATACCTGTGTGTTGTGGTTCTGACTGTATACCTGTGTGTTGTGGTTCTGGTTGTATACCTGTGTGTTGTGGTTCTGACTGTATACCTGTGTGTTGTGGTTCTGGTTGTATTCCCGAATTTCCCTCCGGGGATTAATAAAGGTTCATCTTATCTTATCTTATACCTGTGTGTTCTGGTTCTGGTTGTATACCTGTGTGTGTTCTGGTTCTGGTTCTGACTATATACCTGTGTGTTCTGGTTCTGGTTGTATACCTGTGTGTTCTGGTTCTGGTTGTATACCTGTGTGTGTTCTGGTTCTGACTATATACCTGTGTGTTCTGGTTCTGGTTGTATACCTGTGTGTGTTCTGGTTCTGGTTCTGACTATATACCTGTGTGTTCTGGTTCTGGTTGTATACCTGTGTGTTCTGGTTCTGGTTGTATACCTGTGTGTGTTCTGGTTCTGGTTGTATACCTGTGTGTGTTCTGGTTCTGGTTGTATACCTGTGTGTGTTCTGGTTCTGACTATATACCTGTGTGTTCTGGTTCTGGTTGTATACCTGTGTGTGTTCTGGTTCTGGCTGAGTACCTGTGTGTTCTGGTTGTATACCTGTGTGTGTTCTGGTTCTGGCTGAGTACCTGTGTGTTCTGGTTCTGGTTGTATACCTGTGTGTGTTCTGGTTCTGGCTGAGTACCTGTGTGTTCTGGAAGTAGTGTCTCCAGAGAGGTCTGATCTTGTCCTGACCGCCGACGTCCCAGACTGTGAAACAGATGTTCTTGTACTCCACCGTCTCCACATTAAAACCTGAAAAAACAAACAAACAAACAAAAAAAAAAAAAACACATTAACATCTGTCAGTAACTGTTCTTAAAGACACACAGCTTAATGAGTAAAGAGCAGGACTGTCCGCCCAGTCTGGTTCGACTAATCAACACATCCATAAATGAATGTCTGCAGTGAATCCAGAGGTGAACTTGACATCAGCTGAAACACGTCAGCACACAGTTTGACACTAATCGTCTTCAGTGGAGCCGGATCAACCCGTCAGACCGGGCCGACCGGTTCGCTACAGCTGGTACGCAACAACCGGCGCGCTGCCAAACCTTTCCTGGTCAGACTCCGTATGAAGGAATAGAAGAAAGAAATAAACAGACCATCCTGCAGCGGTGAACCACGAATGTCCTCCATTAAATCAACTGGACAAGTAGCACACCTTCACCCCTGAGACGCTGTTCATTATTTATTTATGTGCTGTAAACACTCAGGTGGTAGTGAAGATGAATTAGAGCAGTAGAGAGTGGATCAGTGAGACTATACAGTGTGTACACACACACATATATACACACATATATATATATATATATATATATATATATATATATATATATATATATAATATATATTCAGTATATAGTCCTACTGTTGTTAAACACACCCACATTCAGGGTAACAGCTGAGTCAGTGATATACTGACGGTCTGTTGGTGAGTGTTATTAAATATTATATTGAATTAGTCTTTTAATTCTCTGTTTTACCGTCTGTGGGACCACTCTCAACATTTACTGTGATAATACAGTTATGATAGATTAATAAGTGTTATAATCTGTCTTTATTTAATGTTTCATGATTAGAGAATCAAACAGCTGCTGACACCAACACAACCTGTGTGAAACTAAGCGACCTGATCGCATCAGTGGTTCATCATGTGAGTTGATTAGTTATTGATCACATACCGATGGTCGGGATGGTGGTGACGATCTCTCCCAGCTTCAGCTTGTACAGGATCGTTGTTTTTCCAGCTGCGTCCAAACCGACTGAAACAAACCGAGACGGAAATGTTTGTTACATACATTAAACAGCAAAGTCGGAAAACTGACTTCAAACAACAGAAAAGCGGCTTGAAACTGTAGAAAACCGGCTTGAAACAGCTCCATGTTCACTGAGTTTAAAACTACATTTAAACCAACCTTTGAGATGAAGCGTTACGACCAGCCGGTGAACTGCTGCTGACAGACCGTTCAAACGGCTGCTCGGTTAGCTCTGAGCGTTAGCCTCTGGCGGCTAGCTCGTTAGCTTATATTTACTTTGTTTTCAGTTTAAGTCTGAGTTTTAGTTCAGCCAGGCGGGACGTAATGTCAGCGAGCGGCTTCAACGAGTCAGTCCGAACATTAATATCAGAGGGTGGGGAGGGATTCAGCCCCCCGCCGGTGCCTGGCCGGTTAGCCTCGGAGCTAGTTAGCCTAGCCGCGGTACTCACCCATCAGTATCCTCATCTGCTTCTTCCCGAATAACCGGGAGAACAGAGTCGATATCGTCAGGCCCATTATAATAAAAATGTCCCGGTTCCGCGGCGGGAGGATTAAAAACCAGACGGCGGAGAATGTCAGCCGGTTAGTCCGGGAGAAGCTGCAGGTCCGAGCCGCAGAAGAGACGGGGAAACGGGCGGAGATCAGCGGAGGGGGCGCAGCTCCAGTCGGTGCCACGTCCAGGCCAACGCGGAATAAATGACGTCACCGCTTTGAAAAAACTTTATTGACACAATAAGATGTCGATGCGTTCACGTTCTATTGAAAACATGGTAGAATCAGGAATTTGACGTGGATCACAGTATTCTATTTAATTCGTGTTCTGTGAAAAGTTGATAAAACTAAAAATAAAAATAAATACTAACAAGAATAAATAATTAAACATTTAAAATATGGGTAATACTTTCTATGTTTGTACTTTTTAAACAGAAAACACACATTTATAGAGTGATATTCACTAGAAATGACACAATACAGCCAGCAGCAAGCACGAAACCTTCAGGCGATCTGCCGCCTTATTTATGTTTTCTGTAGTGAAATGAGGAGGTGTTGTATCTGCTCAGCGTTGCTCGCAGCCAGTGAGGACATTCCCATAGAAAACAATGCAATCAAACTGATTAAGTCTGTGTTTTAACATATTTGCTATTAGACACCACAGGGCAGCCTACTGCAGGACTATCAATGAGAGTCAGGTTTTGTGTGAGTTTCATTTCTATGGTTAATTCACACAATATTCCTTCACTCATCACGCATATCATTTGTGATATAAAAATGTACCTGCTGTTGCCTGACCTTTGTTGTACATATTACATTACCTCTACAGTGATTTTGTAAATCCCCAATGTTGATGAGCCCATGACGTTAACGCACATCTTCTGGGTGATCATCTCTGAACATATTCTCCAATACAGTAATAATATCAACAAAAAAGTAATATAATAATAACAATAACATATTATATAATCATATTAAGAAGAAGAAGAATATATGTAAGGAATAATATACAGCTGAGTCAGTGTTGTGAAATAAACCCTGACAGGGTGATGCAAGACCAACACTACTCTTTTGTTGTTTTAATGCCATGTTTTTTTTAATAATAATAATAATAATAATAATAATAAAATTCACCACCATTATTATGATCATATTATTATATTTTGTGCATTTGTGTAATTGCAATTGTAATTGAATTTGGGAGCATCTATCAGAGATATCAGCTGTAACAGCTGTATGAAAGCAGTGCAGAGTGGTGGCCATAATCCTGCCAGTGGAGCACGTGCACTAACGTGCACAAATAATCTCTATTTACAACAGAGAGAGAGAGAGAGAGAGTTTTCATTAATGCTTTGTATCACATATCATATACTGTGTATGATACAGGGAACCTTTCAAACATAGAAAATAAGGCTTTTTTCCTGACTGCCTTGAACGCAGCATCAAATCCCCACCCCCTCCTCCTTCACCGCCAGTTCCGGTTCAGACCAACATGGCGGCCGTCGGCTGACAGTCTGCTCAGACTAAACTCTGTGTTTATATTTATGATACTGATCGTTTTCTGGTGAACTCTGGATCTTTATCGGTTTGATTTCAGCTCCGTAAACCGGCGGTTCGTGTCCGGTTCTACCGGCGGTGTTTCAACAGGTGAGAACCGGAGAAAAGCGGACCTTAACGTCCGTGTTTGTGATGGACGGAAGATGATGTCTGTCTGTCTGTCTGCTCCGGTTAAACTTCATTAACGCGTAGAAAGGTAGAAACGGTAGAAAGTAACGAAGTACTTTTACTCAACTGCTCTACTCAATTGTACATTTAACGTACTTGTACTGTAGTTTGGTACTTCTACTTCACTACATTTATCTGACAGCTTTAACGTTTGTGACATTATTATTATTATTATTATTATTATTATTATTATTATTAAATATTTTACGCAATAAATAACTGAAACCATCAAAATAGATTCACACATTTCCTGTCAATCCACTAATTGAGTAATTAATACATAAATATGAATAAGAACTTGGTGTGTCTGACCCCAGCAGGTGGACCTTCAGAGTAATGGAGAAGTTCGGGATGAGTTTCGGGACCGGTCCTGGCAGGAAGGAGCTGCTGGACACCATCGAGTCCCAGAAGAAGCAGCTGGTCCAGTACCAGACCCGCTTCAAGGACGTGGTCCGGGCTTACAAGAGTCTTCTAAAGGAGAAGGAGGCTCTGGAGGCCAGTCTGAAGGTCTTGACAGTGACCCAGGAGGTGGACCTGAACCGGCAGGATCAGGACTCTACCGCTACCTCAGACCTCCCAGATGACGGCTGCTCGCTGCACAGCGAGGACAGCGTGGACACGGCGGCGTCTGTGGACACGGCCAGTGAGATCACCAGAGGGGACCAGAGCGAGGAGGACCAGGGAGAACCAGGACTAAAGTCCAACTCAGTGGTACGTTTATAAAAGTTAAACCTCTTTTCAAACACATTTATCACCAACGAAACTACAACTAAAGAATAGAACAAAGAAAGAAATGAGACTAACGCGAGCGATCAGTGACATGAATGTCACCACGTTTATTCTTTATTTTACAAAGTCAAAGTTGAAATAGTACAAAGTCTAAGTCATACTCGTGAGAAGTCCTATGAAGATGTACTCCTACAAAGACAAAGACTTAGCCGTACAAAGTCGTAGTTGTTCATAATAGTATGTAGTTGTACAAAGTAGGAGTCGGTCGGAGTCGTTCAAAGTCATACAGTGTCGTAGTCCGACAACGCCGGTGTAAGTCGTACAAAATCAGACTAAGTCGTACAAAATCAGACTAAGTCATACAAAATCAGACTAAGTCGTACCAAATCAAACTAAGTCGTACAAAATCAGACTAAGTCGTACCAAATCAAACTAAGTCGTACAAAATCAGACTAAGTTGTACCAAATCGAACAGTCATACTTCGTGGTTGATGATGTTGGCAGCAGTTTAACACAATGAATGTTCTTCCTGCAGACCCTGAGGTCCGACTCGGATGCTGGCGCCTCAGAGAGCAGCGGCGTGGGGGCGGAGCAGCAGGCCACGCCCCCTCCCAGCACGGAGGCGGACCGTCGAGTCGCCCAGCTGAAGAACCAACTGAGCACGCTCACCGGCGCTCTCGCCACAGTGACGCAGGAGAAGTCTCGGATGGAGGCGAGTTTCCAGGCCGACAAGCGTCAGCTGAAACAGGAGGTGGAGGAGCTCCAGGACCGTCTGGTCGCCGTGACGACGCAGCAGGATGCGGAGCTGCGTGCTCTACAGCAGCAGCTGGCCGAGAGCCGCGCTCGCATCATCACGCAGCAGCACGAGAGGGAGCAGGAACAGGGAGACCACGTCCAGCAGCTGAGGGAGCTGCAGAGGATCCTGCAGCAGGAGAGAGACCTGCGACAGGATGCAGAGCTCCGCCTGCAGGACGCCAACGCCACGCTCCTCATGACATCACAGGCCGTGGACCGGGGGGCGGAGTCTGAGGCTCACCTTAACCAGGTGAGGGAGGAGAGAGACGAGCTGAAGAGGAAGCTGCAGACCGCCGAGGAGGACCAGAAGAAACCAGATCCCAGAGTGGACGAATTGCAGCAAGAGCTGTCGGAGCTGAAAAGCCACTTCCAGCAGCAAATCCACATGGAGACCAGGAAGGTAAAACTGAGTCCCTGACTTACTAAAACCAGGTCTAAACTAACTGAAACAGATCCACATCTAGACCAGGAAGCTAAAACTGAGACTCTGACCAACAAAAAACAGGTCTAAAGAACTAAAACAGATCTAAATTGAGACCAGGAAGGTAAAACTGAGACCCTAACCAACTAAATCTGACTGTGTTTGTGTACTTGCAGGTGAGTGAGGCGGAGGATCGAGCTCGTGAGCGCGCTCAGTCTGCGGAGGCGAGGGTTGCCGGTCTGGAGCAGAGGGTCTCTGAACTGTCGGAGCTGCTGGGTTCCTGTGAGAAGTCGAGGCAGAAAGACCAGCAGACGGCTCAGAGACTTAGAGACCGGATCCTGCAGCTGGACACAGAGAACAAAACGCTCGCCATCGCCGCCTCCAGCAGGATGACCTCTGACCTCGGCGTGGACGAGTCGCAGCTGGACGTCGGTGTGCTGAAGGAGAAGCTGGAGAAAGTGAAGAAGCTGCTGCTGCTGGCGGCTCAGAGGAACCCGGACCAGAACATCCAGAACCTGGCGGAGACCACCCAGGTGGAGCAGGGCGGAGACAAAGCCTCTGTGTTCTACCAGCAGGAGCTGCGGCAGCTCAAGGACGAGTTTGAGCGCTACAAGCTGCGAGCGCAGGTGGTGCTGAAGAACAAGAACGCCAAAGATGGCTGCCAGGCGAAGGAGCTGGAGGAGGTCCGGGACCAGCTGGTGGAACTGAAGGAGAAGTACATCAACCTGCGGATCCAGAGCGATGAGGCCGAGACCCGACACCGCCGTGAGCTGGAGGACCGGCAGCAACATGCGGCGGCGCTGCAGCACACTCACAAACAGGAAGTGGAGCGGGTGGAGGCGGCGCATCGCGACGACCTGCTGCGACTGGAGGCGGAGCTGCACAAACAGAGAGAGAGGACCATGGCGCTGCTGGATGAGAAGGACCAGGAACTGGAGAGGCTGCGGGCCGCCGTGCCGAGCTGCACCAACGACGCCGTCAAGATGGTCGATGACGAGTACGAGTCCGGCCCGGAGAGCGAGGGCGACATCATCAGCCAGGCCCTGCGGCGGGCGACGCCCAACGAGCCCACACTGCTGCTGTACGCTGAGCAGCTGGCCAGGAAGGAGGTGGAGGTGGGCGCTCTGCGGCGGCAGAAACACCGGCTGGAGGAGGACATCCACCAGCTGCAGGCCAGGCTCATCGCTAACGGAGAGCGTCACGACGAGGAGGCGTCCGAGCTGCGAGGACAACTCGACAAACTGGTGAGAAACCAGAGCAGAGAGGGCGCCAACATGGAGTACCTGAAGAACGTAATCTATAAGTTCCTGACGCTGCAGGACGCCAGCGGGAGGCAGCAGACGCTCTGCGCCATCCTGACCATCCTGCACTTCAGCCCACAGGAGAAACACAGCGTCATGAGGCTGCAGGGCGCCACCTGGTGGACCGGCAAGAGGTAAAACACCTGAAGAAGAAACATCAGCTGGTGGACCGGCAAGAGGTAAAACACCTGAAGAAGAAACATCACCTGGTGGACCGGCAAGAGGTAAAACACCTGAAGAAGAAACATCACCTGGTGGACCGGCAAGAGGTAAAACACCTGAAGAAGAAACATCACCTGGTGGACCGGCAAGAGATAATCAAACAGACGTTTAAATTGATAAAAAAGTGAATGGAGTCTGGTTTCTATCTGAACTGTGTAGATATGAATATATTTAACTTTGGTTGATGCAGAGCTTCATCACTGATATTTTGTTGAAATTAAACTATTTTTCCTGTTTCACAAACTGTTTGGTTCATTCTGAAGTTCTAAAGTTTCACAGTTTTATAGTTAAACTTTTCAATCACATTATTTTGAATTTTTACGTAATAAAATGAACATTTTTAGTGATAACTTCTTTTATCATAACACTGACTGTTTTTCAAAACGACACAAAAAACCCAGATAATTAATGACGGACTGCTTCGGCTGAGCGGTTTCAGTTTATCGACCCTTCAGTCAGTTTATGAGAGAAATACATCTTCAGATCAATATATTGATCAAAGCACCAGAAACGATAGAATATGCAATAAAGACAAAACATGAACATGATTCAGGGTTTACTTTTCAAATCCAAACTAAATATTTACAGTTTTGGGGAACAAAAAAAGACAAACACAGTATTATTACTGATACTATTATTGGTGTGAGTTACATTCATTCATTCATCTCTGAGTTCAGTCTGATAGAAACATCTGTTCAGATTCACGTTTAATCACCGCACGTTAAACCTGAGCAACCTTATTCTCCCTTGTGATGACAGCAAAGATGTGAGTGTGTACTCAGCGTGTACCGGTACTTGTGTATAGGGGTACTAGGGGTACAGTACTTATTACTAGGGACAGGGCGTGTACCGGTACTCTGTGTACTCAGGTGTACTCAGCGTGTACCGGTACTCTATGTACTCAGGTGTACTCAGCGTGTACTCAGCGTGTACCGGTACACTGTGTACTCAGGTGTACTCAGCATGTACCGGTACTCTGTGTACTCAGGTGTACTCAGCGTGTACCGGTACTCTGTGTACTCAGGTGTACTCAGCGTGTACTCAGCGTGTACCGGTACTCTGTGTACTCAGGTGTACTCAGGTGTACTGGTACACTGTGTACTCAGGTGTACTCAGCATGTACCGGTACTCTGTGTACTCAGGTGTACTCAGCGTGTACCGGTACTCTGTGTACTCAGGTGTACTCAGGTGTACTCAGCGTGTACGGAGCAGCGTCTGCAGGTCTCCGGGCAGCGAGCTGATGATGACGTTGATAAAAGCGTCCAGTTTGTCTAAAACGCCGTCCTTCACCTGCAGCTGCTGCCGACGAGCTTTAATCTGAAAAACAGCAGAAGTCACAGACACACTTCCTGGTTTAATCTGAAAACCAGCAGAAGTCACAGACACACTTCCTGGTTTAATCTGAAAACCAGCAGAAGTCACAGACACACTTCCTGTGTGCCCCATTACTATATTAATATAATAGTAGTAGATAGTAGTATAATGTAGTAGTAGTAGTATAATGTAGTAGTAGTAGATAGTAATATAATGTCATAGTAGTTGTAGTATATAGTAGTATAATGTAGTAGTAGTAGATGGTAATATAATGTAGTAGTAGTTGTAGTGTATAGTAGTATAATGTAGCAGTAGTAGATGGTAATATAATGTAGTAGTAGTTGTAGTGTATAGTAGTATAATGTAGTAGTAGTAGATGGTAATATAATGTAGTAGTAGTTGTAGTGTATAGTAGTATAATGTAGTAGTAGTTGTAGTGTATAGTAGTATAATGTAGTAGTAGTAGATGGTAATATAATGTAGTAGTAGTTGTAGTATATAGTAGTATAATGAGTCAGTGCTTCTCACCAGTTTCTCTCTGAGCTTCAGAATCAAGTCAACAATTTCAACCTCAGACTTGTCTTTAGTCCAGTTCATCAGGTCCTGAGAGGCAGAATTCAGGGTTAGAAGGTCCACATACTTAACACCTGACAGATGTGTACAGTAGTCTACCAGATATTCACAGCTGTCTACCAGATGTTCACAGCAGTCGACCAGATGTTCACAGCAGTCTACCAGATGTTCACAGCAGTCTACCAGATGTTCACAGTAGTCTACCAGATGTTCACAGCTGTCTACCAGATGTTCACAGTAGTCTACCAGATGTTCACAGTAGTCTACCAGATGTTCACAGCTGTCTACCAGATGTTCACAGTAGTCTAACAGATGTTGCCGGTAGTCTAACAGGTGTTTACAGTAGTCTAACAGATGTTGCCGGTAGTCTAACAGGGGTTTACAGTAGTCTACCAGATGTTCACAGTAGTCTACCAGATGTTCACAGTAGTCTAACAGGTGTTTACAGTAGTCTAACAGATGTTGCCGGTAGTCTAACAGGTGTTTACAGTAGTCTAACAGATGTTGCCGGTAGTATAACAGGGGTTTACAGTAGTCTACCAGATGTTCACAGTAGTCTACCAGATGTTCACAGTAGTCTACCAGATGTTCACAGTAGTCTAACAGGTGTTTACAGTAGTCTAACAGATGTTGCCAGTAGTCTAACAGGGGTTTCACAGTAGTCTTGCAGCTGTTTATAGCAGTCTACCAGATGTTGCCAGTGATCCAGATGTTGCCATCAGTCTACCAGATGTTGCCAGTGATCCAGATGTTGCCATCAGTCTAACAGATGTTGCCAGTGCGTATGATGAGATGAAGTAAACTCACAGCGTCACTGATGACCTCCAGGTGAAGACTCTCCAGTTTCTGTGTCATCTCTTTGTGTCGCTGACGATACCATCCGTCAAAGTTCGGAGACCTGAAGAACTTCCTGTCAGCAACACAAGATCAATGACTTTATTGTCAACGTTATGACTTTATTCTTTAAGTTACGACAAAAGTTACAACTTTAACAAAATTCTGACTCTATTACCAAAGTTACAACATTAACAAAATTACGACTTTACTCTTCAAGTTATGACTTTATTAACAAAATTACAACAAAAGTTAATTAACAAAATTACAACTCTGTTCCCAAAGTTACAGTTTCATTAACAAAATTGCGACTATTCTAAAAGTTATGAAGAATGTCGTCTAAAACATTGACAGAAAAGACTGAATATAAAACAAGCTAAAGACACAAGGTGACTTTCTTGTCATATACATCCAAAGGACACCTGAGTGACTCACCTGTACAGTCCCATCCAATCACCTTTGAGCACCGAGGTGAGCTGAGGCCCGGTGTGGTCCAGAGTGGACATGAACTCATCCTGACTGAAGGGTCGAATCTGAGGAGGAGTCTGAACACACAAACGCATCAACACACTGCTGACATCACTGTGAGGTCACCACTGTGAGGTCACCACTGTGAGGTCATCACAGTGAGGTCATCACAGTGAGGTCACCACTGTGAGGTCATCACAGTGAGGTCACCACAGTGAGGTCACCACTGAGGTCACCACAGTGAGGTCACCACTGTGAGGTCATTACTGTGAGGTCACCACAGTGAGGTCACCACTGAGGTCACCACAGTGAGGTCACCACTGTGAGGTCACTACTGTGAGGTCACCACTGTGAGGTCACCACTGTGAGGTCATCACTGTGAGGTCACCACTGTGAGGTCATCACAGATGATCCCCTTCCTGTTTACCTTCCACGGTGTCACTGATCTCTGCAGAGGCATCAGGCTTGCCATGTACCGCTCCTGACAGACAAGACACAGGGTTTAAACTCCTTTCGTTTAAACTTCTGATTGGACGAACTGGATGAGTCATTGTACGCCATCACAAGAGAAAGTCAGCGGTTATTTACAGGAAACCCTTTCACTTTGAATCTGCTTAAAAAGTTTAAAAGTTTAAAACGATGTCTGAACTGAATTCTGTTCAATTTAATAATTCAAGAACTTTATTTTGAAAGTCCATGGTTTCCTGTTTCTACTCGTATGTTGATGAAATCTGCTTCTTCTCTTCCTGCACAGAGGAGTTTAACTTTAATGCTTCATGTGTATTTATCAAATACTCCCACAGAATAGCATGAGGTATTTTCAATATTGATTATTCTGCTTTGCTAATTAATTTTCTTGTGATCAACTAATTGATTAATCATTGCAGCTCATATGAACGGGCCTTTCTGTGATCACATCTCAGTTTAAATAAAGTTATTATTACTGTTAATAAGAGAAGATCAGAAACATGTAGACTTAGATCTAAAATGATCATTTCTAACTTATAATATTCATAAGAATGAGACACCGATGCTTAATTAACTCTAAATGAAGTGAACTAATAAAGTGAAACCCACAGAAGCGTGTTCATAAAGAGGTGAAGACGTTGGAGCGATGTGATTGGCTGCTTGCTCACCAGCGGGATGATGAAGCTCTGGGTGAGCTCTAACAGGTGGCGCCTCAGGATGGCGCTCTGAACCTCCGACGGTCGCTTCCTCTGGATCCCCTGAAGACACACAGACGGCAACGTTTCATCATCAGCCGTCATCAGATTTAAGAATTAATCCTGACTGATCAATTAATCCCGACCGATTAATAAACATCGGTCATGTTTTCACCTTCAACAGTCTTTTAATCAGAATCTTGTCTTTGTGGAGAAACGTCCTGAATGCCGTGTAGATCCCTGCAGATGGAAGTCAACGCTTATTATTATTATTATTATTATTATTAATAGTATGAATACAGGTGAATAAAGACTCAGGTGTTACCTGGTTTAGTGTCCAGTGTTTTCAGTTTGGACAGTTTCTTCACCTTCACCTGTTTCGGTAAATCACCTGAAACAGAGATCACTGTTATTAACAGTAATAATAACAACAACAACAACAACAACAATAATAATAAAGTAGGTAATTTTATGAAAAAAAAATGAAAAATGTTTTGACTGATTCAACTTGGATTCCTGTGAATAACAGAGGAAAAGAAAGGGTTAAATAAAAGAAGAAGAAGAAGAAGTTATCGTGGCCTACCCGCCATCTTGGTTTCTCCCAGCCGGATGACGTGAGGCCAGTTCTGAAAAGTCTTGATGAAGAACGGATTGGTGACCCCCAGAACCACGTTAGGCCTGGACAGGTGAGACAGGTCAGATAGGTGAGATTGAGACAGACAGGTGAGACAGACAGACAAGTGAGACAGAGATAAACAGGTGAGACAGACAGACAGGTGAGACAGAGATAGGCAAGTGAGACAGGGACAGACAAATGAGACAGGGAGAGGTGAGACAGAGACAGGTGAGACAGAGAGGAGACAGACAGCTGAGACAGACAGATGAGACAGAGATAGACAGGTGAGACAGGGACAGACAAATGAGACAGGGCCAGGTGAGACAGAGACAGGTGAGACAGAGATTAGACAGGTGAGACAGGTACAGGTGAGAAGAGATTAGAAGGTGAGAAGGGAAGGGAGACAGAGATTAGACAGGTGAGACAGGTACAGGTGAGACAGAGATTAGACAGGTGAGACAGGGACAGGTGAGACAGAGATTAGACAGGTGAGACAGGAAGGTGAGAAGAAAAGGAGAAGAGAAGAGGGAGAAGGGAGGGGAGAGGGGGGGGGAGAAAGGGAGGGGGAGGGGGGGACAGGTGAGACAGAGATTAGACAGGTGAGACGGGACAGGTGAGACAGGGACAGGTGAGACAGAGATTAGACAGGTGAGACAGGGACAGGTGAGACAGACAGAAGGTGAGAAGAGATTAGAGGGGGGAGAGAGGGAGAGGGGAGAGAGAAGGGGAGAAGAGAGACAGGTGAGACAGGGACAGGTGAGACAGACAGGTGAGACAGAGACAGACAAATGAGACAGGGACAGGTGAGACAGAAACAGACAGGTGAGACAGACAGGGACAGGTGAGACAGAGACAGACAGGTGAGACAGGAAGACAGGTGAGACAGGGACAATTAGCAGTACTGACGGGGCCTGGGTCCTGGTGGTGTACTCTCTGAACTCGCTGTCGTGGATGGTGAAATATGGACGGAAGTCGCAGCAGAACTTCAGAGGACTGATGGAGCTGAGAGAGGACACACCGTTACCATGGCAACAACACAGACACTGCTCCCTGATTGGCTGTTCAGTTATAGCTCTGATTTTCTGCTCGCTGACAGCTTGTGGAGCTCCCAGACGGAAGTCCAGATCGTCCACGGACTTCTGGCGCTGTGTTGGGCGTGGCTGCGGCGAGGAGGAAGACCGGGTTCCGGTCATCTGGACGTCAGTTAACGTTAGCCTGCTAGTAGCATGTAGCCTGTTCACCTCCATGATACAGCCTAGTTTCTTAGTGTCGTGTGAACAGTGAAAGATCATAGAGGATGAAGTAGGTGTTACCTAACCAGAGCCAGCACGGTTTCCGAGGAGACCGTGGGAGACGGCGCCATGACGACCACCGGTTCCCCAAGCAACATGAGCTCCCAGAGCATCTGCAGGTGGATCAGCACCGACTGGAAACACCTGGAGAGGTCAAAGGTCAACAGAAAGGAAATTATGTGAATGTCAATAATCACATTTGTTCTGTGAGACGTGCTGAGTCTGCCAGAACAAATGTGCTGCTTTAATGACACGAGTCCAATAATAATAATAATAATAATAATTATAACAATAATAATACTTGAAGAGGTCCAGCTCATGGATGGTGGGCAGCAGAGTCGGAGCCGGCAGGAGGTTCTGAGGAAATCAAACAAATCAAACTTTATTGATCGTCCCACTCTGTGTTGTTAATAAAGGCTCTCTTTCTCTTTCAGACCTCTTTAGCAGACTGTCTGACTGGACTTCCTCCTGGTTTGTCTGTTTTGGACGGAATCCGGACCTGAAAAATAAAACAAATAAACAAAAACAGACTTATGAACCGGTGACCTTCAGATGGATTTAACTATTAATAATTAACTAAATAATACAAAAAAAATACTTCATTAGTTTGCATGTGTTAGGGGGGCCTCACCTGTATGACCTTCCTCACCTATAACACCACGCCCCCTTAGTGTGTGAGGCCACGCCCCTTCCTCACATATTACACCACGCCCCATCATGTGTAAGGTCACACCCCTCACCTGTAAGACCACGCCCATCACAGGCAGGTTGAGGGTCAGTCCAGGTACAGGTGAAGGCCATTGGTCGATCTCATTGCACACTGCGAGGAAGGACGAGAGAAACACGAGTGATGACTACTATTGTTCTGATTGGTCCACAGTTATAAGGTAAGCATGACATCATCACCTGCTTCCAGACAGGGCGCCAGTTTCTCAAAGAACTCAGGAGCAACGATCTGCAGCAACGAGTGGAACAGGTGAGTGTACGGTAACCTGGATACCAACACCAGAGACTGAAACACACAGAGTCACAGCCGTCAGTCAAACATCACAGGTTAACCAGGTGTGAACGGGTGTAAACAGGTGTGAACGGGTGTAAACAGGTGTGAACGGGTGACTCTGACCTTCTGGAAGTATCCTCTCTTCACAGAAACGTCCTTCACTTGTCTGAAATAGACGTAACCAAAGAAATGGGAAACTTCAGTCTGTGGAGACAACAGGAGACAAACTGTAAATGCCTACAAGTTCTATATATTTATGAATGTTCATAAGTGTTCATAAATGTTCATGAACATTCATAAGTGTTCATAAATATTTATGAATGTTCATAAGTGATCATAAGTGTTCATGGACATTCATAAGTGTTCATAAATATTTATGAATGTTCATAAGTGTTCATAAATGCTCATGAATGTTCGTAAGAGTTCATAAATGCTCATGAATGTTCGTAAGTGTTCATAAGTGTTATATTTATGAACGTTCATAAGTGTTCATAAATATTTATGAATGCTCATGAATGTTTGTAAGTGTTCATAAATGCTCATGAATGTTCGTAAGTGTTCAAAAGTGCTTATGAATGTTGATGATGTTTATAAGTGTTATAAGTGTTAATGAATGTTTGACTGTGTTCATGATTGTTTCTAAATGTTTGTTATACATATTTATGAAATGAATTTTTATAAGTGTTTAGAAATATTGTGAGTTTAGAAATGTTTGTTTCTGAAAGTTTAGTGTTCATAAATGTTAATGATGTTTAGCATTTATAACTAATAAAAGTACAAGTAATTGTTTATGAATGAGTGTCTCAGGGTTTATAAATGTTTATAATTTATACATATAAAACACAAATGTTTATGAATGTTTAGGGTTTTTATTATTATTTAGTTTGTAATTGAAATGTTTATGTCATACACATTTATAAATGTTTAGTGTTTATAAAATATGAATTTATGAATTTTTAGAAGTTCATAAGTGTTAATGAATGTTTGACTGTTTATAAAGTGTTTATAAATGTTAATAAAATGTTAAGTGTTTATAAATGTTTAAATGTTATACATATTTATAAATGTTTAGGGTTTGAGGGTTTCTAAATATTTATAACTTATACTTACTCATAAATGTTTATTACATTTTTTAGTGTTTATATGGGTTTTAAATGTTTCTAAATGTTTAATTTTTATGAGTATTTATGAATGTTTAGAAATGTTCAGTGTTTATAAATGTTTCTGAATGTTTAGTGTTAATAAGGGTTTCTAAATTGTAAATTTCCCCACTGTGGGACTAATAAAGGAATATCTTATCTTATCTTATCTCTTAAATGTTCATGAATGTACATTATTATTATTATATACTGCTGGTAGTTGGTGGTACATCAGCATGTATTATATTATATTACATATTTATGCTAAATGCTTTTTGATTTGCTGACAGACGCCCAACAGTGAGAGCTGTGATCACAAACGATCAATCAAATGATCGATAGATTCAGCCGTGTGATGAGCCATTGAAGTACCACATGGTGTCTCACCTGAAGGGTGGCGGGCGCGTCTCTGTTGTAAACGTCTTCTCTGAACCTCGAAACTCTGCGACCCACCGACTGACGTAACCTGAAGCTGAACACGGTGTCCCCAAGGCATCCTGGGAAATGAAGTCACACATGTGATCTCCGAGTCGCACAGAGCACCACACAGTGTTATCTGACCACTTTGATTTACCTGAGTACGAGTCGGGGAAGGACAGGTAGCAGATGCTGGTTTTCTGACAACAAATCACAAACCAATAGGATTAATAACTATAAATAACTATATATACACACACACACACAACATTTTTTGTTTTTACTCCCATTTTTTATGCACTTAAGTCAAAGATCTCAGACTTTCTATGTCCACTAAAGGCCTATTTCTCTCAAATATGATTCATAAATTTGTCTAAATAATCCACACACAGTCTAATCTGTGACAGTCTCAGGCTCACCTGTACAATAATCCTGCTGTCCAATCAGCATCTTGATCTGCCACCTGAGAGGTGGATGGATTATTTCAGCAAAGAAGTGCTCACTAACACAGATTTAGACAAATTAGTGATCAATATTAGAGAGAACTCGGCCTTTAGTGGACGTAGAAACAGTCTCAGATCTTTGACTTCAGCTCATAAAAAATGGGAGTAAAAACAAAAGTGTTGCGTTTATATATTTGTTCAGTGTAAAACACAGATACGTACATACACAGTTCAATAAAAATTACCTCCTTCTCAGTGAGCTTCACGTCCTGAGGATACACCAGCTGAAAACAGCAACGACAGAATCAGCTGTTAAATGTCACAAATCCTCAAAAATATCACGATGTTCAACAAACCTTCATCTCAACAGCTGCTAAGTAAAGTAAGTAAACTAAAAAACTGATTTCCTCTTTTATTCCAACAATCATCTGATTGATTTTACAGCAATATATTTTTTTCAAATTAAATTCAAATTCACAAATGTTGGATATATATGTGAAACATATAATAAACCGAATTCAACAGCAGACTTTTAATATTATTTCTATCTAATGAATCATTTTAAGGATAATCTGCCAGTTGGAAGGCAAACTTTTTCAGGTTGAGTCTGGTAGAAGTGGCACCAACACAACGGCTTCACACGCCAGCGGTGGACTCGCACCAAACTCCATTTATAATTCTGCACATTGAAACGTCCTCGCCTTCTGTCCGCTCAGAGTTGGGGTTATAATAAGACTTCATACCGTCGTTAACAAATCCTGAGGATAATGTTGACTTCGGCTAACAGATCACCACTTCAACGCCAGTCCTGACAAAGTCTTACCTTTTTGTTTAATGATTCCCGCTTTAAATCTCAATAATCTGATCAGCAGCTGCAGGACATATTCAGAAGTTAATAATGATTGAACTAATCTATAAATGTTGTCTGGTGGACGAGATGCAGGCCGAACAACAGTAGATCCTCATCAGTTCCTCAACATGTAAATGATAATTTATGAGAATCTGCATTAACCGAGAAGGACCGCAACAACAAAATCAGCCAGCTTGTGAACGGAGTTTGGTCCATCTGTCACCAAACAACAGTGTCCGGCTCTAGTCTGTACATGTCGGTGCTTTCAGCGACATGATGATCATTTATCTAATATTAATTGATTATATATTTCACAGTGATCTGATCTATAACCCCGGTGACTACTGATGCTAACGATGCTAAGCTAACAGCGCTTTGTACCTCGATGGCTTGACCGAGCTCCAGGTCGAAGGTAACCACACACACGCACTCCAGCCAGGAGGAGAAGCGGGCCCACGGACACCGGCTGTCCCCGCCGCCCGCCTCCTCGTGACGGGGAGAACCGGGGCCGTCAAACGGGTTCATCACGACCGGATCAGAGCTCCGCGACCTCCACCGTTCAGCCTCCGGTCCTCCATCACATCCTAGAGGCAGAGAGACCGTCTATTGCTGCGGTCCACGGGTCTCGACTACCGGGGCGACCGGGATGCTGCTGCTGCCTGCGGGGGAAGAGCCGCCTCTGGAGCCCCCTGGTGGACGGGAGAAGGCACTGCAACGGCCAACATAAATGAATGAATGAATGAATGAATGAATAAATAAAAAGGAAACAATGTGATAGAATAAAATTATAAATTCAATTCAATTAATAATTTTTGTAATTTTTCTGCTTTCTTATATTGCGTGTTATATAGTTGAAATAAAGCTGAACATGACAAAATGTTTCTGCTTCTACATTAAAATGTTTTCATAGGAGACTACTTTAATCATTATTTACTGTGTAATATTATGAAGATATGAAAATAATTAAAAATAAATATCTGAGTAATAGTTACAGGAACCAAAATGAGTATGGTAATGAAAATGCTGCTGATTATTATTATTATTATTAATAATAATAATTGCAGGGTGAACCTAACAGTAGACTCTAAGATATATGGATATATGATATATATATATATATATATATATATATATATATATATATACACACACAGTGTGTAATGTGTGTGTATATAAGTATATAATAATAATAATAATACTAGTAATAATATAGACTGAGTAAAAAATGCTGCAGCAGGTTCAGCAGCTGTGCTGATGTCATGATGACATCATGGCGGTTTCGGTCCAGAGGTCAGCTGGTTCTCAGGACGCCGCCGACAGCAGCAGTGATGAAGTGAAGAGTAAATATTGACGCGTCCTTCATCCTGCGGACAGAGAGACCTTCAGCTGATCAATCTGATCTCACATCTGTTGACGGGAACCCTGACCTCTGACCTCTGACCTCCTCATTTTGATGTCAACACTTCCTGCTTTTAGAGACGGTGTTTCTGACACTGCCAGCGTTTTTACCTCCAACCTTCAGACCGACGGACCGTATAAATAGAGTCAGAGGACGAGTCTCCTCCACTCGAACTAGATCACATGATGAAGGCTGTTCAGTCTGCCGCTCTCCCTCTGATGATGATGATGATGATGATGATGATGATGAAGATGGTCTCCGTTTTCTGCTACTCCGCTTCCTCCTTCACTTAACAGGTGACATGATTTAAACATTAATATCTGCTCAGAAGATCAAAGTAGACAAAGGTTAATAGAGATAATGATGCATACATGATGACGATGATGATGATGATGATGGTGATGATGATGATGATGGTGATGATGATGGTGATGATGATGGTGATGATGAAGATGTTTCCTGTCTATAGACGTGATGATGTGAACACTGACAGTTTCCAGCTGATGAATATCTCAGAGGGAAACTCCACCAGGTGAGACATCAGACACTTATTACTATTAAAATATAGAAACATCATCACAACATTATTATATCATAAAGTCATTATACTGTAATTAATGTAAAAACATATTATTACATTATTATATTATATCATGAAGTCTGTGTTATTATATTATAATAATATAATCTTAATAATGAATGTGAAAACATTATTATATTATATCATGAAGTCTGTGTTATTATCTTATAATAATATAATCTTAATAATAATGTAAAAACATTATTATATTATATCATGAAGTCTGTGTTATTATCTTATAATGATATAATCTTAATAATGAATGTGAAAACATTATTATATCATGAAGTCTGTGTTATTATCTTATAATAATATAATCTTAATAATAATGTAAAAACATTATTATATTATATCATGAAGTCTGTGTTATTATCTTATAATGATATAATCTTAATAATAATGTAAAAACATTATTATATTATATCATGAAGTCTGTGTTATTATATTATAATAATATAATCTTAATAATAATGTAAAAACATTATTATATTATATCATGACGTCTTTGTTATTATCTTGTAATTATAAGATACATGAAGTTGTGATGAGAAGTGTAATTATTAAATCAATAAAATCAATCAAGAAAAGCTCAGAGCTTATGGGACCTTATCTTGTGATTATGAAACATTATTATAGACTTTAAATACAATTCTAACAGAAAAATATTAAATATGAGCTCAGAATCTGTGATGTTATGAGAATATACTGTGATATTTAATGTTAATAACATTTGTTATATTAGGAATAAATCTACTTATCAAAGTTATTAGATGTAATAACTAATTATAAGTTCATAATCATGTATGTATATGACGTCACATGAATAAATCTGAAAGGTCAAATATACAGTATGTACTATATATATATATATACACAATATAAACACTACATATATACAGTACACATAGAGTATATATTATACTGTTTACATACAGTATAGTGACATTTTAATTAAGAGGATCATAGTTATAACAAAACATGTTTAATTTTGTTTCCTGTTTTGTCTTTAGCTTTGAGGCACGTCACCACGGCAACGACACGACTGACAACATCATAAGGTCACAATAATACACATCATGTATACACACAATGATACACAACTGCACACCTGTCCTGTTCTACCTGTTAAATATCATTTTGTTTCCCGATACTGAACCTGATTAGAAAAATCACCGATGTTAGAAAACACTAACAGTTTATTTGTTTCCTCAGAAACGTGACGTCAAACTTCACAGTGGACGCGATGCGCAGCTCTTTGTTCACGTACATACATTCATTTTAATCACCTGTGGTCTCCGTCTTTACCTGTCTCACCTGTAGCTGTCTCACCTTCAGTCTCTGTCTTTACCTGTCTCACCTGTATCCGTCTCACCTTTAGTCTCTGTCTTTACCTGTCTCACCTCGTACTGTGTATAAGTTAACAAACAGAGTGTAAAAATTGAATTTCCCCTCGTGGGACTAATAAAGGTTGATCTTCTTCTTCTTCTTCTTCTACCTGTCTCACCTCTGTCTTTACCTGTCTCAACTGTAGCTGTCTCACCTTTAGTCTCTGTCTTTACTTGTCTCACCTCTGTCTTTACCTGTCTCACCTGTAGCTGTCTCACCTTTAGTCTCTGTCTTTACCTGTCTCACCTCTGTCTTTACCTGTCTCACCTGTAGCTGTCTCACCTTTAGTCTCTGTCTTTACTTGTCTCACCTCTGTCTTTACCTGTCTCACCTGTATCCGTCTCACCTTTAGTCTCTGTCTTTACCTGTCTCACCTGTAGCTGTCTCACCTTCAGTCTCTGTCTTTACCTGTCTCACCTCTGTCTTTACCTGTCTCACCTGTAGCTGTCTCACCTTTAGTCTCTGTCTTTACCTGTCTCACCTGTAGCTGTCTCACCTTTAGTCTCTGTCTTTACCTGTCTCACCTGTAGCTGTCTCACCTTTAGTCTCTGTCTTTACCTGTCTCACCTGTATCCGTCTCACCTTTAGTCTCTGTCTTTACCTGTCTCACCTCTGTCTTTACCCGTCTCACCTTTAGTCTCCGTCTTTACCTGTCTCACCTGTACCCATCTCACCTTTAGTCTCCGTCTTTACCTGTCTCACCTGTACCTGTCTCATCAGTGGTTTTGTCTTTACATGTCTCACCTGCAGAATGTACCAGCCAGGGTGCGTCCTCTCCACCTGTCTGACAACGAACCTCGGCTCCTCCCTGCAGGGCGGGGACGAGACAGCCGGCAGCGCCACCACCGACCCCCACGGCATCGGAAAGAAGTAACAGGAAGCAGCTGTCATCATCATCATCATCATCATCATCATCATCATACCCACTTGATGTAGTGCCAACATGGTCACAGCTGCCAAGGCTCATGGGTCTTGTAGTATTTAGACCATGAACCATGATGTTAAATTCATACTGGAGAGTTTCTGTCACATTCACAACTTCCATTAAAGAATCTGTTAAAACAAGAAAACAGGATAATTAAAAATACTCTGAACCAGAGGCTCCTCACAACACGAAGCGCTGCGATTGGATAGCTGTTAGAGAAATGCACCCTGGGAGTTGTAGTTCTCAGGCGTCTGTTTGAACAGGAGCCTGTTTGTATGTTTGTAGGAATTTGACTATAAACACAGATCAATGATTTATTAGTGAAGATAATAATAAATGTTGGCTGAAAACATCAGCAGACGTCTGAGTCTGAGTGTTGGTGAATCGATCAGTTTATTCTGAGATGATCAATCACGACCACAGAAAAAAATAAACAGTGTTCTGTTTCCTCCTCTGCTCAAACATAATAAATCTGTTTTCCTGATGGCAGCAGCTCTTCACTATAAATGGAAAGTCATGTGATCGCACATTACTGTCCTCACACCTCCTACAACATGGAAATAAATAAAATAAATAAATGAAACCTCCTGCAGACAACAAACTGTGAACAGAAACATTCACTTTTAATTCTTGTTTTCTGACCAGAAGAGCTCTGTCTCTCTCTATATATATATATACACACAGTATATACACTTTAACTGTAAATGTACAGTATATATGTATGTGTTTTCATGGTTCCAGTATAATTATGGACTCTATTATTTAAATTAATCCACCAGGTTTTTATTGTTTTATAATTAAGAACAGTGTGAATGTGGACGCAGATCTGAATGAATAATTCATGAGACTGAATAAAGGATCATTTCTACTGCTTCCTCTCACGGATGCTAATGAGTTCATTGACATGTTGAGTGTTCAGACTCTCAGCTTCACGATGAAGCTCAGATGAAGCTCAGTGACAGTCTGAACCACTAACAGTAAGGTAAGGCGACTGTGACAGAGGTCGTCCACCAATCGGAAGGTCGGTGGTTCGATCCCACGACTGCTCCATGGCCACGGGTGTGTGAATGAGATGAATGAGTATTTAGATTAGAGCTGCCATCAGTGTTTGAGTGAATGCTGACACGTAGTGTAAAGCTTTGAGTGGTGAGAAGACTAGAAAAACGCTATATAACTACAAGTCCATGTACCATTTGACAGTGTTTACAAACTCTTGGATCAGGAAGTTCGGCCCGATTCCCCGTCCAGCCTGGCCTACATTCAGTATCTGTCCAACTGGGTTCTACTACAAATAGTACCTACAAATGTACTATATGTATACTATATGTACGATTTATATAGTATCTGCAATACCAATACAGTATCTTCAACACTGATACAGTATACACCATCAAGCTGAAGAAGGAGGCCTTTTCAGGCTTGGTTGGGTCAGGGTCTCCGGAAACAGCAGATACGTAGGTACCAGTTGGTAAGACGGGCTGCAGCTGTGGTGGTGGCTAAAGTAATAAGCCCAGGTGTGGGAGGAGTTCAGGGAGACCACGGAGAGGGACTTCTGGTTGGCCTCAAGGAAGTTCTGGGCTCAGAAAGAGAAAGCAGGGCTTGACTCGGGCTGTGTTCAGCAGGGGAGGAGAACTGTGGACCCAGACTGGGGATAACCTCGAGCATTGGAAAGAGCACTTTAAGGAAATCCTGAACCTGACCAACACGTCCTACATAGACGAGGCAGAGTTTAAAGATTCAGGGGAAGTCTTGTCCATATCCTTGGCAGAGGTCGCTGAGGCCATCTACAAGTTCCTCAGCAGCAAGGCACCAGGGGTGGATGAAATGGGAAAGTTTATTCTAGGGTGGTGGAAAGGTGACCCCAGGAGTTTGGAGGCTGCATGTAGTTTGTGGACTTGGACAAGGCTTATGACCGTATCCCCTGGGAGGTCTTATGGGGGGTACTGCGGGAATATGGGGCACCGGGTAGCCATCCGGACCTTGTATAACCAAAGTGAGAGCTGTGTCCATATACCCGGCAGAGAGTCAAGCAAGTTTCCAGTGAGTGTTGGGTTGTCCCTGGGGAGGAGAGTGTCTGGTTTCTGGACCTTAGAACTGCATCTCTCCTTTTAGGAGATGATGTGGTTCATCAGAACATGACCTTCAGTGCACACTGGGATGCGAGGGAGTTCAAGTATCTCAGGGTCTTGTTCACAAGTGAAGGTAAGATGGAGTGGACGATGGACAGGCAGTTCTGTGCAGTGTCAGGCGTTATACAGGCACTGTACCAAAGCTCCAGGACCGGAGCTCTTAATTTACCAGTCCCTCTACATGCCAACCCTCACTTCTGGTCCTGAGCTTCCAAAAGAATGAGATTGCCGGTACAAGTGGCTGAAACGAGTTTCCTTCGCAGGGTGGCTGGTGGTGGCTTATATCGATGTTAAACAGCTGTTATATAGATGTTAAACAGCTGTTACATCGATGTTAAACAGCTGTTACATCGATGTTAAACAGCTGTTATATCGATGTTAAACAGCTGTTATATCGATGTTAAACAGCTGTTACATCGATGTTAAACAGCTGTTATATAGATGTTAAACAGCTGTTACATCGATGTTAAACAGCTGTTATATTGATGTTAAACAGCTGTTACATCGATGTTAAACAGCTGTTATATAGATGTTAAACAGCTGTTACATCGATGTTAAACAGCTGTTACATCGATGTTAAACAGCTGTTATATAGATGTTAAACAGCTGTTACATCGATGTTAAACAGCTGTTATATAGATGTTAAACAGCTGTTATATAGATGTTAAACAGCTGTTATATAGATGTTAAACGGCTGTTATATCGATGTTAAACAGCTGTTATATCGATGTTAAACAGCTGTTATATAGATGTTAAACAGCTGTTACATCGATGTTAAACAGCTGTTACATCGATGTTAAACAGCTGTTATATTGATGTTAAACAGCTGTTATATAGATGTTAAACGGCTGTTATATCGATGTTAAACAGCTGTTATATTGATGTTAAACAGCTGTTATATAGATGTTAAACAGCTGTCATATAGATGTTAAACAGCTGTTATATAGATGTTAAACGGCTGTTATATCGATGTTAAACAGCTGTTACATCGATGTTAAACAGCTGTTACATCGATGTTAAACAGCTGTTATATCGATGTTAAACGGCTGTTATATAGATGTTAAACAGCTGTTACATCGATGTTAAACAGCTGTTATATAGATGTTAAACAGCTGTTATATAGATGTTAAACAGCTGTCATATAGATGTTAAACAGCTGTTATATAGATGTTAAACAGCTGTCATATAGATGTTAAACAGCTGTTATATAGATGTTAAACAGCTGTTATATAGATGTTAAACAGCTGTTATATAGATGTTAAACGGCTGTTATATAGATGTTAAACAGCTGTTATATAGATGTTAAACGGCTGTTATATCGATGTTAAACGGCTGTTATATCGATGTTAAACGGCTGTTATATAGATGTTAAACAGCTGTCATATAGATGTTAAACAGCTGTTATATAGATGTTAAACAGCTGTTATATAGATGTTAAACGGCTGTTATATAGATGTTAAACGGCTGTTATATAGATGTTAAACAGCTGTTACATCGATGTTAAACAGCTGTTATATAGATGTTAAACAGCTGTCATATAGATGTTAAACAGCTGTTATATAGATGTTAAACAGCTGTTATATAGATGTTAAACAGCTGTTATATCGATGTTAAACAGCTGTTACATCGATGTTAAACGGCTGTTATATAGATGTTAAACAGCTGTTATATAGATGTTAAACAGCTGTTACATCGATGTTAAACAGCTGTTATATCGATGTTAAACAGCTGTTATATAGATGTTAAACGGCTGTTATATCGATGTTAAACAGCTGTTATATAGATGTTAAACGGCTGTTATATCGATGTTAAACGGCTGTTATATCGATGTTAAACGGCTGTTATATAGATGTTAAACAGCTGTTATATAGATGTTAAACAGCTGTTATATCGATGTTAAACGGCTGTTATATCGATGTTAAACGGCTGTTATATAGATGTTAAACGGCTGTTATATCGATGTTAAACGGCTGTTATATAGATGTTAAACAGCTGTTATATCGATGTTAAACGGCTGTTATATAGATGTTAAACGGCTGTTATATAGATGTTAAACAGCTGTTACATCGATGTTAAACAGCTGTTATATAGATGTTAAACAGCTGTCATATAGATGTTAAACAGCTGTTATATAGATGTTAAACAGCTGTTACATCGATGTTAAACAGCTGTTATATAGATGTTAAACAGCTGTTATATAGATGTTAAACAGCTGTTATATAGATGTTAAACAGCTGTTATATAGATGTTAAACAGCTGTTATATCGATGTTAAACAGCTGTTATATAGATGTTAAACAGCTGTTATATCGATGTTAAACAGCTGTTGTATAGATGTTAAACAGCTGTTATATAGATGTTAAACGGCTGTTATATCAATGTTAAACAGCTGTTATATTGATGTTAAACAGCTGTTATATAGATGTTAAACGGCTGTTATATCGATGTTAAACAGCTGTTATATAGATGTTAAACAGCTGTTATATAGATGTTAAACAGCTGTTATATAGATGTTAAACGGCTGTTATATCGATGTTAAACGGCTGTTATATCGATGTTAAAGAGCTGTTATATAGATGTTAAACAGCTGTTATATAGATGTTAAACAGCTGTTATATCGATGTTAAACAGCTGTTATATAGATGTTAAACAGCTGTTATATAGATGTTAAACAGCTGTTATATCGATGTTAAACAGCTGTTATATAGATGTTAAACAGCTGTTATATAGATGTTAAACAGCTGTTATATAGATGTTAAACGGCTGTTATATCGATGTTAAACAGCTGTTATATAGATGTTAAACAGCTGTTATATAGATGTTAAACAGCTGTTATATAGATGTTAAACGGCTGTTATATAGATGTTAAACGGCTGTTATATAGATGTTAAACAGCTGTTATATCGATGTTAAACAGCTGTTATATAGATGTTAAACAGCTGTTATATCGATGTTAAACAGCTGTTATATCGATGTTAAACGGCTGTTATATCGATGTTAAAGAGCTGTTATATAGATGTTAAACAGCTGTTATATAGATGTTAAACAGCTGTTATATCGATGTTAAACAGCTGTTATATAGATGTTAAACAGCTGTTATATAGATGTTAAACAGCTGTTATATAGATGTTAAACAGCTGTTATATCGATGTTAAACGGCTGTTATATCGATGTTAAACGGCTGTTATATCGATGTTAAAGAGCTGTTATATAGATGTTAAACAGCTGTTATATAGATGTTAAACGGCTGTTATATCGATGTTAAACGGCTGTTATATAGATGTTAAACGGCTGTTATATAGATGTTAAACAGCTGTTATATAGATGTTAAACAGCTGTTATATAGATGTTAAACAGCTGTTATATAGATGTTAAACGGCTGTTACATAGATGTTAAACGGCTGTTACATAGATGTTAAACGGCTGTTACATAGATGTTAAACGGCTGTTACATAGATGTTAAACGGCTGTTACATGGATGTTAAACGGCTGTTATATAGATGTTAAACGGCTGTTATATAGATGTTAAACGGCTGTTATATAGATGTTAAACGGCTGTTATATAGATGTTAAACGGCTGTTATATAGATGTTAAACAGCTGTTATATAGATGTTAAACAGCTGTTACATAGATGTTAAACAGCTGTTATATAGATGTTAAACAGCTGTTATATAGATGTTAAACGGCTGTTATATAGATGTCTGATCCTTCCTTTAACAGTGGAATCACCATAACAACCAAAGTGTAAGTAGGTAGAAGCACCATAGAAGAACGACATCTAAACAAGGGGGGGGGGGGGGTTACTACATCACTACTGACTGTCAGCCAATCACAGAGAGAGAGTGAGAGGGAGAGAGAGAGCGAGAGAGAGGGAGAGAGAGAGAGAGAGAGGAGAGAGAGAGGAGGTGATACAGAGAGGAGGTGATACAGAGAGGAGGTGATACAGAGAGAGGAGGGAGGTGATAATAATGTTTGGATGTTGAATCTTTTTTATATTCTTTTTATTTAATAAATCAGAAGAAAAAGTTTGTCAGCCCAGAGCAGAAGAGATGATGGAGAGAAACAGGAGGAGGAAGACACTGATGAAATAGGAGGAGAACCAGGAGGAGATCAGGAGGAGAACCAGGAGGAGACAACAACAAGAAGAGGTAGGAGTTCAGGAGGAGAACCAGCAGCTGGAAGACACTGATGAAGTAGGGGGAGAACCAGGAGAACCAGGGGAAGAACCAGGAGGACAACCACGTACATACTGTCACATACTGTTATGTACTGTCATGTACTGTCATGTACTGTCACGTACAATCGCATACTGTCACGTACTGTCACGTACTGTCACATACTGTCATGTACTGTAACGTATAGACACATACTATCACATACTGTCACGTACAATCACATACTGTCACATACTGTCCCGCATGTACTGTCAGGGACTGTCATATACTGTCACGTACTGTCACGTACTGTCATTCATGTACAATCACATACTGTCACGTACTCTCACATAGTGTCATGTACAATCAGATACTGCCATGCACTGTCACATACTGTCACGTACTGTCACGCACCATTACATACTGTCATTTACCGACTGTCACGGACTTCACCAAACAATAACGATGACATTTCCTGGGGAGGCTGGGACGCAGGCGGACATGGGTCTTGGGGTATAACACATGTACAGTGTAACTGAAGCTGCAGTCGTGCGTTGCGATTGGTTCAATTTCGGCGAGGGCGGAACAGATTTTACTACACGTGTTGTTCCCCAAAGATAAGACGCGTTGACACGTGACCCAGCCTCCTTGGTTAGTTTTTAACATCACAGCATGTGATGCGTTGGGGACTATTTCCAGTGGCGGATTAATCCACATGGTGCTCTAGTCAGACACTAGGTCAAAGTAAACTACATTTCCCTGTTCATTAGACGTGATCATGATGAGTGAAGAACATGAACCCAGTCTGCTGTAAACCCGGTGAGACCAAAACACCTGGGACAGGTAACAACAAGGTGAGACCTGAACACAACGCTGTCCAAACCTAGTAACACACTACACACCCTGACAGGACGCTTCCTGTGTCCAGATGTTGAGAGCAGCCCAGCAGCTGTGTTCAGGGCCTCCATTATGGACAACGTGACACCTGGCAGCCCTCCAGATGAGGCGTACCTGCAGGACTACAACTACCTGGCTCTGGTCCTCGGTGTCACCCTAATCCTGGTCATCATCCTGGGCAACGTCCTGGTGTGTCTGAGCGTGCTCACCGAGCGCTGCCTGAAAACCGCCACCAACTACTTCATCATCAGCCTGGCGGTGGCCGACCTGCTGCTGGCGGTGCTGGTGCTGCCACTCTACGTCTACTCTGAGGTCAGTGTTTACAAGAACACTCAAAGTCGACACCGAGGTTTTATCTTTATCTACTCTGTCCTCGCTGCTTTTCGTTTTAGTTTCTGGGCGGTATCTGGACGCTGAGCACCACCCTCTGTGACGCTCTGATGACCATGGACGTGATGCTGTGCACCGCATCAATTCTCAACTTGTGTGCCATAAGTGTGGACAGGTGAGTCCACCTGTCCAACCCATCCGTCTCAGGTCACACCTGGATCTAGATCTAGGTTTCAGTCAGATTCATGTACAAACAGAGAAGTGCAGATATTACTGTCATATATTTAAATCTCACTGTGAGGTTATAACAGGATCAGTTTGACCTGCATGAGTCACCAGACTGAACATTTCTTCTCTAATGAATCACGATTCTCTTCCTCAGCGTAAAGATTATTACTGAAGGAGCTTTTACAAGTAAATTTCTCTTATTAAATTTATTTTAATGCATCTTTCAGCACCATCCTGACTGAAGGTCACTGTGTTGTTCTCGAGTCTGCTTGTATTGAATCATGTGCAGCTGCTAATGGAGACGAATAACAGCATTCAAAGTGCTGAGAACGAATAGTGAAACAGCTGGTTAGAGAATCTAAAAATAAAGCAACACAATCACATCTTGTGGGGACTGTTGATGCAGTAGAGGCCTGTTTAGGGACTAATATGCTTCAGAGTTTATGAAACTATGAAGCTGATGAAACACATTTACTGTGAAGGATTTAGCTGACTGCAGACCAGATGATGATACAGGAAAACGTCCATCGAGAACAAGTCAGATGTCAGAACTGGTCACAGGACATTTAAATCAGGGTGTAAATATGAAATCAGCCAACGAATACTTGATGTCATACCAAAATGTGAGGTTAGGAGCATTTCTATTGCCTCAACATGGCTCTCAACATGGCGACGGATGAGCCGGCTAACAGTGCTAAAAGCACTAAAAGCACTAACAGCAACACTGCTGGTGCTTCTATAACCGCCATATGAGAGCAGTGCAGAGTGAAAAACCAATGACAAACCTGAGTTAAGCCTTCATCCAATCAGGTGGGGGAAGGGCTCAACCTGTTTGACATTGTCTCACCTCTCCGTGTTGTGTTCAGGTACATCGCCGTGGTGGTTCCTCTGAAGTACAACAGGAACCAGTTCAGTGTCCGTCAGCTGGCGCTCATCACTGCTACCTGGCTGTTGTCTTTGGGCGTGGCGAGTCCGGTCATCTTCGGGCTGAACCAGGTGCCGGGTCGTGACCCCAGTGTGTGCAAACTGGAGGACGACCGCTTTGTGGTGTACTCATCCATCTGCTCTTTCTTCGTGCCGTGTCCCGTCATGCTCTTCTTGTATTATTGGATGTTTCGAGGCCTGCGGCAATGGAGCAGTCGCAGCCGATGTCAGGCCACGCCGGCTGGTCGTCGAGCTCTCTCTTCACGTCTCGGCTTGGCTTTACGCCGAGCGAAGGCGACGACAGCTGGGAGTCAAGAGAAAGTCACGTATACCTTCCCGGCCGGGCTCAGCCCCACCTCTCCGTCCACCATCTCCATGACGACGCCTTCTGCGACCCCGGTGTTGGAGGAGCAGCAGGAGGGAACGATCGTCGTCATGGAGAGTGACCCGATGACTACGCAGATGGACAGCGTTTCAGACGGCGAGCCCACAGACAGGAGGAAGAACGGCCCGATGAAGACAAAGGGAGGAAGAAGACACAGTAAGAGCAGCAGAGTCAGCGGCAGAGAACGGAAAGCTATGAAGGTCCTTCCAGTTGTTGTTGGTGAGTAGCAGCCATTCAGTCAACCTTTATTTATACAGACTCGCCCAATGAGCACATGTAGTACAATAAAAGTAAAACTGGCGAGGACTACCAGGGCCACCAAGGCCACTGGGACCACCAGGGCCACCAAGGCCACTGGGACCACCAGGACTACCAAGGCCACTGGGACCACCAGGGCCACCAAGGCCACTGGGACCACCAGGACTACCAAGGCCACGGGGACCACCAGGACTACCAAGGCCACGGGGACCACCAGGACTACCAAGGCCACTGGGACCACCAGGGCCATCAAAAAAATGAAATGCAATTCTTGCATAAATCTCCAAATGTCAACATTTTGTGATCCCAAGTCACGGCATGTCTTTCTCTGTGGTGATCCTCGAGGTCTTGGTATCTTAATGTGGTATTTTGGAGGATTATTGATCATTTTTTAATCAATTCCCCAGTGGTAAAAATTGGTTCAATTTAGCACCAAACCTGTGGAACAAATGGTATCAACCCAATAATTGCTGCAACAACTTATTAGACATAACAGAGACATCATATCCTTGATAATGTTCTTCACTATTACATGGCTTAGGTGAATACTTGGTTCTAACTGGTCAGTCATGGTGGTCTACAGTCAGTTATTTCTTCATAGCAGACCTTTTCTATGGGCACAGTTTTGATGTTGGACTCTGGTGGACTGATTCTGTGTTACATTATTAATTTCTTAAGTAGCCATGTAATAAGCAGGATGAAGCTAGTGGGTCATTGCTGTACATTATCCCTTACTTACACTTTCACAGTTTCTTTAAATGAACAAAAACAGGTCTCAGAATGAGGCAGTTTGACGGGATATTTATGGAGAAACTGGTGATATGTTGAGATGTAGTGATATCACAGAGAGAAGTTCGTACGTTTGTTCTCCACACAAAGTGTTTCTCACGTCTTACAGAGTGAAGCTACGATCCAGCAGTAAATATAGAAACTGCTTCTATCTCTGTGGAAACGCTTCACACCTGAGTCACATTCACCCAGAGGAAGGACTGCCTGCATGATGGGTTTTTAATGGCTTTAGTTTGAACTGCTGAAGGTAGCGGTCATGAAACATATTCGACTCAATAAAAGGAAAGATGGTCAAAGTTCCCCTCCAGATGTGTTTTCAAACAATGTAAAACCACTAATACCAGATGGGACTGTGTTTGTTTGTGAGGGTGAACATGAAGTAGGGCAGCTAAAAGCAGAGAGGTGACACCTAAAATACCACTCTATAAGTCCACCAACTGTTGTAAACATAAACTAGGAACATTTGAGCCAACAGCCAACAAACTATTTCTGATTGTAAACCACTAACAGATCAACTGAATGGCTGTTAATTGATTAAAACTGCAAACTGCATGTGATGGTCACGAAGTGGGCATGTCTGTAGAGAGTGGGGGCCATTTTCATTCACATATCTGGAGGTCAGAGGTCAAGGGACCCCTTTGAAGATGGACATGACAGTTTTTCCTTGCAAAAATGTAGTATAACTTTGGGGTGTTATTAATCCTCCTTCACTACCAGCTAGTCTGACCTGGTTGGTATCGATGGATTCCTCAGGTTTTTCTAGCATGCTAAAGTTATTATCACTTACAGTAATTATTACACCAACAATTAGAATTTACTTCTTTATGCAGATGATACAATCTTGTATTCAAATGTTCTTAGTCTTTTGATTTAGAGACTAACTTAATTTTTTCAGATATCCGTGCAGAAACTTCAACTGTGTTGGATGTTAAATTAATGGTAGTTAATTATTAGTTAATGTTACGTTAATGTTACTTAATTAATTTTATTTATCATTTGTTAATGTCAGTTATTTTTTAGTTATTGTTAATTTAATGCTATTTAATTATTAGTCAATGTTGAATTAATGTTAGTTCATTATTAGATAATGTTAAGCCAGTGTTAGTTAATTAGTTAATATTAAGATAAATGGTAATTAATTGTTAGTTAATGTTAAGTCAATGTTAGTTAACTATTAGTTAGGGTTAAGGAAAGAGGAATAAACATGATAATCTATCTGTGTCTCCAGGTGTGTTTCTGGCCTGTTGGACGCCTTTCTTTGTGGTCCATGTCACCAAGGTGTTGTGCCAGTCATGTGACATCGGCCCCACCCTCATCTCCGTGGTAACGTGGCTCGGCTACGTCAACAGCGCCGTCAATCCAATCATCTACACTGTCTTCAACGCAGAGTTCAGAAATGTTTTTCACAAGCTGCTCTGCTGTCAGACATGGCACTAAAACTGGGTCCTCTTCACACCTGGCATCAACATGAGTGATCCTATCACTAGTGGACAGCTCTAAGTACACCAGTCCACACCTGGCATCAACATGAGTGATCTCATCACTAGTGGACAGCTCTAAGTACACCAGTCCACACCTGGCATCAACATGAGTGATCCCATCACTAGTGGACAGCTCTAAGTACACCAGTCCACACCTGGCATCAACATGAGTGATCCCATCACTAGTGGACAGCTCTAAGTACACCAGTCCACACCTGGCATCAACATGAGTGATCTCATCACTAGTGGACAGCTCTAAGTACACCAGTCCACACCTGGCATCAACATGAGTGATCTCATCACTGGTGGACAGCTCTAAGTACACCAGTCCACACCTGGCATCAACATGAGTGATCTCATCACTAGTGGACAGCTCTAAGTACACCAGTCCACACCTGGCATCAACATGAGTGATCTCATCACTAGTGGACAGCTCTAAGTACACCAGTCCACACCTGGCATCAACATGAGTGATCCCATCACTAGTGGACAGCTCTAAGATATTTTAAAGGTGGTTTTCTTGTATTTTCTCTTATTTTGAAGGATTTTTCCTGTTAGTCTCTTAATTTGAAGGGTTTTTTCTTGTGCCAGTCTCTTATTTTGAAGGGGTTTTTCTTGTGTCAGTCTCTTATTTTGAAGGGGTTTTTCTCATGTCATTCCCTTATTTTGAAGTTTTTAATCATTAAAGCAGAGTAGTAGTCACATTACTGTTTAACAGTAGTCACATTACTGTTTAACAGTAGTCAGATTACTGTCTGGCAGTAGTCAGATTACTCTTATGTACAGGGTTATTAGTGTTCTTTGATATCAGAGTATTGTCGTGTTGGTTTTTTAAAGATCAGTATTGACGTATTTTTACAGAAACGTTCATGAATATACTAAAAACAGAAAACTGAGAGCAAATAGATTTATTGTGTAGAAGTTTATCAAAGAGGAAGTTGTTGTTTGTGGTATTTTGATGTGTGAAGTTCAACAATAAATAGATTTTATCATCAGATACAGCGACCTTACTGCTGAGTAGGACACACTTCACAGTTAAATGGGGTATTGTACTTTTTAGTGTACTGCATGTACTTGTAGTGGTAACATATTTTATAATCAGTCTGAAACCACGTCTTTTAACGATCACATTTAAATATTAATAATTGTGTGCAGCAGATATATACTGTCAGCCTGATTTAAATGGTTTTCTGTGTTGACGTGCTCAGATGGAGTTTATTTACTGACTTCCTGTCAGGTGTGTTCAGGTGAGGTCATCCGGCAGGTGAAATCAGTCCAATGACACGTCTGTGTGGGCGGAGCTCCCGTCCACCTGTCACTCACCTGCAGGACCTGTGAGGAAACGACAGAATCCTCTCCTCCATCACTGAGCAGAGCGAGGACAGCATCCTCATCCTCTCTGTGTGTGCTCTAAGCCGCCATGGAAACAGGTTACCACGGTAACAAGGAGCCCATGCATCCTCCAGCTGCAGCGAGCAGTAAACACGTGTTCAGAGGTCCATCCTGAAAACGGACGATGCAATTATAATATTAGTCTGAAATGTGTTTATTTTACTTTGATCATTAGTTTGTTTCTATATTCTTACATTTAATACATAATGTAAAACTAATTTACACTCATATACATGTATTTATATATGCAGTAGTCAGATTACTCTTATGTACAGGGTTATTATACAGTACAAACGGTATATACAGATATACAAACAGCATATATACACGTACACATACCTATATATACACATATACATACTGTATGTGCATATGTACATATATGCAGTATGTGTACATACATGTATATACAGTATGTACAGTATATAAATCTACAGTATATATATACACATACATATATACATACAGTATATATACACACACACACACACCGTTAACAACGTCTTGTGTTTTCTGTATTTGTATGTCATGTCAGCGTGGGTCTGGGCTTATTTATCAATATATTGGTTTATTGATATTGATGTATTGATTACCAGTCAGCAGTGATATGGACATAATCTATTCCAGAGTATATGAAGTGTGTGTGTGTGTGTGTGTGTGTGTGTGTGTGGGGGGGTGATCAAGACCAAGGCCTTCAAAATAAAAGCCCTTTTTAAAGCGATCAGGAGGCTTTGGATCATTAAAGGCTTCCTGGTGATCTGGTTTATGAGAGCCGAGGATCACACCGTGGGACGTCTTTAATCACACTGGAAACAGTTCAGAGATCAGGATCAGAGTGAGACTTCTGTCTGTACGAGGATCACTGATAGTAAACTACACCGCCCGCTGCAGGAATGATGTCACTTCCTGTTCCCTGGTTTGGAAGTCAGTGTGTTTTTAATAGATGACTGAAATAAGGTCTGTGGTTAAGATTTTAACGTTTTATTCTGCGGTATATAAAATATGCCAGTAAGTATCCCACTGGTGAATTATGAAGCCTTTACGTGTCTTTAAAAAGGTTATGAGACGTCTCAACGTCATCACGCCAGCTCATCCTCCTTTACAGCCTCATTGTGTTTACTCAGTAAACTGAATGTAATATTCTAAATAACCTCATACATAAATTAATTAGCTCATTTTACATATCTGCACTACAACATGTGTGAACATCATAATATACTACTATACTACTACTATATACATGCAGCAGCAGTTGGGGGTTTGGTGCCTTGCTCAGGGGAACCTCGGCAGTGCCCAAGAGGTAAACTGGCACCTCTCCAGCTACCAGTTCACACTCAGTTCTTGGTCCATGTCGGGACTTGAACCGGTGACCCTCCGGTTCCCAAGGCAACTCCCTACAGACTGAGCTACTGCCTCCCCCATATATTACTACTAATTGTATATACTACTTTGGTTATATACTACTATTCATATATACTACTGTCGTTCAACATACTAGTATGTATCTCTTCAGACGCCCTGAGCTGTAACTGATGTCACTTCCTGAGAGCCCCCTCGCTGGCTGGACATGGTAACCACAGTAACCATGGTAACCAACAGTAACCATGGTAACCAACCTAAAGTGACCGAAACAACGGTTTGTGAGAAGCAAATTAATTTTAAATGTACATATCAGGCCTGAAACTTACAGTTAAACTGAAGCGTTATTGACGTTACGTCAACATCTGTTACGAACATAGTTGTTGCTGCCGCATTGCATTGTGGGATTTTTATGCCGCCATAGTGTCTGGCAATATTTCACCAGCAATAGTATGCTTTTTGTGTACTATTGGTGTCATAAATACCATAATGTTAGTGTTTCACTGTGGTGTTTGGACCCATAAAATGCTTCCTACGTTTTATTTAATCACATTATTTAGTAATTGTGTTTTATGTCAAGATAGACAATAACACTGTGTATATATTTATCAAGTTAATTCAACATAAATCCAACATTTCATTGAAAGGCGATGATCAGGAACATCCTCCCTCACTATCGATGTGTTTATTTATACTAGAAGTTGTGTTCAGGTGCTATCAGCCGGCGTCATGACTCCACAGCTTGTTTTTATTCTGTTTGTGTTTACTGTATCTGTAGCACAGAGTAGCATTAGTTAGTATTATATGCAGTATTAGTACCTGTTACTTAGGTAAGTACTTCTAGCAGGCGTCCTGTTGGTTTAAAGTCCTGCAGCATGTTGGCCTACTTATCCTGCTCAGTAATGCTCAGTAAGCCCTCACATAAGCTACACACACACTAACACACACTAACACACACTAACACACACACACTAACAACAGTACCACGGCGACCGGCTGCTCTCTGTTCTCTCCGAGGCGACGAGCTGAACAATAAAAACATGAACGTATGAACATGAAGCGCTGACATCATGAGAAGAGGAGGCCTGAAGAGAGCGAGGACGAGAGACACCGACCGACTGTAGACAGAGAGACGGGTAGGTACATTATTACTATTATTATTATTATTATTATCATTATTATTATTATCATTATTATTATTATTATTATTATTATTATTTCATTATTATTATTATTATCATTATTATTATTATTATTATTATTATTATTTTTTTTTTTTTATTATTATTATTACTGCTGGGGAACAAACTGAAACCGACCGATGTAGACAGAGAGACGGGTAGGTACATTATTACTATTATTATTATTATTATTATTATTATTATTATTATTATTATTATTATTACTGCTGGGGAACAAACTGACACCGACCGACTGTAGACCAACAGGACAGAGACGAGTGGGAACATTATTATTACCATTATTATTATTGTTATTATTAATAATAATCATCATAATCATAATATATTGGGATTATTATTGGTAGTAGTATTGCTATTATTATTATTACTATCATTGTTACTATAATTAATATTATTGTTCAGATATTCAGATCTTTATTACTATTATTACTGTTATAATTATTGTTACTATTATTATCATTAATATGTTATGAATATTATTGTTATGTTATAATCAGTATTATTACTATTATTATTAGCATTATTACTGCTGAAGAACAAACTGACACCAACCATCTGTAAGCCAACAGGAGAGAGAGACAGGTGAGTACATTATTAGTAGTAGTATTATACGTACTGTATATCTACTGTATGTAAGTAAACAAGAATCGGATGTTGATTCTTGTGCCAGTTTGTTCCTCAGCAGTAATAATTGTGATAATTATTATTATTATTGGAAACCTGTTGGTTGAATTAAACAGGATTCCTACAATCTTACTGCAGCAGCATGAATGAAACTCAGAGAACAGAGGCACCATTCATCACCTCTCACTGCAACGCACTGATTTATTTTTCTATTTATTCATTAGGCCAAAATGATTCAGTACTGTACAGTAAAATGAGTTGCTGTTGTAAAATATGCTTCACAAAACAGGAAATGTGAGTGAAAAGAATAAAAATATCAGAATTTTTAACAGATGTTGACGCTTCAGTCTGCTGGACATCTAACGGTCTGAGGTGAAGTGGTGTTGATGTGATGAAAGCTGTGACGAGGTGAAGTGGTGTTGATGTGATGAAAGCTGTGATGAGGTGAAGTGGTGTTGATGTGATGAAAGCTGTGACTAGGTGAAGTGGTGTTGATGTGATGAAAGCTGTGATGAGGTGAAGTGGTGTTGATGTGATGAAAGCTGTGATGAGGTGAAGTGGTGTTGATGTGATGAAAGCTGTGACGAGGTGAAGTGGTGTTGATGTGATGAAAGCTGTGATGAGGTGAAGTGGTGTTGATGTGATGAAAGCTGTGACGAGGTGAAGTGGTGTTGATGTGATGAAAGCTGTGATGAGATGAAGTGGTGTTGATGGAGGCTGTGACGAGGTGAAGTGGTGTTGATGTGATGAAAGCTGTGATGAGGTGAGTGGTGTTGATGTGATGAAAGTGTGTGAGGTGAAGTGGTGTTGATGTGATGAAAGCTGTGAGAGGTGAAGTGGTGTTGATGTGATGAAAGCTGTGACTAGGTGAAGTGGTGTTGATGTGATGAAAGTGTGAGAGGTGAGTGGTGTTGTGGTGGCTGGATGAGGTGAAGTGGTGTTGATGTGATGAAAGCTGTGACGAGGTGAAGTGGTGTTGATGTGATGAAAGCAGTGACGAGGTGAAGTGGTGTTGATGTGATGAAATCTGTGACGAGGTGAAGTGGTGTTGATGTGATGAAAGCTGTGATGAGGTGAAGTGGTGTTGATGTGATGAAAGCTGTGAATAGGTGAAGTGGTGTTGATGTGATGAAAGCTGTGACGAGGTGAAGTGGTGTTGATGTGATGAAAGCTGTGACTAGGTGAAGTGGTGTTGATGTGATGAAAGCTGTGATGAGGTGAAGTGGTGTTGATGTGATGAAAGCTGTGATGAGATGAAGTGGTGTTGATGTGATGAAAGCTGTGACGAGGTGAAGTGGTGTTGATGTGATGAAAGCAGTGACGAGGTGAAGTGGTGTTGATGTGATGAAAGCTGTGACGAGGTGAAGTGGTGTTGATGTGATGAAAGCTGTGACTAGGTGAAGTGGTGTTGATGTGATGAAAGCTGTGATGAGGTGAAGTGGTGTTGATGTGATGAAAGCAGTGACGAGGTGAAGTGGTGTTGATGTGATGAAAGCTGTGACGAGGTGAAGTGGTGTTGATGTGATGAAAGCTGTGACTAGGTGAAGTGGTGTTGATGTGATGAAAGCTGTGATGAGGTGAAGTGGTGTTGATGTGATGAAAGCTGTGACGAGGTGAAGTGGTGTTGATGTGATGAAAGCTGTGACTAGGTGAAGTGGTGTTGATGTGATGAAAGCTGTGACGAGGTGAAGTGGTGTTGATGTGATGAAAGCTGTGATGAGGTGAAGTGGTGTTGATGTGATGAAAGCAGTGACGAGGTGAAGTGGTGTTGATGTGATGAAAGCTGTGATGAGGTGAAGTGGTGTTGATGTGATGAAAGCTGTGAATAGGTGAAGTGGTGTTGATGTGATGAAAGCTGTGACGAGGTGAAGTGGTGTTGATGTGATGAAAGCTGTGATGAGGTGAAGTGGTGTTGATGTGATGAAAGCTGTGACGAGATGAAGTGGTGTTGATGTGATGAAAGCTGTGACGAGGTGAAGTGGTGTTGATGTGATGAAAGCAGTGACGAGGTGAAGTGGTGTTGATGTGATGAAAGCTGTGACGAGGTGAAGTGGTGTTGATGTGATGAAAGCTGTGACTAGGTGAAGTGGTGTTGATGTGATGAAAGCTGTGATGAGGTGAAGTGGTGTTGATGTGATGAAAGCTGTGATGAGGTGAAGTGGTGTTGATGTGATGAAAGTGTGCTAGGTGAAGTGGTGTTGATGTGATGAAAGTGTGTAGGTGAAGTGGTGTTGATGTGATGAAAGTGTGACGAGGTGAAGTGGTGTTGATGTGATGAAAGTGTGACGAATGAAGTGGTGTTGATGTGATGAAAGTGTGAAAATGAAGTGGTGTTGATGTGATGAAAGCTGTGACTAGGTGAAGTGGTGTTGATGTGATGAAAGCTGTGATGAGGTGAAGTGGTGTTGATGTGATGAAAGCTGTGATGAGATGAAGTGGTGTTGATGTGATGAAAGCTGTGAGAGGTGAAGTGGTGTTGATGTGATGAAAGAGTGACGAGGTGAAGTGGTGTTGATGTGATGAAAGCTGTGACAAATGAAGTGGTGTTGATGTGATGAAAGTGTGACTAGGTGAAGTGGTGTTGATGTGATGAAAGCTGTGATGAGGTGAAGTGGTGTTGATGTGATGAAAGCTGTGATGAGATGAAGTGGTGTTGATGTGATGAAAGCTGTGACGAGGTGAAGTGGTGTTGATGTGATGAAAGCAGTGACGAGGTGAAGTGGTGTTGATGTAATGAAAGCTGTGACGAGGTGAAGTGGTGTTGATGTGATGAAAGCTGTGATGAGGTGAAGTGGTGTTGATGTGATGAAAGCTGTGATGAGATGAAGTGGTGTTGATGTGATGAAAGCTGTGACAAGGTGAAGTGGTGTTGATGTGATGAAAGCAGTGACGAGGTGAAGTGGTGTTGATGTGATGAAAGCTGTGATGAGATGAAGTGGTGTTGATGTGATGAAAGCTGTGACAAGGTGAAGTGGTGTTGATGTGATGAAAGCAGTGACGAGGTGAAGTGGTGTTGATGTGATGAAAGCTGTGATGAGGTGAAGTGGTGTTGATGTGATGAAAGCTGTGATGAGGTGAAGTGGTGTTGATGTGATGAAAGCTGTGATGAGGTGAAGTGGTGTTGATGTGTTGAAAGGTGGAGGTGGAGGAAGATGTTGAGGTGAAGTGGTGTTGATGTGATGAAAGCTGTGATGAGGTGAAGTGGTGTTGATATGATGAAAGCTGTGATGAGGTGAAGTGGTGTTGATGTGTTGAAAGGTGGAGGTGGAGGAAGATGTTTAGGTGAAGTGGTGTTTCTGTGCTCTGCAGGTGGAGGTGAAGGTGAGAAAGACACTGAGGTGAAGGTGGAGGAAGATGTTGAGACCCTGCAGGCTGCTGCTGTGGCAGGCGGCTGTCAGGTTGTCCTATCACATCGCCACAGGTGAGAATACAGAAACACCATCACTAACAAACATTATTTAACTGTCAGCAGGACTCATCCGCTGAAATGATTCCCTCAGACCACATGGTCACTCTGAACCCTGACAGCTGTAGCTCCAAGACGGATGACCCATATTAAACATTTACATTCAATCATCAGCCTTAAAACACAGACACCGTTTTCACCTGTGACAACAGGTGGTTCTTGGCTCCACTAGTTCTAAATAGGACTAAAAGCATCCAGGTGAGTTTTCACAGATGAATATAAATAAGGATCACAGAAAGACTACCCTTTATTTCTTGAGTTATAAATACAAAAGGGAAAAATCAGACTTCCAAAACTACTGTGGAAAAAAAAATACTTAGGTTTAGGGAACAAAACCACTTAGGTTTAGGGAACAAAACCACTTAGTTAGGTGTTTTTAGACCCACCCATCCACCTCAACCTCCTCCCTACATGGCGTTTGCCGCTCTTTTCACTTCCTAGTATGCGATTACATATCAGCTGATTTCATGATGACCGTCATGAAAAAAAGTGAAATGCGTGTCTATGTACATAAACCAATCCATTCAATTTGGTGGCTATTTCTCAAACTGTTGTGCGACTGTGCTGGTCATGTTAGCGCATGTGAGCGTGCGCACGGCCGCTGCTTTCACTGCTCCCACCCTTCGGTTCCCCGCAAGGTTGTTTGCACTGTTAGTGCTGTGAACACCGTCGCCATGTTGAGAGCTGCGTGGAGGCAACAGGTATGCCCTGAACTGTGTACAGAGAAGCTTTAAATCAAACTTCATGTGTTTCGTCCTCAGCCAGTCTGTGTCTGGGGGGGTCGGACATCTTTGCGGTGGTCAGAGAGAACAGTCCAACGGGTCAGTTCATCGCTGACCTGAGTATCACCGGAGAACCAGGCGCCAACACCATCCGACTGTGTCTGACCGGAGACAACGCCGACTGGTTCTACTTAGAGGGTCGAACCATCCGACTGAACACCTCCGTCTCCAAAGTCCTCGACCGAGAGGTCCATTTACCTGAACTTTATCATTTACCTGAACTTTATCATTTACCTGAACTTTATCATTTACCTGAACTTTATCTCAGCTGTATAATGTAGAGGAATCTGTCAGTGATCAGTTTGTCTCTCAGGTTCAGGGACCAGTGCTGATAGCAGAGCTCACCTGTTACGAGGATGATGTCATACAGGTGTGTGACCTAACCTAATTAACTACAGCAGCTAATCAATGTGTTAAATGAAGCTGTGTTTGTTTCCTCAGAGTCAGTACATGATCCTGGTGGAGATTCTGAATGAAAATGACAACAGACCAAACTTTTTGAAGGAGACGATTCAACCGGTCACCATCAGTGAGGTAAAACATGGAGGATTAGCGCTGATTTTACACTGAACATAACAATAAAACATATAAAATAAAGCTCAGCACAAAACCAAACTACACCAAACCAAATCAACTGACAACAAATCAATTTATTAACATGATACTTGTATATAATGAAGGTTGTTAACATGATAATTCAATATATGATACACAGAGACAGACAACCTTTCACACCTACAGGACATTTAGAGTCAACAACTAACCTGCATGTCTTTGGACTGTGGGGGGAAACCGGAGAACCCGGAGAAAATTCATGCCAACAGGGAGAGCATGCAAACTCCACCACTGCCCAGTTTATTGACATGATACTTGTAGATAATGCAGTTTGTTTTCTGTGTGCAGCTGACAGCAGTGAATTCTGTGGCTTATACTGTGAAGGCTGTTGATGCAGACGGAGACATGATCACTTACATCATTGATCAATCATCAGTAAGATGTCCACATACTTCTGTTCATGAGTCTGTCTTTACAAACTCACCTGTCTCCCGTTTCCTGTGTCTGTCTTTAAGAACTCACCTGTCTCCCGTTTCCTGTCTGTCTTTACAAACTCACCTGTCTCCCGTTTCCTGTCTGTCTTTACAAACTCACCTGTCTCCCGTTTCCTGTGTCTGTCTTTATGAACTCACCTGTCTCCCGTTTCCTGTGTCTGTCTTTACGAACTCACCTGTCTCCTGTTTCCTGTCTGTCTTTACGAACTCACCTGTCTCCCGTTTCCTGTCTGTCTTTACGAACTCACCTGTCTCCCGTTTCCTGTCTGTCTTTACGAACTCACCTGTCTCCCGTTTCCTGTCTGTCTTTATGAACTCACCTGTCTCCCGTTTCCTGTCTGTCTTCATGAACTCACCTGTCTCCCGTTTCCTGTCTGTCTTTACGAACTCACCTGTCTCCTGTTTCCTGTCTGTCTTTATGAACTCACCTGTCTCCCGTTTCCTGTCTGTCTTCATGAACTCACCTGTCTCCTGGTACCTGCAGCGTGATGCAGGGTTTTTCAGGATCGACCTTCCCAACAGTGGGACCATAGTTCTGAACAAACCTCTGGACTATGAGACCAAAACGCAGCTGCAGGTGTCCATCTGGGCCCAGGTAAAACCCAGTCACACAAAGCCTGGTCTCATTCCCAGGGTCTCAAAGGGTCTCAAAGGGTCTCAGATTGTTTTGGTGTCTGAAACCTTTAGACCTTTTAGTGTCTAATATAAACAATGTTGTGAAACAGGAAGCAAACACTGTGGAGAAGTTCAACACGTCTTCAGTTCTGACTGTGAACATCGAGGATGGAGACGACCAGTATCCTCACTTCCTGCCCTGCACACCTGTCTCCCCAGATGTTCCTGTGTGCGTGAACCCTACCTACATCGCCAACATCACACACAAACACCAGGTAAACAAACAAACATCACACAGAAACATATATAAATATATGAGGGGGCATAGCGGTGCAGTGGTTAGCACTGCTGCCTTGAAGTAACAGGGATCTGAGTTTGAAGGTTTCATATCTGGCTTGGGGCCCTTCTGAGTGGACTCTGGATGTTTTACTTGCATGTTCTCCCCGTGTTAGCAAGGGTTTTCTCCGGGTTCTCCGGTTTCCTCCCACAGATCACAAGCACACAGGTTCGTGTGGGTTTTTCTCTTGGCTGTCCGGTTTCCTCCCACGTTCCAAAGACGTGCAGGTTAACTGTTGACTCTAAATGTCCTGTAGATGTGAATGTGAGTGTTGTCTGTCATTATGTGTCAGCCCTGTAATAGTCTGGCGACTTGGCCACGGTGTACCCCGCCTTCACCCAACTTCAGTTTGGCTCCTGGATGGATGTAAAAGATATTTCAGGTTTTCAGCAGATATTTTTGTTTTTCTGTTTCAGGATGCAGTTCTGGAGTTTTCTCCTGGTCCAATCAGAGCAGAAGATGGAGACAGAGGAATCAACACTCCTCTGATCTACAGCATCCTGTCAGGTCGTTAAACGTTAATCTGCCGTTATAGACACTAACTAACCACTGACTAACCACTAACTAACCACTGACTAACCACTGACTAACCACTGACTAACCACTGACTAACCACTGACTAACCACTGACTAACCACTAACTAACCACTGACCAACCACTAACTAACCACTAACTAACCACTGACTAACCACTGACTAACCCTGTCATTGTCTTTTAATCACCCTGTCAAACTAATAACATATTTTGATTGATTGACTGATCGCCCTGGTTTTGATGTATGTTGGGACCCCCTTAAAAACAAGATGGTACATCTCAAGGGGTTTCACCTTCATAAAGACATTTTGAACATGAGGAGGGGAAATAGAGCGTTACAAGACTGAGTCCTAAAACAAAGGACTTCCTGTTCCCTCATCTGGAAGTCAATGGCTTTTTAGTTAGAGGCCTGATATGAGAACACAAGCAGAGGAGATTTTGAGGTTTTGTTCTACGATATAAAATACATCAATAAACTGGTGAATTTTGAAGGCTTTATGTGTCTTTAAGAAGCTAACAAGTGGCTAAATGAGACAACTGAACATCATAAACATGTGTTTGCCAAAGAGCTGATTTTCTGCAATAATCCAAACTCAATGGAACAATCTCATTGGCTGTTAGTGGAGAGAACCAGAAAGGTGATCACGTCCTGTTGGACTACAGAAATAAGTCTCCCTGCAGCAGTCTACTGATGGCGAAGGCGGGGAGTCGGAGGTTGTTACGTTGGTGGGAAACTGTTGAACTTTGTGTTTGTGTGTCAGCAGGTGGCGATCAGGGCAGGTTTGTGATCAACAACAGGACAGGTGAGATCAGGTTAGCCAGAGCGGTGAACGAACGATGCCTGGAGGCCAACTTCACACTCAGCATCATGGTAACAACACTACTTCCTGTTTATGACAGCCACTACAGAACAAGAAGTCTGACCTACCTGTCCTCTACCTGTGCAGGTGTGTCAGGAGGACGACTGGCTGAAGTACAGCGTGGCCTCGGTTTTCATCAGAGTTGTCAGTGAGAACTTGTTCCCTCCAGTCTTCAACAGAACCACTTTTAAAGGTTTCATCATCCAGAGCTCCAGCCCCGCCTCCATCGTCTCCACCTATGGGAACCAGGTGTTACAGATCCAGGTGTCAGACCGCGACTTCGCTGATGTAAGAACACCTGCTACTGTACCTGTATTATTACCTGTATTATAACCTCTATTATAACCCTGCATTATAACCTGCATTATAACCTGTATTACAACCTGTAATATGACCTGTATGACACCACCTAGCTGAATCATCATCACTGCCATCCAATCACAGGGCCAGAATCCAAACATCCACTACTCCATCCATCCTCCATCTGGACTGTACCAAGTCACCCAGGGGGGGGTTCTGATCGCCAAGACGGACCGACTGCACGCCTTCGACAGACACATACTACAGGTAAAATTCCTCTAATGTAACACACTAAACTACTATGTAGTATTATTACCTGTATTATACTACTATACAACTATAATGTAGTATTATACAGGTAGTATTACCTCTAATGTAATACACTAAGTTTGAGATTTCTGTCCATCGCTCCCTTTAAGCTCCTCTGGGAAGCAGCCAGGATACAAGTTTAATACATAAATAAGTGAATAGTAATAATTGGTATAGTATTATTGTCATTATATATACTGTATATGATTTGTTATATATTTGTTTGTGCAGGTTGTAGCCAGAGATGAAGAATCAGGAGAGGAAGCTTTAGCCTCGGTGGACATTGAGGTCCTGCAGAGAGGACAATCAGGTGAGGACACGACTCATCACACATATCGTATAGTATACAGTAATATGAATAGTACACATTCAGCAGTATATATAGTATACATACTTACAGTATACAGTAGTGTGTATGTATACCTAAAGCATCAGTAACTACTTTCTCGCTAAAGACTGTGTAGAATATGGACACAGCTGACAACCTGCTTAACTCTCCTGATGGTGAACGGGAGACAGTGAACGCAGCACCGCGGCTGCTACAGTAACTCTCCTGATGGTGAACGGGAGACAGTGAACGCAGCACCGCGGCTGCTACAGTAACTCTCCTGACGGTGAAGGGGAGACAGTGAACGCAGCACCGCGGCTGCTACAGTAACTCTCCTGACGGTGAACGGGAGACAGTGAACGCAGCACCGCGGCTGCTACAGTAACTCTCCTGACGGTGAACGGGAGACAGTGAACGCAGCACCGCGGCTGCTACAGTAACTCTCCTGACGGTGAACGGGAGACAGTGAACGCAGCACCGCGGCTGCTACAGTAACTCTCCTGACGGTGAACGGGAGACAGTGAACGCAGCACCGCGGCTGCTCAGTCTCTCCTGACGGTGAACGGGAGACAGTGACGCAGCACCGCGGCTGCTCAGTCTCTCCTGACGGTGAACGGGAGACAGTGAACGCAGCACCGCGGCTGCTCAGTCTCTCCTGACGGTGAACGGGAGACAGTGAACGAGCACCGCGGCTGCTCAGTCTCTCCTGACGGTGAACGGGAGACAGTGAACGCAGCACCGCGGTGTCAGTAACTCTCCTGACGGTGAACGGGAGACAGTGAACGCAGCACCGCGGCTGCTAGTAACTCTGACGGTGAACGGGAGACAGTGAACGCAGCACCGCGGCTGCTCAGTACTCTCCTGCGGGAAGGGAGAAGTGAACGCAGCACCGCGGCTGCTACAGTAACTCTCTGACGGTGAACGGGAGACAGTGAACGCAGCACCGCGGCTGCTACAGTAACTCTCCTGACGGTGAACGGGAGACAGTGAACGCAGCACCGCGGCTGCTACAGTAACTCTCCTGACGGTGAACGGGAGACAGTGAACGCAGCACCGCGGCTGCTACAGTAACTCTCCTGACGGTGAACGGGAGACAGTGAACGCAGCACCGCGGCTGCTACAGTAACTCTCCTGACGGTGAACGGGAGACAGTGAACGCAGCACCGCGGCTGCTACAGTAACTCTCCTGACGGTGAACGGGAGACAGTGAACGCAGCACCGCGGCTGCTACAGTAACTCTCCTGATGGTGAACGGGAGACAGTGAAGGCAGCACCGCGGCTGCTACAGTAACTCTCCTGATGGTGAACGGGAGACAGTGAACGCAGCACCGCGGCTGCTACAGTAACTCTCCTGATGGTTTACGGGAGACAGTGAACGCAGCACCGCGGCTGCTACAGTAACTCTCCTGATGGTGAACGGGAGACAGTGAACGCAGCACCGCGGCTGCTACAGTAACTCTCCTGACGGTGAACGGGAGACAGTGAACGCAGCACCGCGGCTGCTACAGTAACTCTCCTGATGGTGAACAGGAGACAGTGAACGCAGCACCGCGGCTGCTACAGTAACTCGAGTGGGAACATCTCTAATAGGATGATTGTGGCTAAATAAAGAAAATGTACAATATTATTATGAATCAATAATCCTAAAATGAGGCTGAACTGTATCCTGTCTGTAGTCCCCCATGGTGCGTTCAAGGAGCAGCAGTTGTTTGGAGATGTGGACAGCAGGCTGGCTGGAGGAATCGCAGCGATGATCCTGCTCTTGTTTCTATCGGCGGGTCTGTTTCTGCTGCTTCGAACCGTCAGACGAAGACGACTGACGAGAAACACCGACGAACATGCAGGCGGCGGAAAACATCCCAGCGTGGTAAAAAACGACATCACCGACACCTTCAATAGATAAAACCAGTTCATTACTGACTTTAAGACTAGTAGTTTTTGTTTTACAAGATTTCTGAAATGTTGTGTTAAATTATGCACAGTAAACGATCGGCCAAGAGGACTGGTAGATGGAAAAATGACCTTTTTGTGTCATGTTTACATTTGTTTCAGTACGTTTCATTGACATAATGTGGTATTATGTCACAATGCAATACAAAACCAAAGTGCGAGGCTACCTGGATCCAACCAGTACCTGGATCCAACCAGTACCTGGATCCAACTGGCATTCAGTCGCATAACGTTAGTTCTTCATGGTTTTCTCCTCTAACCTGATTGGATGCTGTCAGACTGGTTCAAACAAAGTGGGAAATAATCGACCGCAAGTCCCAAAAATATAGAGATCCCCTGTGAGCAGGACCAGCCTGACCGGGTAGAAAGTTTGAGCCGAGCAGAACCAGAACAAAGACAATCCAATAACAGATATATGTATTTAGGATGTTTTCTTTCATGCATTATGGAAAACAACCCAAAATATGAAGACTGACCAGGACATATTTTTACATGGTTTCCATTCTGCAGTATTTATCTATAAATTATTCTATTTATCTATATACATTTATCCATTGTATGAAATGACAATAGTATAGTTCGTTGTATAAACAGTAAATGTAAACTATTTACTTTGATTTACTTTAACTGTATATAAATGTAAACTATTTATTTTGATTTAACTGTATATAAATGTAAACTATTTATTTTGATTTAATTTAACTGTATATAAATGTAAACTATTTATTTAGATTTACTTTAACTGTATATAAATGTAAACTATTTATTTAGATTTAATTTAACTGTATATAAATGTAAACTATTTATTTTGATTTAACTGTATTATTTCTTTTACTTTGATTTACTTTAACTGTATATAAATGTAAACTATTTATTTAGATTTACTTTAACTGTATATAAATGTAAACTATTTATTTAGATTTACTTTAACTGTATATAAATGTAAACTATTTATTTAGATTTACTTTAACTGTATATAAATGTAAACTATTTATTTAGATTTACTTTAACTGTATATAAATGTAAACTATTTACTTAGATTTAATTTAACTGTATATAAATGTAAACTATTTATTTAGATTTGCTTTAACTGTATATAAATGTAAAATATTTATTTAGATTTACTTTAACTGTATATAAATGTAAACTATTTACTTAGATTTAATTTAACTGTATATAAATGTAAACTATTTACTTAGATTTACTTTAACTGTATATAAATGTAAACTATTTATTTAGATTTACTGTATATAAATGTGTTGTGTTTGTGACTGCCAGGTGAGCTCCAGTCGACCAGTGTTCTCCATGGACGAGACCTCATACAGAACCAGAGCTTTCACTCATCAGTATGAGTCTTCTTCACAGTCAGAGGGTTTCCAGGGCAGACAGGGAGTCTACACCAGGAAACACTCTCTGCTTCCTCCCCCTCCTCCTCCATCATCATCATCAAACATCATGGGCAGTCCTACAGGAAGATTTTACTCTGATCTGATTCCTATCGTAGAGACACCAGAACCCCTCAGATCATGTGACACTCCACAGTCCACAGCAGTGACCACTGATGACCCCATGAAAACCCACCAATCACAGGAGGCGTTACAGGACTCAGAGGACCCCTACAGGACGATGGCCTCTGTGATCTGTTTATCTGAAGACGAGTACAGCTCAAAGGACACTGACATGTCTCTGCAGCCAATCACAGAGCAGTAACACATAAATCTGAGGCCTCTCTGCAGCCAATCACAGAGCAGCAACAATTAACTCTGACAAATCTCTGCAGCCAATCACAGAGCAGCAACAATTAACTCTGACAAATCTCTGCAGCCAATGACAAAGCAGCAACAATTAACTCTGATGCCTCTCTGCAGCCAATCACAGAGCAGAAGCAATTAAAACTCTCTGCTATATCTATATATATATTGTTATGATTTGCTCTCCCAGCAGACCAGTGATCCCAGTAAAATAAAAGGTCAAAAATCATTGTGGTGTCCTGTTGTTTCATGAATATACACTGTATTATCAGCCATTGTTGGCCATTTCTAATCAATAATATGTTCATCAAACCTCTAACAATAATATGAGCAGCAGTCTTCATAAACACAATATAACCACAGCAATGACTATCACATGTATAATTATAAAAATACAAATTAATAATGATCACAGAGTTAAAATAACAGTACTTACCTGAGATGTGTACTGATTTAAGGGAAGGTGGAGGGAAGGTGGAGGGAAGGCGGGCTCCATCAGGACCAGCAGCTGAGGACTGTGGTGGACTCTCTGGACTCTCTGGACTGTCCCTCCGTCCACAGCTCCAGTCACACCGATTAAACACCGTTTTCAGTCCAAACTGCTGCTCTCAAACACTTCCTGCTTTTTAATCCCACCCGCAGCTTTCAGCACGTGGACTTCATCGTGACAGACTGAGTAAAGCTTCGGTTAGATTTCCGCGCGGTGCTGACGTAGTCCGTGACGTTTGTTGACAGAGCAGAGACGGTAAAATACCCCGGATGGGCGCCGCCCCGGTGACGTGTCGATGTCACGTGGAGCCGGGTCTGTCGGCAGTTATCCACCTGTCGGCACCTGGAGGTGGACGGTATCCGGTACCGGAGTCAACCTCCCGTGACGGCTGACGTCATCCAGAGTAGGCTCGCGTGACCACGCCCCCTTTTGGGGGAACCAATCCCGTGTCCCGCACAGACGAACAGAGTAAACAGAAGCTGACACACGTTTCCAGACTTCTACTTTCAACATAATAAATAATAACTGATTAACAGTAATAACATGACCAAGAGCTGCTGTGTAGTTGGTAGCAAAAACAATAAATCCAAAAACTGGTCTCTGATCTGTTTTCCCGCCATGTCCTAAAAAAGATCTAATAGAGGGTCTACGTGGCTCCAGGCTATAGACCAGACCAGCATGGTAGTGCTGTATTGATCCCCGGGGGGAAATTCAGGAAATGCTGAAAAGCTGTTGTGTAGTAGGTTAGCTGAGACTTTCACACTGACATCTGAGGCTCATCTGATTGGTGAATATTCACCACCAGTTTACTAAATGGCTGAACGATGCTGGTGACAGGGACTAGCATGGCTAGCTAACATTACACATGAACACTAAATTACAATTCAAACATACGTCAGATTACATTGAAGTCTATGGAGCCTTCTGTTTTCTTTACCTAAGGGGGTTGTGGCCTGGACTTTTAGGAGGCTACCCATATGTGCTGTATTGTTACTTAATACTAAATGACTCACATTACGAGCAACTCATGGTACTGATGATACTAACGACTCAGGACTCACATGACCGATGATTCTAAATGACTCACATTACGAGCAACTCATGGTACTAATGATACTAACGACTCAGGACTCACATGACCGATGATTCTAAATGACTCACATTACGAGCAACTCATGGTACTAATGATACTAACGACTCATAGGACCGATGATACTAACGACTCACGACTGACGATACTAAATAACTCGCAGGAGTCATAGGACTGAAGATACTTTAACCCTGACCTTCCTACCTTAACCCTGACCTGCTTACCTTAACCCTGACCTACCTACTTTAACCCTGACCTTCCTACTTTAAGGTAGGACCTGCTTACCTTAACCCTGACCTGCTTACTTTAACCCTGACGTACCTACTTTAACCCTGACCTACCTACTTTAACCCTGACCTGCTTACCTTAACCCTGACCTGCTTACTTTAACCCTGACCTGCTTACCTTAACCCTGCCTACCTACTTTAACCCTGACCTCCTACTTTAAGGTAGGACCTGCTTACCTTAACCCTGACCTGCTTACTTTAACCCTGACCTACCTACTTTAACCCTGACCTGCTTACCTTAACCCTGACCTGCTTACTTTAACCCTGACCGGCTTACTTTAAGGCGCTGATAGTGTAGTGGTTAGCGTCATTACCTGCCATGCAGATACTCCGGGTTCGAATCCCTGGTGGGTGCTTTAAATCTTTCGTGGGGCGGCAGTAGCTCAGTCTGTAAGGACTTGGGTTAGGATGTGGAGGACCCGGGTTCAAATCCCCCATGGACCAAGACCAACTGGTTGCTGGAGAGGTGCCAGTTTACCTCTTGGGCACTGCCGAGGTGCCCCTGAGCAAGGCACCAAACCCCCAACTGCTCTGGGCGCTTGTCAGGAGCAGCCCCCTCACTCTGACATCTCTCCATTGACGCATGTATATGTACTGTGTGAACAACAGAGTGTAAAACTGAATTTCCCCACTGTGGGACTAATAAAGGAATATCTTTCTTTTCTTTCTTTTGGTTTCTTTCTTTAACCCTCCTGACCTTCCTACCTTAAGGTAGGACCTGCTTACCTTAACCCTGACCTGCTTACTTTAACCCTGACCTACCTACTTTAACCCTGACCTGCTTACCTTAACCCTGACCTGCTTACCTTAACCCTGACCTACCTACCTTAACCCTGACCTGCTTACCTTAACCCTGATCTACCTAACTTAACCCTGACCTACCTACCTTAACCCTGACCTTAACCTATAGGAAAGAGAAGTCAAAACCCTGTATTTAATTTAATGGAACTGTCCAATAAGACACAAAACCAACAGAGTATGGTTAATGTAGGAGTTGTGGATGACGTGTGTCTGCCAGCACCCATTATAGAAGAATATTATAAGAATATTTATTATAGAATAGAATAGTTTATATAGTTTATAATCAGTCAGTCAGTTTATAATCAGTCAGTCAGTTTATGATCAGTCAGTTAGTTTATAATCAGTCAGTCAGTTTATGATCAGTCAGTTAGTTTATGATCAGTCAGTTAGTTTATAATCAGTCAGTTAGTTTATAATCAGTCAGTCAGTTTATAATCAGTCAGTCAGTTTATAATCAGTCAGTTAGTTTATAATCAGTCAGTTAGTTTATAATCAGTCAGTCAGTTTATAATCAGTCAGTCAGTTTATAATCAGTCAGTTAGTTTATAATCAGTCAGTCAGTTTATAATCAGTCAGTCAGTTTATGATCAGTCAGTCAGTTTATAATCAGTCAGTCAGTTTATAATCAGTCAGTTAGTTTATAATCAGTCAGTCAGTTTATGATCAGTCAGTTAGTTTATAATCAGTCAGTTAGTTTATTGTCAGTCAATTAGTTTATAATCAGTCAGTTAGTTTATTGTCAGTCAATTAGTTTATAATCAGTCAGTTAGTTTATAATCAGTCAGTCAGTTTATAATCTCAGTATCGTCAGTCAGTTTATAATCAGTCAGTCAGTTTATAAATCAGTCAGTTAGTTTGTTGTCAGTCAATTAGTTTATAATCAGTCAGTTAGTTTATAATCAGTCAGTCAGTTTATAATCAGTCAGTTAGTTTATAATCAGTCAGTCAGTTTATAATCAGTCAGTCAGTTTATAATCAGTCAGTCAGTTTATAATCAGTCAGTTAATTAGTTTATTGTCAGTTAATTAGTTTATTGTCAGTCAGTTAGTTTATTGTCAGTCAGTTAGTTTATTGTCAGTCAGTTAGTTTATAGTCAGTCAGTTAATTAGTTTATAGTCAGTCAGTTAATTAGTTTATTGTCAGTCAGTTAGTTTATTGTCAGTCAGTTAGTTTATTGTCAGTCAGTCAGTTTATAGTCAGTCAGTTAATTTTTCATCAGTCATTATTATAGTTAGTTATAGTTTATTGTCAGTCAGTTAGTTTATAGTCAGTCAGTTAGTTAGTTTATTGTCAGTCAGTCAGTTTATTGTCAGTCAGTTAATTAGTTTATTGTCAGTCAGTCAGTTTATTGTCAGTCAGTTAATTAGTTTATTGTCAGTCAGTCAGTTTATAGTCAGTCAGTTAATTAGTTTATTGTCAGTCAGTTAGTTTATAGTCAGTCAGTTAATTAGTTTATTGTCAGTCAGTTAGTTTATTGTCAGTCAGTTAATTAGTTTATTGTCAGTCAGTCAGTTTATAGTCAGTCAGTTAGTTTATTGTCAGTCAGTTAATTAGTTTATTGTCAGTCAGTCAGTTTATTGTCAGTCAGTTAGTTTATTGTCAGTCAGTCAGTTTATAGTCAGTCAGTTAGTTTATAGTCAGTCAGTTAATTAGTTTATTGTCAGTCAGTTAGTTTATGATCAGTCAGTCAGTTTATAGTCAGTCAGTTAGTTTATAATCAGTCAGTTTATAATCAGTCAGTCAGTTTATAGTCAGTCAGTTAATTAGTTTATTGTCAGTCAGTTAATTAGTTTATTGTCAGTCAGTTAGTTTATAGTCAGTCAGTTAATTAGTTTATTGTCAGTCAGTTAGTTTATTGTCAGTCAGTCAGTTTATTGTCAGTCAGTTAATTAGTTTATTGTCAGTCAGTTAGTTTATTGTCAGTCAGTTAGTTTATTGTCAGTCAGTCAGTTTATTGTCAGTCAGTTAGTTTATTGTCAGTCAGTTAATTAGTGAATAAAGTTATTTGACATTTAGAGACTGTTTCCATAGTAAATGATGTTTTCTCTCCTGAAAATGAAGCGAACGTCAGTTTCCGTGTTGAGAGGTAGAAAAGGGAGGAACCTGAAGTACTTCAGTAAAACCTGTCAAAACACCCACAACACACCGGAAACTACCTAACGCACCTTCATAATAAAATACGGATATCTTTCTATATAAAATATCTACTGATCTTTGTTTTAATTAAACATATAGTTTACGAAACAGTAGAAACTAGAACCTGTAACAGCGTAATAAACGCATCCCATAATGCCCTGCTCTCAAACCTGAAATGACGATCAGAGATTAAAGCAGGCTACGGATCAGATATTTCATGTTTGACCGCGGTAGTTTCTGCTGTAGGTGTCGTAGTACTTTACCAGATATTACTATGTATTTACTCTGTAGTTTAAAGAGACACAGTTTCTGTCTTCATGTATCCTCGTGTTTGCTGTTAATAAACAGATTTCACAGAAACTGGTTTAGACTTTTGTTTAATTTCCGAGTGACTGAAGCTTTTATTTTGTGTCTCTGACAGGAAGTAGTACTTCTCATTGTGTCACATTGATTCTGATCCGGAGTCAGTCGGAGGGTTTTTCTGGGACTCCAGCTCATGTCGGCGGTTCTTTGTTTGTTTTTGTTTGTTTGTTTGTTTGTTGACGTTACTTTGACGCTGGAAAGGATTACGTCATTTTAACAACACAGAGTTGCTCGAGGACCGGGACCAGGACCGGAACCAGGACCGGGAGTAGGCGAGTCCAGTTAGTTAGTCCAGTGATGAGACACACAGACACACACACACACACACACACACACACACACACACACACACACACACACACACACACACCAACAACATTAAACGTCTCTCTGGTTGAACAAAGTTTGACAGTTCCACGTCCTGATCCGGTTTAATGAGATCTGGTCTGAGATCTGGTCTGGATCTGGTGAGATCTGGTCTCATGACTGTGACTCACTGACTTCCGAAAACTTTTCAGGAACAAAAACATGCTGAAGACTGAGAGAGACGAGTCCTCAGTTCCTGTTGTCATCACCAACACAGACTTCATATAGTACACTACAGTATAGTACAGTGTAGTATAGTATAGTATTAGTACAGTGTAGTATTGTACAGTATAGTATATTACAGTATAGTATAGCATAGTATATTACAGTATAGTATATTACAGTATAGTAAGTTAGTATAGTATATTACAGTATAGTATTTTACAGTATAGTATAGTATAGTATAGTACAGTATAGTATATTACAGTATAGTACAGTGTAGTATAGTATAAGTATAGTGTAGTATTGTACAGTATAGTATAGTATATTAAGTATAGTATATTATAGTATATTACAGTATAGTATAGTATATTACAGTATTGAATAGCATAGTATAGTATTAGTACAGTGTAGTATAGTACAGTATAGTATAGTATAGTACAATTTCCCTTTGGGGATTAAAAAAGGTTCATCTTATCTTAGTATTAGTACAGTATAGTATAAGTACAGTGTAGTATTAGTACAGTGTAGTATAGTATATTATTAGTACAGTGTAGTATAGTATTAGTACAGTGTAGTATAGTTTACAGTGTAGTATAGTATTAGTACAGTGTAGTATAGTATTAATACAGTGTAGTATAGTATAAGTACAGTGTAGTATAAGTACAGTGTAGTATAGTATTAATACAGTGTAGTATAGTATTTACAGTGTAGTATAGTATTAGTATAGTATTAGTACAGTGTAGTATAGTATTAGTCCCACAGTGGGGAATTTAGTTATAGTATAAATACAGTATAGTAATTAGTATTAATACAGTATAGTATAGTACAGTGTAGTATTAGTACAGTGTAGTATAGTATTAATACAGTGTAGTATAGTACAGTGTAGTATAGTATTAGTACAGTGTAGTATAGTATTAATACAGTGTAGTATAGTATAGTATTAATACAGTGTAGTATAGTATTAATACAGTGTAGTATAGTATAGTATTAATACAGTGTAATATTAGTACAGTGTAGTATAGTATTAATACAGTGTAGTATAGTATTAGTACAGTGTAGTATAGTATTAATACAGTGTAGTATAGTATTAATACAGTGTAGTATTAGTACAGTGTAGTATAGTATTAATACAGTGTAGTATAGTACAGTGTAGTATAGTATAAGTACAGTGTAGTATAGTATAAGTACAGTGTAGTATAGTATAGTATTAATACAGTGTAGTATAGTATTAGTACAGTGTAGTATTAGTACAGTGTAGTTATAGTATTAATACAGTGTGTATTGTAGTGTAGTATAGTACAGTATAGTATAGTATTAATACAGTGTAGTATTAGTACAGTGTAGTATAGTACAGTATAGTATAGTATTAATACAGTGTAGTATAGTACAGTGTAGTATAGTATAGTATTAGTACATCATCATCATGTGAATTTCTCCACTGCGAGACTAATGAAGGAATATCTTTCTCTTTTCTTTAGTATAGTATAGTATTAGTACATCATCATCATGTGAATTTCTCCACTGCGAGACTAATGAAGGAATATCTTTCTCTTTTCTTTAGTATAGTATAGTATTAGTACATCATCATCATGTGAATTTCTCCACTGCGAGACTAATGAAGGAATATCTTTCTCTTTTCTTTAGTATAGTATAGTATTAGTACATCATCATCATGTGAATTTCTCCACTGCGAGACTAATGAAGGAATATCTTATCATGGTCAGAATGAATCAGCGGCTCTGGGACGTCGCTCCTCAAACACCAAGCTGTAATAATTTATAATAACTTTAACATTTATTGGCCTTGTCGTGGCCCTGTAAACGGTACGTCACTGTTTACATTCAGACAGATGTTTTTCCTCTGCTCACTGGAGTAATTACCGGTCGCTGTGCGTCTCCGGTTCCCCAGTGTCGTCCCAGTGCTCCCAGCATGAGCGTGCAGCCCCGGAGGATCCGCCTGAAGCCCTGGTTGTTGGCGCAGGTCAACGGCGGCAGGTATCCTGGTCTGCAGTGGCTCAGCTCAGAACACCGACTCTTCCAGATCCCCTGGAAACACGCCACACGCCACACGCCGGCGTCGGACGAGGAGAACACCATCTTCAAGGTGTGCATGTCCCGACCTACCTCTGACCCCTGACCTCTGACCCCTGACCTCTGACCCCTGACATCTGCCTCTGACCCCTGACATCTGATCTGTGCCCCTGACATCTGACCTCTGATCTCTGACCTCTGACCCCTGACATCTGACCCCTGACACTGATCTCTGACCCCTGACATCTGACCCCTGACATCTGATCACTGACCCCTGACATCTGACCTCTGACCCCTGATCTCTGACCCCTGACATCTGACCCCTGACATCTGATCACTGACCCCTGACATCTGACCCCTGACATCTGATCTCTGACCCCTGACATCTGACCCCTGACATCTGATCACTGACCCCTGACCTCTGACCTCTGACCCCTGATCTCTGACCCCTGACATCTGACCTCTGACCTCTGATCTCTGACCCCTGACATCTGACCTCTGACCCCTGACATCTGACCTCTGACCCCTGACATCTGACCTCTGATCTCTGACCCCTGACCTCTGACCTCTGACCCCTGATCTCTGACCCCTGACCTCTGATCTCTGACACCTGACCTCTGACCTTCACGTTGTTCTGCACTTATAGTGTTTATTAATCTTCTTTCACCAGTAATAAAATAAATAATAATTAGTAATATGATTTTATCAGCTAGTTTCTGCAGGTTTCACATATTTAACTGATTTAATTAACAAGCGTCTCCTCAGTGAAACTTTCACATCACTGAAAAGCATTTCATTTTATTACAGTCAAATGTTTATTTATTTATTTATTTATTCATTCATTTATTTCATCATTTATTATTCATTCATTTATTTATTCATGTAATAATTCATTATTAATTCATTTATTTCTTTATTAATTAATTAATTATTTGTTCATTTATTAATTCACCTTTAATTCATTAACTACGTAGTGCTGGAGAGTTTCTTCAGTGTGAGTTTCTTAAAATGTGGAAGGTTTCTGATTGGCTCAGTAAACGTCACTGCTGATGATGTCACTTCCTCCTCACTGGTCACTGATCCTGCTTCAGTTCTGATCGTAGTTCTGAGACCGCGAGGAGCAGGACGACCCACTGAACCGGGTTAACTGGGCTTTACAGCAGCACCGTCTTTGCCTGTATGACAGTCAGCTAGGAACGCCCAACATCTCCTTCGGGTGTTGACTCTGCAACCCATCCCGGGTCCTCTGGACCTCTCTGGACCTCTCTGGGGGTTCAGGGTTCACTGTCCCTGGGTCACGGCAAGAAGATCTCGGTCCATGTAGCCCACGGGGCTGGAGACGTCTTTATTAAAAAAGAGATTAAATGATCGGATCTGCCACTTAAATTACTTTAAGGGCTGCGATAGACAGAGAGAGGGATCAGGATCAGGATCAGGTCTTCTCCCCGGCTCCTGTGTTTCTTCCTGTTCTCCTTCTCCTCCAGAGGCCTTTCCCAATTCTTAATTTATACAGTTTGACCCCTCTCCTCGACTCCTCTCCTCGACTCCTCTCCTCGACTCCTCTCCTCGACCCCTCTCCTCGACTCCTCTCCTCCTCTCCTACCCCTCTCCTCGACTCCTCTCCTCGCCCCTCTCCTGACCCCTCCCTCCTCTCCTTGACTCCTCTCCTCGACCCCTCTCCTTGACTCCTCTCCTTGCGTCATTGGTGAAGCGAGTGGAGGAGACGAGGAAGAGACACAAGGAGAGAGGAAGCGAGGGAAAATGTTTTAGATCAGAGGAGTCAAACTCAGCAGCATCAGGGTTCCCCTCAGAGGACCGGTTGTAATTGTAAGACTATATTAATATATCTACTCTTCATCATATTACAAAATTGCTTCTGCATTTGATTATTATTAGTTTTAGTAATAATTTATTTAAGAACTACTCGATCAGCTGATCACATCTGGATCAGCTGATCACATCTGGATCAGCTGATCACATCTGGATCAGCTGTCTGGCGGCTTTAACAGCTGTTTATGTCTGAACTGATCTGATACTAATAAAGAGACGCAGTAATGTGTTTCTTCTCTGTTACCATGAATAACAGCATCATCTGTGGACTGAGTCCTGCTTAGAGGACCAGCCCCATTTCTCCTGACACAATACCTTTATGATTTACTCATTATCAGCGTCTAGAAATGATTTATTAGGCTAAATGTTTGAGGGGGGGCTGCACGGTGGTGCAGTGGTTAGCGCTGTCGCGTCACAGCAAGAGGGTCGCAGGTTTGATTCCGGCTTGGGACTCTTCTGTGTGGAGTTTGCATGTTCTCCCCGTGTCAGCGTGGGTTTTCTCCGGGTACTCCGGCTTCCTCCCACAGTCCAAAGACATGCTGTTTAGGTTAATTGATGACTCTAAATGTCCCGTAGGTGTGGATGTGAGTGTGAATGGTTGTCTGTCTCTATGTGTCCTCTGATGGACTGGAGACCTGTCCAGGTGAACCCACCTTCGCCCAATGCCAGCTGGGATCAGCTCCAGACCCCCACGACCCCTAACGGGATAAGTGGTTGACGATGAATGAATGAACATGTGACTGATGATAAATGATGTAAAAGACAAACCCTCCTCTCTAAAAGTTAATGCACAAATGAAAAGAAAAATCTTTGTAATAACTAAAGACAGTTGTCGTCCGGTCGTCCATCAACATGATCCGTTTGTTATTCAGACAAATTTGAACTGGACGGTGAATCAGGACATGAACATAAAACTGTTAGTCTGTGATCTGTCTTCACTAAAGCTGTGTCGTGTCTGCGATCAGTCTGGTCGGGGCAGCGTCCAATCAGTAACTCATATCCAATAAGGGGACGTGTCGGTTGGTAAAAGACCTCCGTGAAGGATACACCGGTGTATCCTCACTTATGGATCCTCCGGCACGTTCAGTCCTGCCTCCTCGCTCCTCGATCTTCAAGATGTATTTTAGGAATTGGGATGTCCTCCAAGATGGAGTGCTGAGATCGATTTCTGGGTCACAAGCCAGAGCATCGAGGAGATGAGGAGGCAAAAAATCAGGAAATGAGACCCAGCTCAGGTCTGGGTGTAGTGTGGGTAGACCTGACTGATAACTGATAACCTGACTGCCCAGCTGATCCCTCCAGGTCTGGGTTCTGACCCGGCTCTCTGGCCCCCTTCCCTCCACGCCAACACCCTGACAGAGAGGAAGTGGGACGGGAGATGCTGAAGTGTCTGTTTCACATTCTACAACAAGCCAACGACATGTTCTCGTTCTTCCCACAGCATGTGAACGCAGCACCAGTCGGTCTAACTGGTCCTTTACGTGTCCCTCCTCTGTGTCCGGCAGGCGTGGGCTCTGGAGACAGGTAAATACCAGGAAGGTGTGGATGAACCCGACCCTGCCAAGTGGAAAGCAAACCTTCGCTGTGCTCTGAACAAAAGCCGAGAGTTTCAGCTGAAGTATGACGGCACGAAAGAAACTCCGGTCCAACCGTACAAAATCTACGAGGTCTGCGAGCAGAGCGGGAACACAGGTGAGTCACTTCTGAATTAAACTACATTACAGGTGAGTCACTTCTGAATTAAACTACATTACAGGTGAGTCTGCTCACAACAGCCATTCTTAAACACTAAATACTGGTCCTTTAAGGTTATTTAATGAAGTCGCTGTGATCAGTTTGTAGAGATCTCACACAGAAGTTCACATTTAGAGTGAAAATAATTGAGGTGTTTCCTGTTGCAGACGCCGCTGATGACGACGAGGAGGAGGTGAGGAGCTCAACCTGTCAACAATACAAACACTTTACATTTTTATCAGCTGACTGACAGCAACAATCTGTTTTATTCTCAGATGCCCAATCTGATGGAGCTCACAATCGGTAAGTACCATGACCTGACCCAGACCACAAACCCGTTAGTGTCTCCATGGAAACATAAACCTGTTAATCAGGAGGTCATGATGATGTCTCATTAGACTCCAGGATCCGTGATCCACCCTCCTTCAGCTCCTTCCCTGCTCATTCAGAGGCCACGTTTGGTCATGTAATCCCCATGACCTCTGACCTCCGGGCTCAGAGTCAGATGGTGGATCAGGGGAGCTTTGTCCAGCCTGCAGGACTCTCTAACGGACTACAGGACCTGAATTCTCTGCCCCCCACGGCTGCCTCTGCTCCCCATGGCCCGGCCCAGATGGAGGCCAGCAGTATGGGGGACATCCAGAACCAGGGGCACGCCCAGAACCACCAGCCCTGCAAGTATGACCTGCTGAGCAGCGTCCCATGTGAGTGCCACATCTGACCTCTGACCTCTGAGCTGTTCTGGTGTTACAGGTGATGAGATGTTGAGAACTCAATCTGCATGGTTGCACCGACCCATTCACTGGTTCTGGTACCGCTGATGCTCGCTGACACCATGTGGGTTCTAGTTGAGACAAAAAGGAAGACTGTTTAGACTGTTTAGTCGTAGTTTAGAACAAAGGCAGGTTTAGCTGAGCTCAGCACTAAGACTGGCAGGAGGAGGAAATATGGACAAGCTCACCTGGCTCCTGGGTTCAGGGTTCAGGGTTCAGGTAAGAGGGCTGATGAAGAAGCAGGATGTGTCTGAGATGGTTCATTGTAGGGTCGGTGGTTTGATTCCCGGCTGTGACTGACTTTGGTGCTCTGCTCTGATCATCAGGGTTAACATGAAGATAGAATCACCTGGATCACGCCCACCTGTGGGCTCAGTGAAGGTGTGGTGGACGGTGGAACAGGTTCTGTGGTTGAACTCTGAACATCACAACAGTTTATTCAACAGAGCGTTACCAAGGAAACTGCAGTCCAGTGTGTTCACCGATCATGTGTTTGTGTCATTATTGAAATGGTCCTGTCGGTGTGGTAGCAGATAAAACTAGAGGGGCACTGGGGGAGCGCAGACCTCCGCCACGGCTGTTTCCAAAAGTGGAAAATAATACGTATATGTGATTCAGATCCGCTCTGAAACTGAATGAGACCTGCACCCTTCACCAAGTTTCATGAAAACCAGGCCGGTAGATTTTCTGTTTCCCTGCTGACAAACACAAACAAACCAAAAACAGAAGCTCATTGGCCGATATAATACCGTCCCTCTGTGTGTTGCCATAGTAACTGATATAATAACTATGTTGCCATAGTAACTGATATGACTGTGTTGTTGTTGCAGATATACCCTATGTTGCTGTAGTAACAGATATACTCTGTTGCCTTAGTAACAGATGTACTCTGTTGCCATAGTAACAGATGTACTCTGTTTTGCCATAGTAACTGATATGCTTTGTGTGTTGCTGTAGTAACAGATATACTCCGTGTTGCCATAGTAACCGATGTACTGTGTGTTGCCATAGTAACAGATGTACTCTGTTTTGCCATAGTAACCGATATGCTTTGTGTGTTGCTGTAGTAACAGATATACTCCGTGTTGCCATAGTAACCGATGTCCTGTGTGTGTTGCCATAGTAACAGATCTGGACCTGAGGTTCCAGTATCGGGGCCGGAGGGCGGGTTCTCTGACTGTCAGTAACCCTCAGGGCTGCCGTCTGTACTATGGACACCTGGAGCCGACCCCGGAGCAGGTGGACCTGTTTGGACCAGTCACCCTGCAGCAGGTCTTGTTCCCGGGGACATCTGAGGTTCAGAACCAGAAGCAGAGATTCTACACCGAGGCCCTGCTGGACGTCATGGACCGCGGTCTGATTCTGGAGATCTGGGAGCAAGACATCTACGCTGTCCGCCTCTGTCAGTGCAAGGTGTTCTGGTCTGGACCCGGCGTGCCCGAGGACGGTCCACCGAACCCCCTGGAGAGGGAGAAGAAGATCAAGGTGTTCAGCCTCAACGACTTCCTGCAAGGTGACGAATCACTGAGGTGTTGGAGAGCTCGCTAAATGTTTCAGCACGTTTCTGACATCCAGGTGTTTCTGTCCGCAGGCCTGATCCTGTTCCAGAGAGGGGAAGCTCAGAACCCCCCACCCTTCGAGATCTACTTCTGCTTCGGGGAGGATTGGCCTGACAAGAAACCCAAAGAGAAGAAACTCATCATGGTCCAGGTCTGTTCATCAACACTGGTCCACTGGGGGGCACTCTACGTCTTCTTCTGTGTTCATTTAAAGTCCTGGAGTCCTTCACGGTGCTGGTGGAGGTTGTTGGTTGTCACTGCTTGTCGTTTGTTTTCACATTCATCCGCTGAAGCAGGGAAGCTTCTAGTTTTAACACCTGCAGGATTTATGACATCACAACCAGTTTCAAGCCAATCAGGGTCCAGTATGAAAAGTGCACCGCGTGATGTGGAAACTCAAACACTGAGGGGCAAATTCACAAAAAGACTGTGCAGTTTTTGTGGCTGCTAAACCGGCACAAATAAGACAAAAATAAAAGTGTAATTCCCAAAACACCACAAAGGCTTGACGCACCTTTAACATTCCGCGCTGACGGCCACAGTGAAACCATCGGTGTCTTCAGAGCTGGTGGGAACCGAAGCAGGTTTGTTAGAGGTGTCCTCTGCGTCATCAGGGCTTCCTCAGGTCCTGATGCACAGAGCTGACGGCTGGCCGTCGCTGAACGTTGACGGTCCACTTGTTGCAGTGTCCCTCACCGTTAGCTGTAGTCTGCCTGTGGCAGTCTTGACTCAGGACTCTGCTTATACAGGACAAGAGTCCACCCATACTAACCCTGCACCTCGTTGTTTAAGACCTGGAGCTCGTGATCTGGATACCGACTCTGGTAACCACAATCAGACACAATTTTATGGGCCCAGTATCTTCTATCAGGGGCCGCGGTCCAACATCACAAATTCACCGAGACTTTACAGGGACGAGTCCAGCTGAACAATCTTTATTTTAGGGGAGTCAGAAGGGACGATATGCAGCAAAGAGCCCCACAACAAGTGAGCTACAACAGGGACCCAGAAACGAACAACCTTTATATATTCAGAGATTGTTACATGAGGAAGGAGTAGGCTATATATGCTTTATGGACAGTATATACATGCTACATATATGTTAATGCTTGACAAATTTAAGACGAATGATGAGTAACATGGTTCTTATTGTGATTCTCCTGACCTGGTTCTTGTTGTGGATCCCAGTCCAGTTTTAAACTGGCTCTGGTTGTGGTTCTGGTTGTTTAAACCTGGTTCTGGTTGTCCAAAGGTGGTTCCTGTAGTGGCTCGGATCCTGACAGAGATGTTCTCTGGAGAACTTAGCTGGTCCACCGACAGCATCCGGCTGCAGATCTCAAATCCTGACGTCAAGGACCAGACCGTGGAGCAGTTCAAGGAGCTGCAGAGGCTCCTGCAGAGCCAACACATCCAGGGGCCCTGGACCCCCAACGCCGTAACACATCGGGCCCTGGACCCCCAACGTCCCCTGATCGACACATCCAGAGGCCCTGGACCCCCAACGTCCCCTGATCAACACATCCAGAGGCCCTGGACCCCCAACGTCCCCTGATCGACACATCCAGGGGCCCTGGACCCCCAACGTCCCATGATCAACACATCCAGAGGGCCTGGACCCCCAACGTCCCCTGATCAACATATCCAAGGGCCCTGGACCCCCAACGTCCCCTGATCGACACATCCAGGGGCCCTGGACCCCCAACGTCCCATGATCAACACATCCAGAGGCCCTGGACCCCCAACGTCCCCTGATCAACACATCCAGAGGCCCTGGACCCCCAACGTCCCCTGATCGACCCATCCAGAGGCCCTAGACCCCCAACGTCCCCTGATCAACACATCCAGAGGCCCTAGACCCCCCACTGTCCTCAGGAATCTGACATGGTCTGGGTATCGGTACTCCATACCTTTAAGTAATCAACTGAAATACCCTGGTACCAAATGTTGAACCACATCTAGAAAAGTGTTTATTTTTGCTCACTGCAAGCTTCGTCTGATTAAACGTGATGTGTGATTGGTCCACTGCTGCAGCAGCGACAGCCTGGATCACACTGCACGCCTGACGACTACGTGGCGGCTGTTACCTGTTGCTTTTCACTTCGGCATCCACATTAGCAGGTTAGAGCGTTCACACCCTCGTCAGACGCTCGTCTCAGCTGCCTGTCTTCTAGAGATTCCAGGTCTCGCCTGTTTTTGATGTGAGCCGCTTATTTCCACAGCAGACAGTGAAAGTGATCGGTTGACTGTATATTGACATCGTATCAGCCACATAGCTACGCTCTCGATGTCTGTACCTGTAGAAAAAGTCACAGACGATGTATTTTCTTAATCAACACTTCCTGCTTTCATTTCAAAATACAAGCCCTAAAACTCCTTCATTTGTTAACACAAGGCTTTTATTCTGAAATATGTGCAGGACAGTGCTGTAGAACATTCAGTGACCTGCACGGCTCCATGAATGAAGATAGTACAGGATTTTAATTTTGTATTATTACTATTATTTACAAATGAGCACGTTTCCTGTCTCTGTCTAAAATATGAATGACATTTATAATGACATGAAATGGTCATTATGAGGGTCTCTGGGTAGAAACAGCAGCAGAAACGCAGCCGCCACACGCTGGTCAAGTGGCCTGGTCTGGGGGTCAACACTGCTGGATGGCCGCTACGCCTCCACGACTCCGTCACTCTGATCATGTTCAAGAGTCAAATGGTTTTCATCTTTTCACTTTAGTTAAAAAAAAAAAAAGCCATCTGCAGAAAAACAAAGTCTGTATTCAGGATTTCATTAAACGCCGCTGCAGTATTCTTTCATACATCAGCTGTCGTTTTTACATTTACAACTTTACACGTCACTACAAAACGTTACACATACAGTGTAAGCACACACACACACACACACACACACACACACACACACACACACACACACACACACACTCCACATGCTCCACCAGGTTCTGGATGTTCTGGTCCAGGTTCTGGATGTTCTGGTCCAGGTTCCTCTGAGCCACCAGCAGCAGCTTCTCCTTCAGCACACCGACGTCCAGCTGGGACTCGTCCACGCCGAGGTCAGAGGTCGTCCTGCTGGAGGTGGAGATGGCGAGCTGCAGGATCCGGTCTCTGAGTCGTCTGCTGGTCTCTCAGGAACCCTGCGGCTCCGTCAGTTCAGAGACTCTCCAGAGTCTCCAGACCGCCAACCCTCGCCTCAACACACAAACACTTACCTGGATGATTAAACAAAGGTGTGATTTGTGCCTCAGGACTGGCAGTCTGGTTCTCTTTCACACCTCCGGAGACACAGTGAGACACATCCGATGAAAACACTACAGCAGACATATCTGTTGTTTCCGTTGTTTTGTTTTTTATTGTTTACAACAAGGCTACATCTCCGATGATGTCATGGTGTCAGTCTCTCCGTCTCATCACCCAGAGTTCACTCTGTCTCACTTTGTGGAAAAACAACTAAAAGTCAACCAAAGTTAAAAAGGTCAAAGGTGACGCCAAATCCTCCAGCATTACGCCTCTACAGGCAGCCGCTCAGCCAAGAGCATCATGGGAAATCTTTTGGCTCTTTGTATGGCACGGACAAAAAACATCACGACCAAAGTCCCAAAAATAAATCTTCTCTTAAAAACTGTTGGCCAGGCACGTCCTCCGATTGATTACCGATGAAGATCCAGCAGGACCGATCCGCATCGGTTCACTTAGTGAACTCCTCCTAGTCCTGACCCCGCCCACCTGCTGGACCCGACCCCGCCCACCTGACACCTGCTGTAGGTGAGGTCAGGGGTCAGGGTGGAGGACTCAGTCTGTCCAATCAGTCCTCACGCTGTCAGTCCATCAGAGTGATTCGTCCTTTTTCACATTCAAAGTCCTTCCTCCATCTCCATCGTCTTCACCACCTCCATCACCTCCATCTTCATCTCGTCCCTTTGGATCCTCGTCTGCAGTTGCAGCTTTTTGCCGTCACCTCTGAATGTTGGTCAACAAAAGATTTAACCTGAAGAAGAAAAGACAACAGCTGCTAACTCCTCAACATCTGGATGTGTGTGATTGAGGACACACACCTGTCTACCAGGTACATGTTCTGTTTGAATAGTTACCTTATGTGGACAGTGACAGGTGTGGACAGTGACAGGTGTGGACAGTGACAGGTGTGAACAGTGACAGGTGTGAACAGTGACAGGTGTGAACAGTGACAGGTGTGGACAGTGACAGGTGTGGACAGTGACAGGTGTGGACAGTGACAGGTGTGAACAGTGACAGGTGTGAACAGTGACAGGTGTGAACAGTGACAGGTGTGAACAGTGACAGGTGTGAACAGTGACAGGTGTGGACAGTGACAGGTGTGGACAGTGACAGGTGTGGACAGTGACAGGTGTGAACAGTGACAGGTGTGAACAGTGACAGGTGTGAACAGTGACAGGTGTGAACAGTGACAGGTGTGGACAGTGACAGGTGTGGACAGTGACAGGTGTGAACAGTGACAGGTGTGGGGTGTGGACAGTGACAGGTGTGAATGATTACCTGGTGTTGTGTGAAGGTTGCAGCTATCGGAACAGTCTGGTGAACTCTCTGATGGCCCAACACACCTGTTTACACTCCTCAGCACTGAAGAGAAGAAACACAAACATCAACACAAAACACTTTCCTGTGTCTGTGTCCTTTGTCACTCTCACCTCCATACGTCCCTGAATGCATCGTTCTCACCTCCATACATCCCTGAACGCATCACTTTCAGCTCCATCCCTTCCTTATAGATCCAGGTATTTCAGAAGGTGAATTGTTACTGGAGCTATTTATTATCTTCTTACTTTAAACTGCTTTCAGCCTTCTTCTGTTCAACTTTACACTTATTTGCCAATAAACAGGTCTCACTGAATCTTTAACACCTGTCTGTAATAAAATACCTGAACAGAACCTTTTGGTTCATTTTCTGGTCCAAGTATGTTCGTTGATGTTTTCATATAAGTGAAGGCTGGTTTGGCAGCTGATGAGATCACCCAGTAAATCCCGCGGTCAGTGGAACACTGTAAGCCGACGTCGCCGGTGTCTCACCTGGTGACCTGTTTGTGGAAGTCAGTCAGCTGTTTGTGAGTGACGGTCACGGCTCCTCCTGACGTCTCCTTCGGTAAACCTTTCAGAGAATTTTCTAACCAGCGACAGAAGGTCTGAAACAAAACACAGACTTGAAACACACCTGAGGAACAAGCGGTGACGCACCTGAGCAGCTGCTACTCGTTCTACTCACAGGTCTGTCGAACACCATGACCTCCCACAGCACCTCGGCGACGTCCGGCAGCGTGTACGGAGGCAGACAGAAACAACACGAGTGCATCAGCTGAGTGATGAGCTGCTGACCGTGCTGCTCCATGGCCTGACCAATCAGCTGCTTCCTCACCTCAAAGTCCTCCTCGTGCTGCAGAGAGGACAGAGGACAGACATTATAAACAAGTTCATGGTCCAGAGAGAGGACGGGGTTAAACGGTTAGGGACAGAGGACAGACAGACTTTTTAACCTTGTTCACTGGATATTTATTTATATCTTCTCTACGTGATTTTATTCAGCTGTCTGTAAATTGTTTATCTGGATCGGGGTAGGATCAGTAAGGTAGGTAATACAGGTAGAGTCAGTATGGTCAGCAGGATCTGTAGGATCTGTAGGGTTGGTAGGATCTGTAGGGTAGTATGGTAGAGGATCTGTAGGGTTGGTAGGATCTGTAGGGTCAGTATGGTAGAGGATCTGTAGGGTCAGTATGGTCAGCAGGATCTGTAGGATCTGTAGGGTTGGTAGGATCTGTAGGGTCAGTATGGTAGAGGATCTGTAGGGTTGGTAGGATCTGTAGGGTAGTATGGTCAGCAGGATCTGTAGGGTTGGTAGGATCTGTAGGGTCAGTATGGTCAGCAGGATCTGTAGGGTTGGTAGGATCTGTAGGGTCAGTATGGTCAGCAGGATCTGTAGGGTTGGTAGGATCTGTAGGGTCAGTATGGTCAGCAGGATCTGTAGGGTTGGTAGGATCTGTAGGGTCAGTATGGTCAGCAGGATCTGTAGGGTCAGTATGGTCAGCAGGATCTGTAGGGTTGGTAGGATCTGTGGGGTCAGTATGGTCAGCAGGATCTGTAGGATCTGTAGGGTCAGTATGGTCAGCAGGATCTGTAGGATCTGTAGGGTCAGTATGGTCAGCAGGATCTGTAGGATCTGTAGGATCTGTAGGGTCAGTATGGTCAGCAGGATCTGTAGGGTTGGTAGGATCTGTAGGATCTGTAGGGTCAGTATGGTCAGCAGGATCTGTAGGATCTGTAGGGTCAGTATGGTCAGCAGGATCTGTAGGATCTGTAGGGTCAGTATGGTCAGCAGGATCTGTAGGATCTGTAGGATCTGTAGGGTCAGTATGGTCAGCAGGATCTGTAGGGTTGGTAGGATTGTAGGATCTGTAGGGTAGTATGGTAGAGGATCTGTAGGATCTGTAGGGTCAGTATGGTAGAGGATTGTAGGATCTGTAGGGTCAGTATGGTAGAGGATCTGTAGGATCTGTAGGGTCAGTATGGTAGAGGATCTGTAGGATTGTAGGGTAGAGGATCTGTGGATTGTAGGGTAGTATGGTAGAGGATTGTAGGGTTGGTAGGATCTGTAGGGTAGGGGGAGGGGGTTGGTAGAGGATCTGTAGGGTCAGTATGGTAGAGGATCTGTAGGGTCAGTATGGTCAGCAGGATCTGTAGGGTCAGTATGGTCAGCAGGATCTGTAGGGTCAGTATGGTCAGCAGGATCTGTAGGATCTGTAGGGTCAGTAGGGTCAGTATGGTCAGCAGGATCTGTAGGATCTGTAGGGTCAGTATGGTTATTAGGATCAGTAGGATCAGGGTACTCTTAATTAGTTCATTTCTGCTGACTCACGTCGTTGGCGACTCCGGTGTGAATGAGGTCTCTGACAAACTTCATGACGCTGCAGTTGGCGTCTCGGTGGTCCAATGAGGTGGCAGCAATGGCGCACTGGATGATGTGAATGATGATGCTGCTACTGAGTAAAGTGACGGGACTCCTCTGAACAAACCTGAACAGCCAGAGACCAGAAGATATCAGGCAGATATACTGTACAGGTAGATGTCAGGTGGACATACAGGTAGATATCAGGATATATGTCAAAGGATGTTCATAAATCTATCGTCAGTAGATAAAACTATTCGGGTGAACCTGTAGACTCACCTGGTGGCCAGTCTGAACAGGTCATCCACGGTGTCAGGATGATTCCTCAGACCATTCTGCTGCTCCAACAACTGGAAGGTTGGCATACACAAAGCCTGGAGGAAGAGGTAATCACATCCACATCATCGTCATCATCGTCATCATCATCGTCATCATCGTCATCATCATCATCATCATCGTCATCATCATCATCATCACCAGTCTACCTCATACAATTAGAGTGAACCAAATCTCAGCAACTCAGTTCACATCTGAGCCAAAGTCTCTCATTTGAGTCAAAATTAGCTTCTTTTATCAATGTTCTTACACCTGGTCTACAGGTGTATTGGTGTGTTTACCTGGTCTACGGGTGTGTTGGTGTGTTTACCTGGTCTACGGGTGTGTTGGTGCGTTGACCTGGTCTACGGGTGTGTTGGTGTGTTGTACGGGTGTGTTGGTGCGTTGACCTGGTCTACGGGTGTGTTGGTGCGTTGACCTGGTCTACGGGTGGGTTGGTGCGTTGACCTGGTCTACGGGTGTGTTGGTGCGTTGACCTGGTCTACGGGTGTGTTGGTGCGTTGACCTGGTCTACGGGTGTGTTGGTGCGTTGACCTGGTCTACGGGTGTGTTGGTGCGTTGACCTGGTCTACAGGTATTCTGTGTTTACCTGTAACATATCGAGCAGTCCCTGCCTGCAACCCTCCTCCATGCCGTATTCGTCCACCAGAATGCTGCCAAGGTAGAGGAAGCAGGAGTGTGGATACACCTGGTACACACTCACCATCTGAAGACGCCAAACATTCAAACAGAAGGATGTTTCTACACTACAGTTGTGTGTGTTGTTATTTGTTATGAAATAAAAAACATTTTCCAAAATGTTTGGTATAGTTGCATGTTTGTAATCCCGAGGGGTTAAAAAACGAACAAAAACAAATAACCCTAAAAACTACACTATAAATAATTAATTATTCAGGTCTGTTAAACCTGAAACATTTACTTTAATTCATCAAGGATTTACTCCGTTTTCTGATTCTTTCTTCGCCGTTGAGGCATGAGAGGAAAAGACGAGTAACTGATATAGAAATGGTGGTTTTGTGGGGGAAGTATTCCTTTAAGAGTAACACATGAACAGGTAGATATATATAATTCTCCAACTTGTGTTTGTATCACCTGAACTAACAGAGGAGGTCTTTTCAGAAAAATAACCCAGTCCAGGTGTGTCTCACCTGAGTGACGAGCGGCTGCAGCAGCGAGGCGGAGCCTTTCCCGACACATCGTACGGCGAACCTGAGACAGCGACAGCATCGCTCTACAATCCTGTTATCAGCCTGATGAGTGTTCAGAGTCTCCGACAGCACTGGCCAGATCTACAGGTGAGTCACATGACACAGGTAACACAGAAAACACTTCTACAAGTGAAATCACAGGTAAAATGTATTACTAACATGTGGTTGGATCTACAGGAAGGTCACGTGATTGAGGTTATTTCTTAATGAAATAGTTTGACGTGTAAATACAGGTGAGAAGTGAGTTCAGATGAGCTCAAATGTTTTACCTCCTGAATGACTTTCTGACAGGGGTGAGTCTGTCCGTTCTCTACGATGGGGTTTGTGTGTCTGTAGGAAAAACAAAATGTATGAATGCATTCACTGTCTGCTGCTTCCTACATTTAAAGAACGCTGGAAATTTGATTACATGTAAACTCACCTGAAGATGACAGCCAATCGGTCGAGCCAGACAGTGGGATCAGCTGATTTACCGTTTGTAGATTCTTCAGCCAAAAGCTGAAAAAAAAAATAAAAATAAAAACATGAACTCTGGTTTTGGACAGACAGGTGAGGGGGACAGACAGGTGAGGGGGACGGACAGGTGAGGGGGACAGACAGGCGAGGGGGACAGACAGGCGAGGGGGACAGACAGGCGAGGGGGACAGACAGGTGAGGGGGACAGACAGGTGAGGGGGACGGACAGGTGAGGGGGACAGACAGGTGAGGGGAGCGGACAGACAGGCGAGGGGGACAGACAGGTGAGGGGGACAGACAGGTGAGGGGGACAGACAGGCGAGGGGGACAGACAGGTGAGGGGGAAGCAGGTGAGGGGGATGGAAGGTGAGGGAGACAGACAGGTGAGGGGGACGGACAGGTGAGGGGGACAGACAGGTGAGGGGAGCGGACAGACAGGCGAGGGGGACAGACAGGTGAGGGGGACAGACAGGTGAGGGAGACAGACAGGTGAGGGAGACAGACAGGTGAGGGGGACGGACAGGTGAGGGGGACAGACAGGTGAGGGGAGCGGACAGACAGGCGAGGGGGACAGACAGGTGAGGGGGACAGACAGGTGAGGGAGACAGACAGGTGAGGGGGACAGACAGGCGAGGGGGACAGACAGGTGAGGGGGACAGCCAGGTGAGGGGGACAGACAGGTGAGGGGGATGGACAGGTGACTGACCTTTTTTAGTGCCATGACCTGAACAGCACAGAGATCACTGAGACACTCTGCGATCTTCTCCAGAGGAAGACGAGCCAGAACCAGAGCTGTACCTGTACAGGTAAATAAACAGACTAAATAAAACATAAACAGGCACGGCAGGTGTATTACAGGTGTACTGACCCGATGTTGTCACTATAGGTGTAGTGACCGTATGATGGCACTGTAGGTGTATTACAGGTGTACTGACCCGATGTTGTCACTATAGGTGTAGTGACCGTATCATGGCACTGTAGGTGTATTACAGGTGTATGAGATGTTGCACTATGGGTAGTGACCGTATCATGGCACTGTAGGTGCATTACAGGTGTACCAACGCACCTTTAAGCAGTCCTACAGCGGCCTCAGTGGACAGGGCGAAGGAGTCGAGGGCGCGAGCGATGTCCAGCAGACCCTGGAAGTGTTGAGCCATGTGATCTCTGCACACTGAACAGATGTTGTGGATTGCCTTCGCTGCTGCTGACGCCAGAGGTTTCTCTCTGAGGCCTTTCATCAGATAGTTCAACACAGGATCTGACAGGAAGAGGAAATACAGAGCTGACAAAATAAAGGTTCCACCTCACACATCCAAGACAAGATAGACGCTGAAGTTCAGACAGAAAACTGAAATATCAAACTGCAGGAACACAAACAGGAAGTAGATGACGTTTCTCACTGAAAACGTCAGTCTGGACCACAACCAGCAGCAGGATTTAGTTTTAAACCATGAACTCGTACCGAGGAATCTGGGGTTTCTGTCCACAACCTCACTCATCTCTCCGACCAGCTCGATGCTCGTATAACGAACCGCCATATGGACACTTTCAGGAAGTAAAACCACCTGCTGCAACACCTCCGACAGCGTCGGGTTGTTCTCTCTGAAACACAAAGGGATGTAACTTTAAAGGTAGTAATGAAATGTGTTCCTGACAGAGCTGGGCTGTTCTCTCTGACAGCGACAGATTCAAAAGAGATAATCACTTTACAGAAAGAGAACCACACGGCAGGAGGATTAGGGTTAGTGGAACATCCCATATCTTTAAAATGTTTCAGGGTTCCCTCGGTCGTTTCATCCTGTACTGACGGTACGATAGAACAAGTCTTCAGGTACTCACGGATCAACACTTTTGGCAATTGCAGCCATGATGAACAGAACAGCTTCCGTCACCTCCCAGGAAGGGTTCCCGTCTTTTAACGTAGAATATAACTGAGAACAAAGAGAACATTTTACAGTAGAATATAACTGAGAACAAAGAGAACGCTTTGAACGTAGAATGTAACTGAGAACAAAGAGAACGCTTTGAATGTAGAATATAACTGAGAACAAAGAGAACGTTTGAACGAGAGTATAACTGAGAACAAAGAGAACGTTTTTACAGTAGAATATAACTGAGAACAAAGAGAACGTCTTTTAACGTAGAATATAACTGAGAACAAAGAGAACGTCTTTTAACGTAGAATATAACTGAGAACAAAGAGAACGTCTTTTAACGTAGAATATAACTGAGAACAAAGAGAACCTCTTTTACAGTAGAATATAACTGAGAAAAGGAGAACATTTTACAGTAGAATATAACTGAGAACAAAGAGAATGTCTTTTAACGTAGAATATAACTGAGAACAAAGAGAACGTCTTTTAACATAGAGTATAACTGAGAACAAAGAGAACATTTTTAACGTAGAATATAAGTGAGAACAAAGAGAACGTCTTTTACAGTAGAATATAACTGAGAACAAAGAGAATGTTTTTAACGTAGAATATAACTGAGAACAAAGAGAATGTCTTTTAACGTAGAATATAACTGAGAACAAAGAGAACATCTTTTAACGTAGAATATAAGTGAGAACAAAGAGAACGTCTTTTAACGTAGAATATAACTGAGAACAAAGAGAACGTCTTTTAACGTAGAGTATAACTGAGAACAAAGAGAACGTCTTTTAACGTAGAATATAACTGAGAACAAAGAGAACGTCTTTTAACGTAGAATATAACTGAGAACAAAGAGAACGTCTTTTAACGTAGAATATAACTGAGAACAAAGAGAACGTCTTTTAACGTAGAATATAACTGAGAACAAAGAGAACGTCTTTTAACGTAGAACATAACTGAGAACAAAGAGAACGTCTTTTACAGTAGAATATAACTGAGAACAAAGAGAACGTCTTTTAACGTAGAATATAACTGAGAACAAAGAGAACGTCTTTTACAGTAGAATATAACTGAGAACAAAGAGAACGTCTTTGAACGTAGAACATAACTGAGAACAAAGAGAACGTTTTTAACGTAGAATATAACTGAGAACAAAGAGAACGCTTTTAACGTAGAACATAACTGAGAACAAAGAGAACGTTTTAACGTAGAATATAACTGAGAACAAAGAGAACGCTTTTAACGTAGAGTATAACTGAGAACAAAGAGAACATTTTTACAGTAGAATATAACTGAGAACAAAGAGAACGCTTTTAACGTAGAATATAACTGAGAACAAAGAGAACGCTTTGAACGTAGAATATAACTGAGAACAAAGAGAACGCTTTGAACGCAGAGTATAACTGAGAACAAAGAGAACGTCTTTGAACGCAGAGTATAACTGAGAAAAAGAGAACGTTTTAACGTAGAATATAACTGAGAACAAAGAGAACGTCTTTTACAGTAGAATATAACTGAGAACAAAGAGAACGTCTTTTAACGTAGAGTATAACTGAGAACAAAGAGAACGTCTTTTATCGTAGAATATAACTGAGAACACACAGAGGAGAACTTTTAAGAACAGAACATGTGGAGAACGAGCCTTGTGCTGCGGACTAAAGCCGACCTTACCTGAGAGAAACACTCCATGGATCCAACCAGGAAGATGACGTCTTTAACGAGGTCTGAGACTCTCATCCTGAACTCCCCAAAATCATCGGTGTCCTCTGGGATCCCCTCCTGTCAGGTCACAACAATTTACACTATTAGAACGTTCACATCAGTTTCCCCCCAAATGATGACGATGGGATAATGAAGAATGACTGATCACGTTCTGGTTGAGGATGAAAGGTGGTTCTCTGTAGACCTGATCAGGTGACTCACATGGTCTGGATCCAGTTGACAGTGTCGGGCCAAACAGTGCAGAAGTCTCTGGATGTACGGTCTGAAGATGGTATGGAGCGCTGCATCGTTTATTTTATACAGATGTTCTCCGAGACGGTACCAGAAGTTAAAGGAGATCTCTACAACCTGGATCAGAACAAAGACCAGAACACAGGGAGACCAGGGCCGATGAATATTACCTATTTGATTACTTTTATTAATATTATTATTATTGCCTCATACTGAAGGTCTTGCAGTGGTAATGTGTACTGGTGTTGTGGTTATTTCCGTACCTCGTACTGCGGGTGTCCTGCACAGATCAGCAGCAGCTCCAGTGTCCTCAGGTCTCCCATCCCCTGGCCCGGACTCCTGACGGTCGTCTCTAAAAATGTCTCGCAGAGTTCGGTGAAGATCCTGCAGTAGTTCAGCACTCTGAGGGGACAAATCAAGCTGATAACACCCATCGTACACTGAACAACACAGCCACTAACTGTTTCCTGCGGGTCCTCACTTGTCGAGGTCTTCTCGGGCCACGGCCATGTGATACGCCGTCTCTAGCGTCAGAACGCCCTGGAAGAGCTGCAGCGCTAACGCCATGTTGGTCTCCACGTTTTCTATGGCGTAGAGAGCCGAGCAGACGCAGTCGGACGCCGCCTCGTGGAGGTTGGTAGATGTTTCATCCCTCTGCTGTGGAAACACAGGACGCTGCGTTGTAAAGAGTGTGACGGTTCCATACATACTTTTGGATGACGATCCCTGACGTAAACAGGAAGCGGGTTTCCCTGTGAACCCGTCAGACCAGTATCAATGTGTGACTCTCACCAGGACTTGGAAGAGGACCATGAGCAGCTGGTTACTGGCCATGAAGTTACTGTCCAGGACTCCCAGGTTGAACCAGCTGCCCAAACAGCGAAAGACCTTGATGAGCATCTTCTCGTCGCTACCCGCCTTCTCCACACACGACGTCTACCATAAAACAGAAACAACAGAGTCAAGATTACCTCAGTTTCAGTCCCACATACCCGTTTATTTGCTCTGAACTCATTTCTGTGTCAGTGACAGAACTTAGAGACCGTGGTCTTGTTGCCATCATTGTCCCCGGTGGTTACACCACCAACTGCACTCACTGCCATTACAGCAAATCAAAGACTGGAAACGGTCCGTAGTTTTACTATTAACAGTCCATAGTTTTACTATTAACAGTACGTAGTTTTACTATTAACAGTCCATAGTTTTACTATTAACAGTACGTAGTTTTACTATTAACAGTCCATAGTTTTACTATTAACAGTACGTAGTTTTACTATTAACAGTCCATAGTTTTACTATTAACAGTACGTAGTTTTACTATTAACAGTCCATAGTTTTACTATTAACAGTCCATAGTTTTACTATTAACAGTCCATAGTTTTACTATTAACAGTACGTAGTTTTACTATTAACAGTCCATAGTTTTACTATTAACAGTACGTAGTTTTACTATTAACAGTACATAGTTTTACTATTAACAGTCCATAGTTTTACTATTAACAGTCCATAGTTTTACTATTAACAGTCCATAGTTTTACTATTAACAGTCCGTAGTTTTACTATTAACAGTCCATAGTTTTACTATTAACAGTCCATAGTTTTACTATTAACAGTACGTAGTTTTACTATTAACAGTACATAGTTTTACTATTAACAATCCATAGTTTTACTATTAACAGTCCATAGTTTTACTATTAACAGTACATAGTTTTACTATTAACAGTCCATAGTTTTACTATTAACAGTACGTAGTTTTACTATTAACAGTCCATAGTTTTACTATTAACAGTACGTAGTTTTACTATTAACAGTCCATAGTTTTACTATTAACAGTACGTAGTTTTACTATTAACAGTCCATAGTTTTACTATTAACAGTACATAGTTTTACTATTAACAGTCCATAGTTTTACTATTAACAGTACATAGTTTTACTATTAATGGTTATTAGTTTAACTATTGATAGTTATCAGTTTTACTATTAATAGTTCATAGTTTTACTTTACATTAGGGCTGTCAGTTTAACGCGTTAATTAGATTAATTAATTACGCTGCAAATTAACACGCTATAAAAATGTACGCAATTAATCATGAGTGGCAAGTCAGTGATTTTAAATTTGGCTTATTGAGTGACCCGTAGGCTGCAGTGGCGTCACTTCGTACCTGCGCCACTAGTCAAAAGCAGGGTGACTGACAACAGGGATGGACGCGACACAGGAGAGCGAGGCGAGCCCACTCGGACCTGTCACTCGGACTCTGACTCGGACTAGTGATCAGCGGGGGCCTCTAGCCCGCTACAAAGCTGAGCCGTGCATTGAATGCATGAGTGTCCACTGGAGTGGTGGCAGCTCACCAGGAGCTGATGAACAGCTGTCCTCTCCTCCTACCTGGCTACCGCTGCCACGTCTGGGCCAGGTGAGAGACTCTTTTCACTGCAGGTAACATCATTGAAAAGAAGAGAGCAGCCTCACACTCACACAATGTAAACAAGCTTGTTTGTCTGAGCAACTGGCTCAAGGACACATAGAGTTGTCTGTTGTCAGTTCCTGTAACGTTAGCTGACCCTTTTAAAGGAAATGCTGTTGGCATCTTGCTATTGATGTTGCCTTATTTAGAGGCATGTTATACTATTCATTTTGAATTGCTGTATTGAGTCAGCTTTAGTATTCATTTTGATTGAGAGTCTGCTTATGTGCCTATTTGAGACTCAGCCTTATTTTATTTCTGAGTTTTATTTATTTTATTTAACTGTATTTGTATTGCATTTTTGAGAAATGCACCTGGCCTAATTGGTTTGCTGATGTGCTTGACCTTTTTTCTTTTGAATTTCATTTATAAAGCACACTTAACCAATAAAAATGTGGATTTCAAATCTTCTCTTCTTGGTGTATTCTATTGATTAGTCATGCACTACAATTTTGTAATGTCCTAGAATTCAAATTCTTTATTTGGGGGCGTTTAGCAGGTATGAGATTAAAATGTGATTAATTAGATTAATTAATTACAAATCCTGTAATTAATTAGATTAATTTTTTTAATCGTCTGACAGCACTACTTTACATAGCTCATAGTTTTACTATTAATGGTTAACAGTTTCACTATTGATAGTTAACAGTTTTACCATTAGCTAACAGTTTTGCTGTTACTAGTTGAACTATTAATAGTTAAGTTTAATATTAATAGTTCTTAGTTTTACTCTTAAAAGTTAAGTTTCCATTTGTCTGTCTGCTCGTGCTGACTCCAGGACAGTGAAGGATGGTTCGTTGGAACGTTATCTACTACCCAGGTTACGTAGACGACGTTAGTATATACGAGTCGCGGCCTGGTCAAAGGTGAAGGACGGTTCGGCTGCAGCGTCACCCAGCGTAGCTGGAAAAGAGGGAAACTAACCAGCAAAGTGACAACAGTGCTGGAGTAATACGCCAGATCCTCGATGATTTCTGTCCTACGATTGGCTCCGATTCGTAGAGATCGACTGTGGACTTCCTCCGGCAGCACAGTGAGAATCTCTATGAGGAAGGGCATCGAGCTGATGTCATTGTTATACCTGAGAGGGGGCGGAGACACAGACAGGTGAGTCAGAACGTCAATATCTGAATCGGTTTTTACAAACACAAACGCTAAAATAAGGGTTAAATATGTAAAATAAACCAGACTGTCAACTCTCCCTGCAGGTGTGAAAGTTACAGGTAAACATCCTGCACATGCTTTGAAAACCTCGGTGCAGGTGTGAAACACGTCTGTGACCATCAATGACTTTAAAGAACCAAACAAAGATGTAACAGGCATCTGCTGACTGGTCCGGCAGCCATATTTTTAGTTCCTGTCTACAGTCAACAACATGTACTTCATGAAATCATTCAGTCGTTTGGTTGTGTGAATTCTTACTTTTCTATGAGCGTGTGAACACATCCTTTCCACGAGGCCATCTGAAGGGCGAGATCTGCGATGGCCAACGCCAGCTAAGAAAACACGTCAACAAAAACAAGGTTCGTAAAGTGATTTTAAATCGTAAAGTGATTTGATTACTATATATATATATATATATATATATATATATATATATATATATATATATATATATATATATATATATATATATATATATACATATATAAATATATATATATATATATATATATATATATATAATATATATACATATATATACATATATATATAAACATATATAAACTTATAATTAAAATAAGAGAAAAATATATAAACTTACTGATTTATATAGCTTATTAATAAAAATTAATACTTAGTAGTAGTCATAAATACTCCCATAAACTGTAATGACTAATACAGTGATTACTTATAAAAACGTTGAAGACTTCCTTCTTGTTTTGTGTCTGTTGTAAACTGGAAACCAGCAGCTGATGCAACCAATGAGTCACACAAGCTAGAAAACAGTTCCTGCTGAACAGAGTTCATGAAGTAAACTCAGGAGTATCTGAGTATCTGGTTACTTTAACAGGTGTTCAGAGCTCAAACCTTCAGTTCTCACTGTTCACTTTCTGTCAGATTCAAGGTTTCGTGGATCACAAACAATCCAATAATGTTGCTGTGGTAACATGAAGAAGTGATCAGCTGTCGACACTCGTCAGGTTGTGAAACATGAAACTGATGTTACAACATGAAGTACAGCTACAGAGTCGCAGAGACGTTTACACTCCAGGTACAGACCATTACAGTGATGTTCCTGTGACGTTACAGTTATTTTGACTGTTACAGTTACAATAACAGTAACACTGTGACATTGCATTTAAAATAACTGTAACGTTACAATAACAGTAACTGTAACACTGTGACATTACAGTGATGTTCCTGTGACGTTACAGTTATTTTAACTGTAATACAATAACAGTAACACTGTGACATTACAGTTAAAATAACTGTAACGTTACAATAACAGTAACTGTAACACTGTGACATTACAGTGATGTTCCTGTGACGTTACAGTTATTTTAACTGTAAGTAACAATAACAGTAACACTGGACATTACGTTAAAATAACTGTAACGTTACAATAACAGTAACTGTAACACTGTGACATTACAGTGATGTTCCTGGTTATTTTAACTGTAACTGTTACAATAACAGTAACTGTAACACTGTGACATTACAGTGATGTTCCTGTGACGTTACAGTTATTTTAACTGTAACGTTACAATAACAGTAACTGTAACACTGTGACATTACAGTGATGTTCCTGTTTCAGTACCGTTAAGGAACATTACAGTAATATTACAGTAACATCAGAAGGATAAAAAAATGAAACAATGTTTAGACTGATACAGAACTAATCATCTCTTCAGCTGGGTGGGGCCACATTAGGTATAGGGTTAATAATAGTAAAATAGTTCCCCAGATGTTCCCAACAGTTCCCCAGATGTTCCCTCAGTCCCAGTCTTAGTCAGACTGTGACCGTTACACCCCAACCACCAGCAGGTGAGACATGTTACCTGTGTGACGATGATGGGCGACAGGTCTTTGAGGTTCTGGATGTGGGTCAGCAGCGAGTCTCGCAGTGCATTATGGGTCTCGGGTGGAAGCTCGTAGAAGGACGTTTGGATCTTCATCTTCATCGTCTGAGCAGCAAAGTAACACGACTCCACGTCCTGTTTGAGCTGCAGCAGCTGATCGGATATCTCCCACGCATACATCTGTGCGGCAGGAAGTGATGTCACTACACCTGAGAAGCTCGCCGCCAACCTTTTCATTAGTTTTCATTTCTCTCCTCCATATTTGTTCTGGCCTGGACCATAGCAGTTTACTCAGACCAGGTAGACCACATGGAGCAGGTACATAGACCAGGTAGAACAGAACCCCCAGACTTAAATACACATCTGGAACGTCTTTCTTAAAACATAGCAATAATAATAATAATAATGATAATAATAATAACAATAATTCCAATGCTAATACTATTTATGATTTTTATTATTATTATTATTATTAATATTATTATTAATTGACAGGAGCAAGAGCAAGTCATTGTAACCCCTGTAGGGGTCCGGCCCCTCTGATTAGGAACCACTGATCCGTAGGACAGGATGTTGTTGTTCATGACTTATTCTGTGGTTTCACGTTCTCTCAGACATCAGACCTGATCAGGCCTGGTCAGACCCGGTCAGGCCTGATTGGACCTGGTCAGGCCTGATCAGGCCTGGTCGGGTCCTGGTCAGGCCTGATTGGACCTGGACTCCATCAACAGTATTATCTCTGTGTTCCTGAAGAGGAAGCTACCAGCTCAGTCTCTGATCTACAACCTGGACTCTGATACTGGTCTGTGTTTCTGCTGTCGAGTCCAACAAACCACCAAAACATAACCTGAACCTGAAGGAAGCGTTACACTGGTTGATGTGGGATATCTTACTGTCCCAGTGTGGGCTGTTGGTCACACGAGGACCAGAATCTGCTGAACCAGATCCGTCAGACTGACAGTGATGATAACAACAACAGCACTAAACAGAAGTCACGCGTGTGAACCAGAACCCAGTCCTGGTCTGGTTTCTGCCACGCCCTGATACCACCACTTCCAGATCACAAAGTACCACCAACAGCTGTCTGATCAACCGATGAACCTTTCATGAACCACCGTGATGCCGGACTCGGTCCGGATCACAGATGTGGTATTCTCAGAGGAACAGACCAGCTACAGCTCTGGAGAGCAACGTTTACCCTGCAGGAAACTAAAATGAGACATTTTTCCAGTGGAGTTTGGTTGACGGCTCTCCTGGCCGCTAACCAGAGACAGACCCGAGTCAGCGGTCTCCAGCGGTTTCACTAACTCAACCTGTTTGTCCCGTGAGATGATGTCAGAGACTGAACTTTACTGCAGTAGTGCATTTAGCCATGCTAACATGCTAACAGAGCTAGCAGTGTGCAGCAGCCGGGCCTGCCGAACTCCTCTGAGACTACAACACAGAAGCTCGGTCTGAATAAACTCATTTTAAACACGTTACGGCGAAAACCTCCGCGGTTCCGTTGACGTTATGCGCTGAAAGCGGGCGGCTAACGAAGCTACACACGAAGCTAACGTTAACAGTTACTGTTTTGATCCATTCATTTAGCTAGCTTAGCTTAGCTATGATGCTAACGTGAACCTGCGGTTCGTCGGAGACTGCGCAGTTCGGTTCACCTGTCCTTTATAGACCAGCTAGCATGGCAAAACCCGGTCCAGATAGACTACACTGAATCCACCTCAGGACCCCCAATCATCCACACCGCCGGTCCCCCGCTCCGGTCTCCCGGCCTCTCCCATTTTCTTACCGATCTCTGGAGCTCTCCGAGCCACACCGAGGCTCGCTCCTTTCCGGCCGGGTCCGGGTCGTGGTACAGGGCCTGGACTGCCTGGTAGACCAGGGCCAGGTTCGGTTTGCCCCCCTCCATAGCTCGCGTCAGAAGCGGGGATGAGATAAGGCAGAAAGATGACCAACACGGCGGATCCGAGGGAGTCCTACACGGTCTGTGTGTCGACCGCCATCTCGCACAGGCTTCCCGCGTGCAACCACGACCATCTCCCGACAGGAAACACGGACAGCAACATTAGTTCCGCTCCGCCAGGATGGGGAGTGCTTCACACGGAGCACCGCTCTTCTTCTCCTTTCCCGGTTGTATGTCGGCTGGTATCCAGCATTAAGGCGCACTACCGCCGCCTACTGTCCTAAGTAACCCTCTGAGCCCACTTAGACCCGATTTAGTCTTCTTGAGGGTGTCCAGGGGGTCTTTGGTCCAGGAGCAGGTCAACAGTAGATGTCAACATCATCTGAAAGCTGCCTCATAAGTTGTTGCAGCACTTTTTGGGGTTGATATCATTTGTTAGGGTTATTTTAATTATGAGGGTTGTGTTTTATTTCATTGCTAAGGTCATAACAGTGTTTCTCAATCTGTGGTCCAGAGACCTGAGGGGGTCCTTCACACAGTTCTGCTGGTCTTCAGTAAAAGATAACTAAATACCAAATAACTTTATATTAATTTATCCTTATTATGAAGTTCAAATCTATAATCTTATGGTGAAGAAATGAGTGACGTCCACCGTGTAGTGCCCACATATCAAAATGAAACTTGAAACAAAGCTTAAATCAAAAAAAGTTTATTTTTATGTTCTGTTGTGATTTATTTGACCACAGGAGGTGTCTCTAACTCCACCTAAAACACAACAGAACAAGGAAAGAACTAAATCTAGTACTTAAAACATTACACAGTATTATCAACATGCTGCTTTAAGGATTCAAATCAAAGCGTTCCCTCAGTAAAAAGCTCACAGCTTCATATAAACATAGAAAATTATTTATATCCTCAAAGAAGACTGACATTAAAATGACAAACAGTGTAAATTAGTAAAGTCCTAAAAGTGTTGATGTTAGTTGTGTTTTCAGGCTCCAAACTGAGGTCGTATCATACCCATGCTTCATAAAACTCACAGCCTGGTTATGATACAGCCTCAGCTCTGAAGACGAATCAATCAGCACTTTGATATGACAACTTTATTAAAACACACCAGTCTGCACAGACTAACACAAATACACGTTAAAACAAAACAGTGAAGACAAGTCGGCAGTAAACAATTAGATAGATAGATAGATAGATAGATAGATAGATAGATAGATTTAACTTCAAAGGACATTTTCTTCAGCCGCCCCCTAACATTAACATCTAACATTTACAGTTAACATTTACATTTAACAAGTATATATAACATTTAATATTTACATTAGAGATTTAACATCTAACATTTAACACTTGACATTAAACATTTAACATTTACATTTACATTTAACATTTAACATTTACATTTACATTTAACATTTACATTTAACAAGTATATATAACATATAATATTTACATTAGAGATTTAACATCTAACATTTAACACTTGATATTAAACATTTAACATTTACATTTACATTTAACATTTACATTTAACATTTAACATCTAACATTTAACATTTAACATCTAACATTTACATTAAACATGTATATCTAACATTTACATTAAACATGTATATCTAACATTTAACACTAACATTTATATTTAACAAGTATATATAACATTTAATATTTACATTTAAGATTTAACATCTAACATTTAACATTTAACACTAACATTTACATTAAACATGTATATCTAACATTTAATATTTACATTAGAGATTTAACATCTAACATTTAACACTTGACATTAAACATTTAACATTTACATTTAACATTTAACATTTACATTTACATTTAACATTTACATTTACATTTACATTTAACAAGTATATATAACATATAATATTTACATTAGATATTTAACATCTAACATTTAACACTTGATATTAAACATTTAACATTTACATTTACATTTAACATTTAACATTTACATTTAACATTTAACATCTAACATTTAACATTTAACATTTAACATCTAACATTTACATTAAACATGTATATCTAACATTTAACACTAACATTTACATTAAACATGTATATCTAACATTTAACACTAACATTTACATTTAACAAGTATATATAACATTTAATATTTACATTTAAGATTTAACATCTAACATTTAACATTTAACACTAACATTTACATTAAACATGTATATCTAACATTTAACACTAACATTTACATTAAACATGTATATCTAACATTTAACACTAACATTTACATTAACATTTGTTCAGGTGTGATGAGCTGATGAGGAGAAAACTTACATTTGTATCTGCAGCTTTAACTCTTTCCTCGACACTGACGTGATGATGAAGTGATGAAGGAGCAGAGCAGAGTTGTTGAACTGACTCATCTTGTGAAGATGAAACGATGGAGATGTGGAGGCTTTTTTAAAAAGGAGGCAGATTTATGTCTTTATCCTCGTCCTCAGATTAACCTTTCGTAACTTCAGGCCAGTATAAACCACTTTATACCCGTTTAGACAGAGTTGTGAGGTCTTTTTTGCCTCTAATCTGATGATCTGAGAACGTTTTGAGGATTTTGAGGATTGAGGTGGACAACCTGCTCAGGTAAATCTGAAACATCCGGATTATTAGATTAGATCTGAAGTCACAAGGACTGAAAACTAAAAGGGTCTTATTGGATTCCTCTCTGCCGACCACCTGCTGCCGCTGACGACAACAACACTGTGGTTTCTACTTCATAACTACATTTCATTTATTCATACAGGTGCTTTACACAGGTTAGAAAAATCCTATAAAAATATGCAACACATTAATCACATAAAACACATAAAACTGATTCATATTGTTTTTTCAAATAATAATAATAATCAACATCATCAGAGATATTTTTCTCGAACTTAGAATGTAAATAAATGTTAAAAACAAAGAGGAGAAGACGTCCTGTGTGAGTGTTGGGTCTACAACATGTAATTAATGAGCAGATAATTATTTAATTTTTTAATGAAGTGGCTAATTAGAGGTTTCATTTAGTTGTTTAAAGGTCAAACCAAACATGCGAACGTTCAACCTGTATGTTTGTTAACAGGTTTAAAGGTTTAACTGTACGAGTGAGATTGGATTACTCAGGGTCATCACTGACTTCATTAAACAACCACAAGCTTGTTTTCAGAGAATAAGGAAATAGAAGAACCTGAACACAGCGGCGAGTTGCTGCGAATCATCCGCCGTGGTTACGATTCTCGATTAACGTTGCTACTGTAAATAAAAGATTAGATTCTTCTCACATGATGGAGGCTTTCTCTCTGGAAAACATTTCTGTAATAAAATCACCACTTTTCTTTCATTTATTTCACTGGTAGTTTCTTCCTAAAAGAATCGTATCATCATGATGTTTTTTACAGTGTCAGACAATAACTTCACATCGTTTATTAAGAGGACTGACAGCTGATATGTTAGCGTTTGTTCTGAGACATTTAAAGAGGCTGCAGCTCTGTTTTAAAGGTGGATTGAAGATTAAATAACACTTCACAGAAAAACTGTCATGGCCATTTTCAAAGGGGTCCCTTGACCTCTGACCTCCTGATATGTGGGTACCCACCAGTCTCCAGACATGCCCACTTTATGGTAACCACATGCAGTATAAATGCGTTTCATCTTCTAAAATAATGTATCTGGATCCCAAATCACAGCAAGGCTTTTTTCTATGGTGTTCTGTGAGGTATTGGTGTCTTAATGTGGTATTTTGGAGGGATTATTGATCATTTTAATGTTTATTCCTGATTAATGACTACAACAATTTGACACACAGAGCTGAGCTGCATTTCAAATTAATCTCCAGGTTCCCATCTTTCAGATGATGTTCACCACTTCTATGAGACATCTATGGTTGACCTGCTATCTCCCCCTAAAGACCCCCTGGACCCCCATAAAGACCCCCTGCACCACCCTAAAGAAGACTAGAACTAGTCTATTGCAGGTATCAGAGGGTTAAATATTAAATGTTGGCACATTTAATTTCAGATTATTCAGTTTTCAGAAGGTTAGGATTAAATTGGTCTGTTTTGTTTTCACTTTCCTTATTTCTCAGTTTCCCACAGTCTACAACATTTCTTTCCTTAAATATAAACTGTGTTTTTTATACTTGAACAACATAAACAGACTCTGGTTGATATCAGCCTGTTTTGACTGTAAATCCGGCCTGTAAGCAGATTAAAGTGTCGTGCAGAAAACAAGATAAATGTGACGATGTTAATCCTAAAATGTGACTTTAGGAAAAGTAAAGCAGCTCGTCAGAGTTAATCTTTAGTGTAAGTGGTTTATGGGTGTATATAAAGAGACTGAAGTTATTATGTATGCTAGAGAGCTCAGGGTCACGATGGGGAAACACTTCCACTTGTACGAGAACATTTCTAAAGTGAGTCCCTTTGAGGGGCCCCAGTATTACCTGGCCCCTCAGTGGGTGTTTCACCTGCAGACCATGTTCATGGGCTTCGTCCTTTTCGCTGGAACGCCTCTAAACTTTATTGTTCTCTTCGTCACGCTCAAGTACAAGAAGCTCCGAGTCCCTCTCAACTACATCCTCGTCAACATCTCCCTCGCAGGATTCATCTTCGTCACCTTCTCCGTCAGTCAGGTGTTTGTTTCCACCATGAAGGGTTACTTCTTCCTGGGTCACACCATGTGTGCCCTGGAGTCGACCATGGGATCTCTGATCATCTGTTTTTTCCTGGACCAAATGTATATAATTACATATGGTTATACATTACATATAATATGCTGTGCATATGACAATCTCACCACCTGCTGCACTTTCTTTTCTGTTCTGTTATTTATTTTACTGTCAATTTTCTTCATTGCACCTTATTTCATTCACTGCACCTTCTCTTTTACTTTTTACTTTTTACTAAACTGAATTTATCTGTACAGTTGATGCTGCTAAGACACCCGAATTTCCCTCCGGGGAATAATAAAGGTTCATTTTTATCTTATCTTATAGCAGGTATGTGACATGACAAATGACACATAACACAAACTGAAGTACAGAAGGATATGCACTAACACCAGCAGCTACTCTGTCTGAACTTCTTCTGTCCTCTGCAGGACTGGTGACGGCCTGGTCTTTGGCGGTCTTGTCTTTTGAGAGATACCTGGTCATCTGTAAGCCATTTGGAGCATTTAAGTTCGGCAGTAACCACGCTCTGGCTGCTGTTGCCTTCACCTGGTTCATGGGGATCGGCTGTGCCATCCCACCTTTCTTTGGCTGGAGCAGGTAGGTGTAGCACCCGCTGGAGGCGCAGACCTCATGTTTTCTACGTGAACTGTGTGAAAGCATCCTGTTTGGTTTTCAGGTACATCCCTGAAGGTCTGGGCTGCTCCTGTGGACCCGACTGGTACACTCACAACGAGGAGTTCAACTGCAGCAGCTACACAAACTTCTTGATGGTGACATGCTTCATCGCTCCACTCAGCATCATCATCTTCTCCTACTCACAGTTACTGGGAACTCTGAGAGCCGTGAGTCCAACCTAACCAATCAGTCCATCAATCAATGAGCCAACCAAGCAGCCAAGCAACCAGTCAGTCAGTCAGTCAGTCGACCAAGCAACCAACCAACCAACCACTCAATCAATCAACCATCGCTGATTAAGGTCCTGGTACTTGTTTGCTGTGCTCAGGTAGCAGCCCAGCAGACGGAGTCGGTCTCCACCCAGAAGGCGGAGAAGGAAGTGTCGAGGATGATCGTGGTCATGGTGGGATCCTTTGTCACCTGTTACGGTCCGTACGCCCTCGCTGCTCTCTACTTCGCCTACTCTTCAGACGACAACAAAGATTATCGACTCGTCACCATCCCGGCGTTTTTCTCTAAGAGTTCGTGTGTCTACAACCCGCTCATCTACGCCTTCATGAACAAACAGGTGAGCAGGGTAACCCTAAACTAACAGGTCAACAGGTTAACCCTAAACTAACAGGTCTGCAGGTTAACCCTAAACTAACAGGTCAGCAGGTTAACCCTAAACTAACAGATCAGCAGGTTAGCCATAAACTAACAGGTCTGCAGGTTAACCCTAAGCTAACAGGTCAGCAGGTTAACCCTAAACTAACAGATCAGCAGGTTAGCCATAAACTAACAGGTCTGCAGGTTAACCCTAAGCTAACAGGTCAGCAGGTTAACCCTAAACTAACAGATCAGCAGGTTAGCCATAAACTAACAGGTCTGCAGGTTAACCCTAAGCTAACAGATCAGCAGGTTAACCCTAAACTAACAGGTCTGCAGGTTAACCCTAAGCTAACAGGTCTGCAGGTTAACCCTAAGCTAACAGGTCTGCAGGTTAACCCTAAACTAACAGGTCTGCAGGTTAACCCTAAGCTAACAGGTTGCAGGTTAACCTTAAGCTAACAGGTCTGTAGGTTAACCCTAAGCTAACAGGTCTGCAGGTTAACCCTAAGCTAACAGGTCGACAGGTTAACCCTAAGCTAACAGGTCTGCAGGTTAACCCTAAGCTAACAGGTCAGCAGGTTAACCCTAAACTAAGAGGTGAGAAGGTTAATTTGTTTTGAGACATCTCTGACTGTGTATGATGCTGCTGATATTGGTGCGTCTTATTTCACCGGCTGTACTCGGGTCAGACCTGATTAGTGGTTATAAATAAATGATAATAAATGCTGGTATCGTTGTTTTTCTCCCCAGTTTAACGCTTGCATCATGGAGACGGTCTTTGGAAAGACAATGGATGAATCATCGGAAGTTTCTTCAAAGACTGAAGTGTCGTCAGTGTCCACAGCTTCTTAATGTTGGCATTAACGGAATACAGGACATTCAGTAAACTTTACCTGAAGAGTTTTGCAGGTCAGAGAAAAATATGATTTCAAACATGTAAATATTAACAAACTGTTCAGCTTCTTGTGACAATTTGACTGTAGAACACCATTGTTTAGATAAAAGGCAATATAAAAAAATCTAATAAAAATATAGTTTGTTTGTTCTCAGTTAGTTTTACTTTTGGGAAATTTAGACTCTTGGAAATTTTGCTCTGATATCGCTGAACGCTGAAGATACAGTAGATTCACCTGTTCACACCATTCATCATTAAAGGGTTAATTCACTCAAAACAAACACAGCAAATTCATTTCTAAATGTTTATTGATAAACAGGCTGTAAAAGTCAAAGCATGTAGTCCAAAATATGAATGACTGACTTTCTGTCTGTGTGCAGATTCAAGACAAACTGGGGTAAATTAACTTTACAGTGACATAAAATTAAAAGAAACAATTATTCTTCATGACATTCACAGATCCTGACTTTGTTCTGTACTGTCTTACAGTTTACTCTTATAAGTGCATAAATCATTCAGTGGCATCATAAACAGAAATGAAAGAAATATAAAAAAGGAAAACAGTTAAAGACACCAGAGAGGTCAGTAAACTGATCACAGCAGCAGAAAACTAAAACCTTAAACAAGAGCAATAAACCAGAGAGAGGAGCAGAATGGAACCAAACATGGACGTAATATAAAGTCCTAAGAATGGATATGTTACAAAAAGATCAAACTGTCCGGTCAAATCTGTTTTTGAAAGTAACTCAAGTCTCTGTTTTAAATTCAGAACTCCAAAATGTAAACGCACAAAGATATTAAAAGCTTTTCTGGAGGTTTACAAAATAAATTATTCTTCAAAAACATGAGTGAGATCAGGTTTCGTCTCTAGAACTCGTCGTGTCGTAGTAAAGCGTCTCCGTACTCCGTCACCTGACTTCCAACAAACATTTGGTGTTTGTCGAGGATTTCCTGTTTCGTGAGTTTTGCATCCTGAACAGAGACATAAAAAACAGGTAAACAGGTAAATATCCATCCATCCATCCATCCATCCATGTGCTTCCTCTTCTTTAGCAGTGATTTCCAGACATTCCTCTCTCCAGCAATGTTTTCAGCTCTTCCTGGGGACCCCGAGGCATTCCCAGACCAGACCAGATTTATAATCTATCCAGCGTATTCTGGGTCTACCCCAGAGCCTATTACCAGTTGGTTGTGCCTGTAAAACCTCCAAAGGGAGGCATCCATGTGGATCCTGATCAGATGTTGATCCACCTCACCTGGCTCCTTTAGAGGTGAAGGAGCAGCTGCTCTACTTCGAGCTCCCTCTAGATGTCTGACCCCCTCACCCTGTCTCTAAGGCTGAGTCCAGCCACCCAACTAAGGAAACTCATTTCAGCTGCTTGCATCTGTAAGCTCATTCTCTTGGTCACATCCTAAAGCTCATATCCGTAGGTGAGAGTTGGACCATAGATGGACCGTTAAATGAAGAGCCTCAATTTCTAGCTCAGTTCCCTCTGAGCCACAACAGTCCAGTATAACTGCACATGCTGTACCAAGCTGCCAGTCCATCTCCTTCTCCATTTTACCCTCATTGGTGAACAAGATCCCAAGATACTTCAGTTCTCTCACTAAGGGAGTGATTCACTCCCAACTCAGAGGGAGCAATCCACCATTTTCTATCAAAAAACTTGGCCCCGGACTTGGAGGTACTGACTCTTATCCTAACCGCTTCACACTCTGCAGTAAACTGCCCCAGTGCGTATTGAAGGACACGGTCTGATGAAGCCAACAAAACCACATTGTCAGCAAAGAGCAGAGACCCAATTCTGAGGACCTCAAACCAGACACTTTCCTTCCCCTGGCTGTGCCTTGAGATCCTGTACATGAAAATCATAAACAGGATTGGCATAAAGGGACAACCCTGACAGAGGCCAACACCCACCAGAAATGTGTTTGACTGTGTGCTGTGTATATGGATACAGCCCTCACTTTAGCTATACAAGGAACGGATGACTTGTAACAACGACCCCAGTACCAAATATTCCTGCAGTACCCTCCACAAGATTCCCCCAGGGGACAGGGTTGTAAGCCTTTTCCAAGTCTACAAAATACATGAAGACTGGATGGGAAAACTACCATGACCCCTCCGACAGCACTGCTCGGGTAAAGAGCTGGTCCACTGTTCTACGGCCAGGACAGAATCAACATTGTTCCTCCTAGATCTCGACAATTGGTTGGGTTGGAACCTCTGCTCTAGCACCCTAGAATAAACTTTCCCAGGGAGGCTGAGCAGTGTGATACCCTGATAGTTGGAACACACCCTGCAGTCCCCCTTTAAAAAGTGGGAATTACTACCCCGGTCTGCCACTCCACAGGCACTGTCCCCAACCTCCATGCCACAATGTCCAGAGGCTTCAGCCTCTCAGGGCGAATCTCATCACCCCCTGGCACCTTGCTGCTGAGGAACTTTTTGACTACCTCAGCGACCTCTGCCAAGAATAGAGACAAGCCTTCCCCAGTTTGTCTTCAAACTTTGCCTCCTCTATGGAGGACATTTCGGCCGGGTTTAGGAGTTCCTCAAAGTTGTCTTTCCACTGCTCAACGTTATCCCCAGTCTGGGTCCACAGTTCTCATCCCCTGCTGAACACAGCCCAAGTTAAGCCTTCTTTCCCTTTCTGAGTCGGTTTGCCAGAACTTCCTTGAAGCCAACTGACAGTCCTTCTCCATGGTCTCCCTGAACTCCCCTCACACCCACGTTGTTTGCTTTGGTGACCACTGCAGCTGCAGCCATTCTGGCCAATCAGTACCCATCAACTGTTGCCGGGAAACCTGGGGCCAACCAAACCCAAAAGGCCTTTTTCTTCCATTCGACAGCCTCCTTCACTGTTGCTGTGCATCCAGTGGATTCTTAGGTTGCTGCCATGACAGGCACTAATGACCTTTCAACCACAACTTCTAGTAGCCACTTTCACGATGGAGGCTTTGAACATGGCCCACTCAGATTCCATTTCACCACCCTCCCTTAGGATGCACAAACCTACCTGGAGGTGGGAGTTAAAAATCTCTGCTACTCCTGTCCAAGATATATTGCCACAGATCTGATGATATGACCACTAAGTGTATTATCAATCGTTTCCCTAGTGAGTTCTGATACCAAGTACACTTATGATCCACCCTATGCTGGAACATGGCGTTTGTTATAGTCAATCCATGACTAGCACATAAGTCCAACAACAAAACACCACTCGAGTTCAGATCAGACAGGACGTTCCTCCAAAACCCCCCTTCCAGGTTTCTCCGGAAAAGGAGAGAGTCCAGCCCCTCTTCAGGAGTTTTGTTCCAGAACCAGAGCTATTCATGGAGGTGAGGCCAACTATATCTAGTTTATACCACTCCACCTCCCGCACCAGCCCCCGTACTTTCACCACCAGAGAGGCGACGTTCCACATACCTAGAGCCAGTCTACAATGCCAGGGATCAGCACACCTAGATCTCGGTCCTTGCCTGCAGCCCGGCTCACATTACACTCAACCCTAATGCCTATCCCTGTGGGGATGGTCCCACAAGGTGGCAGCTCCATGATGTTTCTTCAGGCTGTGCCTGGCTGGTTCCCATGGGCCAAGGCCCGGCCACCAGATGCTCGACGGCGAGCTCCCCTCTCAGGTCTGACTCCAGGAGGCAGCCCCAGCCTTCCTATTCTGGGCAAGGTTCCACAAGTCCTACATGTGGATCCAAGTGAGTTAAATAGGTAAATATGTGGTGAATTAAGTAAACACATCCCACCTTGTTGGTGTCGGACTCTTCCAGAAGATGTTTGCTCTCATTTTCAGCGATGGGTTCATCATCGGGCATAATCCAAGCTAGAACTTCTTGTTTGTCCATCTTTCCATCTTTATTTATATCTTTGGTCTCATGAAACTCCTTACGCTCCGTTGCCACCCATTCTGGTTCTGATTCTCCTTCCTCTGGAGTGTAGAGGTCAGCTACAGATGAGATACCAAGAGTCACAATTAAAGCAGACACTCATCAATCACACTGACTGATCTATTTAAACTCATCATTCACACTGAGTGATCCCTTTAAACTCATCATTGACGTCATTCATGCTGAGGAGTGATCCTTTAGACACATCAGCGAATCTTTACCAACCGTGGACGAACAAGTTGTCAGATGCTTTAAACTACAACATGAACTGCCAAATTCTCCTCCACCTATCTTCACCTCCTCAACATTCCTTCTAAAACTTTACTTCTGTCTTCTCCACCCAGAACCACAACTTAAATAAATATTCTTACCAATGTACTCCTTCACGTCAATGAAACCGTCTCTATTCTTGTCGATTTCGTCTAGCGTTTCCTGTGAAGGTGAGCACACATGACATCAGTGACATCACATAACATCAGTGACATCACGCCAGTGACATCACGCCAGTGACATCAGATCAGTGACATCAGATCAGTGACATCATTCTTACCAGCGCCAGAACACCCTTCATGTGTTCGAATTCTTCAGGAAAAAGAAAAGCCCCAAGCTCTTCTCTGTTTAATTTCAGATCTCCATTTCTGTCTGCGGCTTTGAAACGTCTCTCGTCCTTCAACACCATGTCAGTGAAGTTATATTCACCATCAGAGTGAGCCTGAGGGTTATCTGGCAGAAGTAATCAATCAGACAATCAATCAGAGAAGCACTCTCGTCATGTGACTTATTAATAGTTTGTTGATGTGAACGTGATTTATTAATAGCTGACTGGTGTGACTGTGACTTATTGATAGCAGACTGGTGTGACTGTGACTTATTGATAGCAGACTGGTGTGACTGTGACTTATTGATAGCAGACTGGTGTGACTGTGACTTATTGATAGCAGACTGGTGTGAATGTGACTTATTGATAGCAGACTGGTGTGAATGTGACTTATTGATAGCAGACTGGTGTGATTGTGACTTATTGATAGTAGGCTCTTTACCCAGATAACCCTCGAACATGACCGTCTTATATTCCTCCCAGCTGACATCACCGTCCTTGTTCATATCGAGGTCTTCCACTTGTTTTTCCACGGTGCTATCAATATGTTTATTCTGAATCTGTTTGATCCAAACCTTCAGCTCCTCTTCTACGATGAAACCATCTTTGTTGGTGTCGATTTTATCCACGATGATGCTGCAGACAGACAGACACACAGCCTTATTTTAATCTGAAGACAGAACAGTGTGTTGATGAGTTCTGTCCCTGAAAAGTCTCACACTCATATTGATCGAGTTATAAACTATCATTAAAATGATCCGTCTTTGTTTCCACATCCGTACATCTGTTGGCTCCGACTTACTTCAGGAGTCTTTGTGTCGCTAAATGAACTGAATCATTTCAATCAGCCTCAATAAACTTTATTCTGTGTATAAACTGTCTGAACCAGTTGAACCAGTTGTGGCTGCAGACACTGGGAACCAGGAAATAAAAGCCACAGATTTCCAGTTTGTCCGCTCATTAAAAAAACAACAACCGAACACATCGACAGGAAGACACAGCTGCAGTACACAGGTGATACCTGCAGTACACAGGTCAGAGAGCATCCAGTACATAATCTTAAAGATGAAGGGACTCACCCGAGCCTCCGTTTGCTCTCCTCCGGTGAAAGCTTGTCGAAGGTTTTGGCCTGGTCTTTACCGAGAAAAGCTTCGTGGTCGTAGTCGTAGCTTTTCTCGTCATTGTGTTCGAGTTTGCTGAGAGGTTCTTGCTCATGAACTCGACTCTTCTTGTCTGTGGGTTTAGTGTCACCGTAGACGGCGCAGAGGGCGAAACACATCAGGAACAGTCGGATCATCCTGACAAACTGTGTCAAAAACACATAGAAGCATTTATTATATATACTGTATGTTATACATACAAACAATCAATTAGTTAATTTACTACATTTACTCGACTGAAAGTAAACAACCAGCTTACAAAATATGCTTCAATATTAACATAGCCAACAATATATATAATATATATACTGTATATATGTGAGTACTTGAACTCAACTAGTTACAACATTTAAGTACTACTTACATATTAAAACAACTAATAATACAATCTCACAGAATTCATATTACATAATGAGTACTTTTACTTTTGATACTTTAAGAACTTTTTATTGCTAGTACTTAAGTTTTTTTTTTTTTTTTTACTTCTGTCATTCTTAACTGTAACAGAGTACTTTTCACAATATTGACACTTTGTACTTTGTGCTACTAAAGTACCTGATCTGAGTATTTCCAATACTATAGAAAAATCATCCTGATGGATGATTATAAAATAATATAATATAGAGATATTATATATAAAATATTTATTTATATAATTATTATATATTATAAATATTAGATATATATACTCTATGTATAATGTATACATATATTTATATATTTATTTATATTCTTATATTTATTATAAGAACATAAATATTTAGATGCTGTATATATATTCTATACGTATACACACTAGATAGACAGATATTTATATTATTATAATAAATATTACAGTACAGCATACATACATGTATATAGAATATATATAGAGAAATAGTAATAACAATAATAATAATAAGACACTCGTGACAGTTATAACGCACTCCATTCTGATGTATCTGCATCTCTTACCTGTGAGTCTGTGGTTCATGCACCTGGTCTCCTCACCTGGTCTCCTCACCTGGTCTCCTCACTTGGACTACTCACCTGGTCTCCTCACCTGGACTCCTCTCCTGGACTCTCGCGGTGCTTCTCCCGGTGCTTCTCTTTTCTCGTGACCGACCATCACGCACTCCAGCCCCGCAGAACCGTTTCGGAGCTGCCGCAGCCAATCCGGTGCTTCCTGGAACACTTCTCCCGATTCGATTGGTCCACTTCAGCAAGCGCTCGCGTTCGGTTGGTGACATCAGAGCGCTCAGTCTTCGCGCTCGCTTGTCATTGGCTGTTGTCAGCGGCAGCAGAGAGCGCGCCCTGCCACGTCCTCAGGTATGAACCAGCTCAACGAGACGAGTCATTCTCACCAATTAGAGAACCAGTTAGTCCAGAAGATAAGATAATTATTACTAGAATGATCGATCCTCTGTGTCCGTCTTCAGCTGAGCTCTTCACTGACTGAATTAGTTGTGATAAAACCAAACAGCCCTCTTACCTGCCCTGAGTTACCCCAGCAACCACTTCCTTTAAATAAAACCAGCTAAACTGAGTAAACTGATGGAGGAAATGTAGTATTATTGTTATTTCACTAGAACACTACACACTAACAGACAATAGAATACTGCATGCTAACAGAAGGTAGAACATTAGACACTAACAGAGGGTGGAACATTAGACACTAACAGAGGGTGGAACATTAGACACTAACAGAGGGTAGAACATTAGACACTAACAGATGGTAGAACATTAGACACTAACAGATGGTAGAACATTAGACACTAACAGAGGGTAGAACATTAGACACTAACAGACGGTAGAACATTAGACACTAACAGATGGTAGAACATTAGACACTAGCAAAGGGTAGAACATTAGACACTAACAGAGGGTAGAACATTAGACACTAGCAGTGGGTGGAACATTAGACACTAGCAGAGGGTGGAACATTAGACACTAACAGATGGTAGAACATTAGACACTAACAGAGGGTGGAACAGTAGACACTAACAGATGGTAGAACATTAGACACTAACAGATGGTAGAACAGTAGACACTAGCAGTGGGTGGAACATTAGACACTAACAGATGGTAGAACATTAGACACTAGCAGAGGGTGGAACATTAGACACTAACAGATGGTAGAACATTAGACACTAGCAGAGGGTGGAACATTAGACACTAACAGATGGTAGAACATTAGACACTAACAGATGGTAGAACATTAGACACTAACAGATGGTAGAACATTAGACAGTAACAGAGGGTGGAACATTAGACACTAACAGATGGTAGAACATTAGACACTAACAGATGGTAGAACATTAGACACTAACAGATGGTAGAACATTAGACACTACCAGACGGTAGAACATTAGACACTAACAGATGGTAGAACATTAGACACTAGCAGTGGGTGGAACATTAGACACTAGCAGAGGGTGGAACATTAGACACTAACAGATGGTAGAACATTAGACACTAACAGAGGGTAGAACAGTAGACACTAACAGATGGTAGAACATTAGACACTAACAGATGGTAGAACATTAGACACTAACAGATGGTAGAACATTAGACAGTAACAGAGGGTGGAACATTAGACACTAACAGATGGTAGAACATTAGACACTAACAGATGGTAGAACATTAGACACTAACAGATGGTAGAACATTAGACACTAGCAGTGGGTGGAACATTAGACACTAGCAGAGGGTGGAACATTAGACACTAACAGATGGTAGAACATTAGACACTAACAGAGGGTGGAACAGTAGACACTAACAGATGGTAGAACATTAGACACTAACAGATGGTAGAACATTAGACACTAACAGATGGTAGAACATTAGACACTAACAGATGGTAGAACATTAGACACTAACAGAGGGTAGAACATTAGACACTAGCAGACAGTAGAACATTAGACACTAGCAGAGGGTAGAACATTAGACACTAGCAGAGGGTGGAACATTAGACACTAACAGATGGTAGAACATTAGACACTAACAGAGGGTGGAACATTAGACACTAACAGACGGTAGAACATTAGACACTAACAGACGGTAGAACATTAGACACTTACAGACGGTAGAACATTAGACACTAGCAGAGGGTAGAACATTAGACACTAACAGACGGTAGAACATTAGACACTAACAGACGGTAGAACATTAGACACTAGCAGAGGGTAGAACATTAGACACTAACAGATGGTAGAACATTAGACACTAGCCGAGGGTAGAACATTAGACACTAACAGACGGTAGAACATTAGACACTAACAGACGGTAGAACATTAGACACTTACAGACGGTAGAACATTAGACACTAGCAGAGGGTAGAACATTAGACACTAACAGATGGTAGAACATTAGACACTACCAGACGGTAGAACATTAGACACTAGCAGAGGGTAGAACATTAGACACTAACAGACGGTAGAACATTAGACACTAACAGACGGTAGAACATTAGACACTTACAGAGGGTGGAACATTAGACACTAACAGATGGTAGAACATTAGACACTACCAGACGGTAGAACATTAGACACTAGCAGAGGGTAGAACATTAGACACTAACAGACGGTAGAACATTAGACACTACCAGACGGTAGAACATTAGACACTAGCAGAGGGTAGAACATTAGACACTAACAGATGGTAGAACATTAGACACTAGCAGAGGGTAGAACATTAGACACTAACAGATGGTAGAACATTGAGAGGAGGTTTATTCAGTATCTGCTGGTGGGTTAAACAGACTCCAGAGCAGAGGAACACTCAGACACACCTGCATCACAGATATTTACTCCATCTATACCACCACAATCACACCTAGAACCACTCCCACTGAGGGTGAAGGTGGTGATACTGGTTTATCCTGTTACACCAGCAATGGAACTGCCAACACATTCTCAGTGTGGATTCTAGTGTCAAGTAGTAGTAACTCTATATATGTAGACATGTAATCAATAGGTAGAACACTTCACACTAACAGACGGTAGAACACCGCACGCTAACAGACAGTAGAACACCACACGCTAACAGACGGTAGAACACCGCACGCTAACAGACGGTAGAACACAGCACGCTAACAGACGGTAGAACACCGCACGCTAACAGACGGTAGAACACCGCACGCTAACAGACGGTAGAACACCGCACGCTAACAGACAGTAGAACACCACACGCTAACAGACGGTAGAACACCACACGCTAACAGACGGTAGAACACCACGGGGAGGGGGGGGGCGGGGGGGCGGGCACGGGGGGGGGGGGGGCCCCCCCTGTCCCCCCCCCCCCCCGCCGCCCTGCGCCCCGCCCCGCCGCCTTCGCCCCCCTCCCGCCCCCGCGAGGAAGAGTGGGGGGGAAACCCCCCGCCGGCCCGCCCGCCCAGAGTTCCCCGTTCGTCCCGGGGGTGCGTTCGCCTGTGTCCGCTGTTCCCCTCGTCTCCCCGGCGGCCGGTCCCGCTCTCGGCCAGGGCCTCTCCGCGGGGGGTGGGCCGCTCGTTTTCTGGGCCCCCCCCGCGGGGGGGGGAGTCCAAAGTTCCCGCCCCCCCCCCCCCCTCATTCTGCCGAGCCCCGGAAATGGGGGGGGGGGGAGAGGCCCGTGGAAAAGGATTTTAAGGTGAAAAATTTTATATATATATATATATATATATATATATATATATATATATATATATATATATATATATATATATATATATAAACACATATATATATATATATAACACACACATATATATATATATATATATAATATATACCTGTATATATATATATATATACATATATATATGTATGTACATATCTGTATATATGTGTGTATATATATATATATATATACATATATATACATACATATATACATACATATATATGTATGTATATATATATATATATATATATATATATATATATATATATATATATATATATATGTTGGTGGTGGTTGGTGTCCACAGCCTCCGTCCTTTCCATGCTTCCATGCTTCCCATTGATTGTCTATGTAAGCAGCCATGCAATGCATTGTGGTAGTGTGGCTACACAGTTTGAGAGACGGGGGGCCCATCACGACCCCCCCACCTCTGGAAACCCCATTTTTTAACATAACTGTTAATCCAACAACTGTATGTAGTATTTCTCTCCAAATATTGTCATTGAATGGTATTTTATCATACCCTAAATACTCTATCCTTCACTGAAGTAAAATGACTAACACTACACTGTAAAAATACTCTATTACAAGTAAAAGTCCTGCATTGAAAATGTTATGTAAGTAAAAATATAAGTACAGCAGTACATGTACTTATAGAAACATCACCAGTTCAAAGTTTCTTGTAGTAACTTTAACTTCTAGTACTTGTATGTGGCTGCTGGTCTTCTGAGCAGGTGAACTCCTTCAGCTGTACGCTGATGACTAATTCAGGTGGAGGAGGTGCAGCAGCACAAACTCCTAACTAATGAGGTGACAAACGTCTCAGCTGCAGAGAGGAAGCTAAAGTTGCAGGACGGAAACACTCAGAGATGGACGTCCAGCACACGGTGAGTATCTGGAGCTGCTCTGTCTGGAAACCCGTCTGATACTTGACTTGACTTCGTTCATGACGTTGATGTGTTTTCTACAAAGAAACACGAAAAGGATCACGTCTTAAAACAAGAGTCCTTCAAGCTGCCCAAGGAGCTTGATCAGTTTTCACGTTTTAGTCTTTTTAGGGGGTCCAGGGGGTCTTTAGGGGGTCCAGGGGGTCTTTAGGGGGTCCAGGGGGTCTTTAGAAGGAGACAGCAGGTCAACAGTAGACGTCACATAGAAGTGGTGAACATCATCTGAAAGATGGGAACCTGAAAAATAACTAGAGATGCAGCTCAGCTTGTGGCTGTAAAGTTTCATGAGGCTGTGATTATCCTAGAGGTAGTAGTAGTAGTAGTAGTAGTAGTAGAGGCTGTGATTATCCTAGA
>CAMQGK010000549.1:1765000-1827500 GCA_947000775.1 Pterois miles
TGATCTAACGTTCAGTCTGTGGCGTATAAACTGTTATATATAAACTTTGTGGTGGGAGTTGAGAGGGGCAGAACTCTAGTCCAACAGATCAACGAGCTCTGATCTAACGTTCAGTCTGTGGCGTATAAACTGTTATTGATCAGCAGCTGATCAGCTGAGATCATGTGGTAGATGACAGTGGTGTGACAGTGTTTTACTGCCTCGTAGTAAAGAAGACATACCGGCTGGTCTCCATCAACCACTAACATGGATCTTCTTTCTGTCCTTCCCTCTGCTCCAACTTCTCTTTTCCTGGACATTTTGGTTCTGTTCATATTATTTTATGACCCCATCACTCAGCTAGAGCGCCGCTGCTGGAGTGTGCATGTAACAAAATGGAGATGCATTGTGGGACATGTAGTTTAAGGACACCGTACTTCTGTAAAGTGGCATAGAATTGTATGATAAACATAATATATTCTTTGCAAGCTCTCACAGGCCACATAAAATGAGGTGTCGGCCCGGATTTGGCCTGTGGGCCTTGAGTTTGACACGTGCATCATATTGTACGCTGATTTATACTTCTACTCCGCTACAACCTAGAGGTACTTTTTACTCCACTACATTAATCTGACATCTTTAGGTATTTGCAGATTCAGATTCATAATAATACAGAATATAATCAACTAGTAAACACTGATGTATTTTGATGATTGATGTACTCCACAGCCACTGAAGAGGAGTGGACCAACATTCCACAGGCCACAATCAATAACCTGATCAGCTTTATGTGGAGATGTGTTGGACTGTGTGAGGTTAATGGTGGTCAGACCACATACTGACTGGTTCTCTGACCCCCGTTCAGGACTAATACTGTAAATGTCTCAGATAAAACTGCACCTTTTAGAGTGGACTTTTATTGTGACAGTCTAAGGCTCACCTGTCAATAATCCTGCTGTCCAATCAGCATCTTGATCTGCCACCTGAGAGGTGGACAGATTTAGACAAATTAGTGATCAATATTAGAGAGAAATCAGCCTTTAGTGGACGTAGAAACAGTCTCAGATCTTTGACTGCAGCTCATAAAAAATGGGAGTAAAAACAAAAATGTTGCGTTTACAACAGTGAGTGACATAAAGTTTAATACAGTAGTACAGACAGCCATGAAACAGTGTTAATACAGTACTATTACTTACTACAAACAGATGCATCCAAATAAAAACTCGGATGGAAACATTTACTGGTATCTGCAGAGGACCTGGAAACTCAGTCTGGACCGACAATCTGATAACAGAGTGTGTGCGTGTGTGTGTGTGTGTGTGTGTGTGTGTGTGTGTGTGTGTGTGTGATACTCTCCACCGAAGCATGACCTTAGCAGAGGGATAAGTTACTGTGATCAGACCCGACTGTAAACAAATCTGAATGGAAACTGGTTTACATGGAAGTCTGTGTGTGTGTGTGTGTGTGTGTGTGTGTGTGTGTGTGTGTGTGTGTGTGTGTGTGTGTGTGTGTGTGTGTGTGTTTTCTTGTCCAGCTGTCTTTGTGGGGACCAGTGTGAGTTTTATACTGTCAGAGTGAGGACATGCTGGCCAGTCGTCACTTTGGGACAGACCTTCAGAGGTTGGTTTCAAGTTTCAGGTTAGATTCATGTTAAGGTAAGGGTTAGGCTAAGATAGGGTTGGTTTCAGGTATTTAGTTGTGGTGGTTAAGGTTAAGGTAAGGAGAAAGGGATTGCATTATGTCACTGCGTGTCCCCATAAAGATATAACAGGTGTGTGTGTGATGCAGATTGATGAGATTACAACATGAACATGGTGAAGTGAAACTTGACTCCATCACTCTCTCTCTCTCTCTCTCTCTCTCTCTCTCTCTCTCTCTCTCTCTCTCTCTTTCTCTCCTCTCTCTCCTCTCTCTCTCACTTTTCTCTCTCACTCTCTCTCTCTCTCTCAGTACCTGTTTCCTGCCTCCGATCGTCCAGCAGCAGCAGACAGATGCAGCAGGTAGACCAGGTAGACCAGGTAGACCAGGTAGACCAGGTAGACCAGGTGAGGACGAGGCAGAGAGACAGGAAGTGAGGCGTCCGTCTGATCCGGCGGCGCTGCAGAGGAAGCTGGAGGACAACAGGAGTCTGCTGGAGGAGGTAAATGAATGAATGAGCAAAGTTTGACAGAAAATATTTTTCATATTTATTCTTAATTACTATTTATTCATTATTTACTGTAATATTGTTAAACATTAAAATTTATTTCCTCCGCCAAGGAGGTTTGTTTTTGCCGGCGTTTATCTTTTTGTCTGTTTGTCTGTGTTCAAGATAACTCAAAAACTTCAGGACGGACTTTGATGAAATTTTCAGGGTGTGTCGAAAATGTGAAAAGAAGAAGAAGAAGAAGAAGATCTATTTATTAGTCCCACAATGGGGAAATTAATTTACACTCTGTTAAACTTATACATGGTACATGCAGACCTGAAACACACATACATGATTAATGGAGAGATGTCAGAGTGAGGGGGCTGCTCCTGACAAGCGCCCCGAGCAGTTGGGGGTTTGGTGCCTTGCTCAGGGGCACCTCGGCAGTGCCCAAGAGGTAAACTGGCACCTCTCCAGCTACCAGTTCACACTCAGTTTTTGGTCCATGTCGGGACTTGAACCGGTGACCCTCCGGTTCCCAAGCCAACTCCCTAAAGGAAGAACTGATTGAATTTTGGGGGTGATCCAGAAGAAATCCTGGATTCTGGATCACTTTGAAATTTTCGTTAACATTGGGGTAAATGGGACCCAAAAAAAATTGTTTCTCAATATCTCTGGTAATTGTTGCCCAAAGCTCATGAAATTTGACTCAGGGATTTACAATGTGTACTTCTATCAGATCCCAAAGGCTGATCCAGATCTGATCCAGATGGTGGATTTTATAGCAATTTATATAAAAAAATGGGGGTACTCTTACATTTTGGTCTACTGTGTTGTGAGTTTTATGTTGTTGTGTTGTATATATGTTCTATGTTTGCCACTGATGAAAAATGGGAATGTTATTTTGGAATGAATTACAATATGAGGGGAAACTATGGTGCTTGGTGGAGGTCTGCCCTCTCTGAGTGCTTTTCTAGTTTCAGATGAGACCAGGATGTAGTAGTAGTAGTAGTCGTAGTCTGACCTGGTAGGTACTGATGGATCCATCGGTCTAGTAGTCTAGTAGTAGTAGAAGTAGTAGTAGTAGTCTGACCTGGTTGGTACTGATGGATCCATCACGTTCTCTAGTTTCAGATGAGACCAGGATGTAGTAGTAGTAGTAGTAGTAGTCTGACCTGGTTGGTACTGATGGATCCATCAGGTTCTCTAGTAGTAGTAGTAGTAGTAGTAGTAGTCTGACCTGGTTGGTACTGATGGATCCATCAGGTTCTCTAGTAGTAGTAGTAGTAGTAGTAGTAGTAGTAGTAGTCTGACCTGGTTGGTACTGATGGATCCATCAGGTTCTCTAGTAGTAGTAGTAGTAGTAGTAGTAGTAGTAGTAGTAGTCTGACCTGGTTGGTACTGATGGATCCATCAGGTTCTCTAGTTTCAGATGAGACCAGGATGTAGTAGTAGTAGTAGTAGTAGTAGTCTGACCTGGTTGGTACTGATGGATCCATCAGGTTGAGACCAGGATCTTCACTCTGGCTTTAAAAGTTAACCGCTACGACCTAAAAATCTAAAGATAATGCCCTAATTAATGCCCTAAAGAAATTAGTTTTAATTTATTATTGTGTTAAATTTGACAGCTCTAATTTATTTATTTATTTGTTTGTTTATTCATTTGTTTGTTTTTTACATTACATACATTATTTATTGCATAAATATGAATTTATTTGTTTTTTTACATAAATACAAGTTTTTTTTATTTATTTATCTACTTATTTATTTATTCTTTTACTCATTACATCCATTCATGTATTTATTCGATTCATTTCATTTTTTACATACATAAACATTTTTATTATTATTTTTTTTTAATTTATTCTATTATTGTCCCAGCTATCAGATACATCCAGTCTATGTGTGTTTCAGCTGGGTCGTATCGAGGCCGAGCTCCGGGAGTCGGTGCGTCTGGACGTCGAGCGGCAGCAGGAAGCTGAATTCCTGCGTCAACAAGAGAACGTCCTGCTGAGAAGCAGCCTGTGTTACCTGAGCCTCAGCCAGCGCGTCGGCAAGTACGCGTGCACACCTGAGCACGTCAGGTGAGACGTCACCACGCTGCCTCACGGTGACTTCCTGTCGTGTCCTCCACAGGCCCTGGGTCAGCAGCTACTTCAGGAAGTTCCCCATGCACATCTACTGCCTTCCTGTCCAGGCAGCCAATCACAGACGCCGGAGGCGGGGCCTGGCGAAGAGGAAATGAGAGGAATGTGTTTAAAGGGCGGGTCCGTGGAAATGCCCGCTCAGCTGGTAGCTAATCAATATGAGCAGAGTTAGCTGTGATCAGTTTGGACATAACTGAAAGGTTTAGTTTGGATTTTTTTGAAGTGTGGCTGCATGAATACTGCGTTCTGACAGGTAAAATTACTGTTTTTGAGAATGGAGTCTGGTGGCTTTACGGAGAAGAGGAATAACGACTGATTTATTATCATAGATTAAACTACTACCAGCTGTACATTAAGTCATTAAAATGAGCTCCATCTTTACCAATCATGTCATTATGGTATTACTACTTTTACTAAGATATCTGAATACTTCTTTCTCTTTAATACTCCAGTGCAGAAAAAGTACAACGACAAATATATGAACAGTGTTGTCCTGTGTTCTGAGAAGTAAAATGACTGTTTTTGTGAATTTTTGACAAGATCAATATAACAGAAAGGGTGGAACAGGAGCAACAGAAAAACATATTCAGCAACCTAAGAATATCAATTCATGTTTAGAATATTTTGAATATTTTCAACACTTTACCTCGCCGTCAGAAAGTGAAACTGTTATATTGCTGCCTTCAAAGCCACCAGACTCCATTCACAAAAAACAGCGATTTTACCTCTCAGGATGGGAGCTGCTGGTTACTGCTGCATCCATCGGTTAGTTAGTTAGTTTGTGTTATTGTGACTTTTGATCTGAACTAACATGGTGTCTACACTGACTATCAGGATGTACAAGTAGCATCATCATCATCATCATCATCATCATCAGAAACCTACGTCAGTTCATGTGGGAAAAAGTTTTTAGATGGGCGCGAAGGGAAAATAACATTTTTATGCTAAAACATACACACCTTGAGGAGGGAACACCAGCGGGAAAATACAGAGTGCTATAAAAACATAATAAATGAATAAGTAAATCATGTCCCCCCATGAAAATCATTAGTTTTTGCTGTTTTTTACTAGAAAATTTAATTTAATTTCCTCCTCTATCCTTTGTTCTTTTCTTAAAGTAAAAGAAGATTCATTTGTATATTTTCATTCATCAGAATCCAAACAACAAACCTTCTCATGATGGATTTGATGCCATTTTTCTGTCCTCATGTGACTCTAATCCTGTTGATTCCACAGAAACCGACCAAGTGCTGCTGGTTTTTCTGTTTAACTGGAGCCTCTAAACTGGTTTCAGTCTGGACTCTGTGGTCCCAAAATCATTTTAACACTAACATGGTGGTTAAAACCAGTTTTATGAAATCATGGTGGATTAAGGACTTCCTGTCCTCTCAGATTAGCAGGACTCTCTGTGAACTACATGGTTCATTTACAGTCTTTAATGTGGACCTCCGATGCCATCTGGTGTTTGAGGCAATGTGAGCAAGAAGGATTCAGATCCTTAACTGTAGTAAAAGTCCACTACCACGCTGTGGAAATACTCCACTACAAGTAGAAGTCCTTCATTCAAAACCTTACTGGAGTAAAAGTATGACTATCTATTTATCTATTTATTTATTTGCGTATTTATTTATTTATTTATCTATGTATTTATTTACTTATTTATTATTTATAATACATATTTTATTTGGCATGAATTATTGGTAATATTGTTAATGTAAAAAATATGAATAGTAAATAAATATCAGTAATTCATTTATTTATTTATTTATTATACAGGATACAGATACATTTTTTGCCATTCATTATTTGTAAAATTGTTAATGCAGGAATTTTACTTGTAATAGTGTGTTTGAATAGTATTTCTATACTGTGGTATTACTAATTTTACTGAAATAAAGGATGAGTACTTCTACTACTACTACTGTCCAATATAACACATCGGGGATATCTGTCGGCAGATGGTGGCATTAGTGGCCCTGAACGCACCATTACGTTTGTACGTAACTACGTCACTCCCCTGCCCAGCCCTTCTTCTGCGTGCGTGCTCAGCTTCAGCTCCAGATCACAGACATCATGGTGAGCGTTTACATTTATTTACTGTCTTTATTGACACTTTTAAAAACAGCCCTTCGCCTCTACGAGCAGCTAAACTCACAGAGAGGCTGTGAAACACACCACCGACTGTTCGTGTCGTTTCTAGAGTCCGTTTAGCTGTCTGCTAGCCAACGAGGCTAACCGGCGAGCAGCCGCAGCACATGGACCCTCTGAATCCGCTAACGGCTAAGCTAGCCGCTTTAACGTGTACTGTTCTGTTCGATGTAGTGAAGCTGTGGGGTCTGCTATAGATAATTAAATATTAGCTGTCATATCTGAGGGTGAATTTATCAGAGGCTCCGTGTTCCTGCTCTTCTCTGGCTAGCCCGTTAGCATGCTAGGTTAGCTTGTCATCTGGGCTTTGTGGCTGTGAAGAGGAACAAATCAGCGATGCAGACAATTAATGAGTAATAGTAGAAAAAAACAATAAAACAGCGTGTGAGTAATACATTAAACACGTTCTACTCCCAGCTGACTTCAAGTACACCTTTAGTTGTCTGTAGATTTTATGTATTTTTTATTTTTTCAGTTAATAATTTGGTTGGAAGCTTCTAGCGGTTTCTAGGATGAAGTGATGCTGCGTTCAGCGGTACTCGGAATAAATAGCACCGTCCACGCCTTTTTTGTCACAAGCTGAGATGGAACTTCATTTATCCTCTACTCTCTCTATCTAGAGCAGATGGAGGTATTGAGATATTGGGTTTTATGATTATGGACAGCATCTTTAAGATTAAGTGGTTAGAATAGTATTTTAGAGAGTATTTTAGGTATTTTATTCCCCTTTACGTGTTGAAGATATTTCTTATTGTTGTACAGCATCACCAAACTTCCTCTATGACTTTATGGAATAACTGTTATTTTATTTATAAGACCGAAGTGTGTTTGTAAAGTTGGGCAGATAAACACATCTATAGCTGGTGTTTTTGATAACAGTGGCCGTTTATTAAACTATTTAAGGTTGAACGTTTTTCCTATCCTATTTAATCTTAATTTAATGCCAATTATTTATTTTTTATTTTGGTTTAAATTTTGCAGATGGATGAGTATTATTTTGTCCTTTGTTGTTTATTGATACCACGTGAAGTCGAGGATGTCTGACTTTGTATTTTTTTCATAATTAAAAGAAATAAAAGTATTTGTCCAGAGAGAAATTGTTGTGCAGCATAATGGAGCAAAATATAAATTAGGGCTGCTATTAACAATTATTTTTTAGCAATTAATCTGTTGATTATTTTCTAGATTAATCATTTCATTCATGAACTGTCAGAAATAGTGAAAAATCGATGAACAGGTCACCTGTTAGTCCAAAACCCAAAGATATTTAGTTTGATGATATTTCTGCCCTTAATAAACATTAATTTAATCTTTTCTAGAGCTGCAACGATTTATTGATTAGTAATAGCAGTAGATTAGTGTTTATTGATTAGTCTTTTTTATTTTTATTATTTTTAAGAAAAACAGTATATATTCTCTGATTCCAGCTTCTGAAATGTGAATATTTTCTGGTTTGTTATTATATTTAAAAAAATACTTTTTCAAATATATACTATATTAATATGCATATTATTTACAATTATATAAAACATATATCGTTATTATTTTTATTTTAACCTAATTTATTACATTCATATTGTAATGATTGCTGGTTTAAATGTATAATAAATCAATATGTATTTCTATAATATTGTTACATTATGTATATTGTTGTGTAAGTTACACATAAGAAAATAACTAAGTGCATTTATTCAAATATTGTTCTTAAGTAAGGTTTGAAGTGCTCAAATACTTAACTTGAGTATTTCCATGTGGTTCTAATGTATACTTGTACTTCACTACTTCTCGGAGGGAAATATTGTACTTTTTACTGGGTTTTAGGAAACATTCTTCACCGGGATTAATAAAGGTTCATCTTATCTTGTCTTATTTTCTGACATTTCGTAGATCAAACAACTAACTTGATTAATTGAAAAAAATACCAAGAAATGAAAATATAAGTTTGTTGCTTCATTGATCTGCTGATAAACTCTGGAACCCTAAAGTGAAATATATGCCAGAAGTATTATTATTATTATAGTTGTTATTGTCAGTGTGTGTGTGTGTGTGGTGACGTCGATCGATGGATTGATTGTTGGCGTCTGTCTGCAGGCGTCCTTATCGATGGCCCCGGTCAACATCTTCAGACATGGAGCTGATGAAGAGAAAGCTGAGACGGCGCGACTGGTGGGTTTGTTTTAATCTGTGTTCTACGTTCATTATATTTCCCACGTAGGTGAGGAGGATCAACCTGTGAAACTTTATTAAACTGAGGGTTTTATCTGTGTGTTTTCTCTGAAGTCGTCCTTCATCGGCGCCATCGCTATCGGAGATCTGGTGAAGAGCACTCTGGGCCCAAAGGGGATGGTAGGTGGCGTTGATCACTGGAGCTGATTATTGGTTTGACTGTACAGATTTATGCCAGAGACTCATATAATCATTGAGATAAATATGCGGTTCTTCTATGAATAAACATGATTCTAGTTGTCCTGCTGTCTGTTTATTCTTACTGTCTCCTGTCTGCTCTGGTTGCTGGTTTGTTTCAGTCACCAGAATTCAAATGCAAACATGAAGTCGGAGTCGGTGGAGAAGATCGATAGAATAGATAGATAGATAGATAGATAGATAGATAGAATAATATAGTAAAATTAAAAACAACACAGGAAAATTCACTCCTGTGTCACCCTCCAAAACATGCTGAATTATACACAAATCAGTTTAATTTTCAGCGGATTACACTGCCATAAATCAGAACCAGGTTTATTGACAAGCAGGTTTCCACATACAAGGAGTCTGTCTTGGTGTTAAACACAGTAAGAGTAAAGTAAAATACTGCGAAAGTTGAGACATGAACAAATAATCAATAAAAACAGAACAATAACTGAAAAAGTTAAAGAGGTTGCTTGTTGACAGTATATTACATCTACAGTATTTGAGTCTTTGTCTGAAGTTTTTGGTGTTTCTCTTCAGGACAAGATCCTGTTGGGTGGCGGGAAGGACGGCACGGTGACGGTGACCAACGACGGAGCGACCATCCTGAAAGCCATCGGAGTCGACAACCCCGCCGCCAAAGTTCTGGTCGGTGAGTGAAGCTGCAGAATATCTGCTGGTGGAACTGGACCGACGGGTGGAGCATGTCTTTGGATTATAATCTGACTCTTTATACTTCATCATGTCAACTGTTCGCATTCACGCACTGAACTGCACAGCTTGTTTGTCTACAAACCAGCTGGTGTATTGTACATTTTTAGTGTATTTTTCTTATTTTATTGTCAATCTTTAGATAAATTGTACATATTTTTAGATTTGTCTTATTTTTATTGTGATATATTGTACATATTTCTTTATGAGCAACATGTATTAGATTTTTTTTATTTAAAAATAGGAAATATAAATATATGAAAAATATATAGTATCAATTTTCTAAAATAAATACGGACAAAAGAATAAAAATACAAGATATGCACGATATCATTTTTAAGTAAACGAAATATAAGAAAATATACAAATATATAAATAAATATAGATTATACATATTTGTATTAGTTGTAATTGTCATTTTTTTAGTTGAAAAAACTGAAATTTGTACATGTGTCGATATTTCTCTTTAAAACTATGTACAATATACATCTTATAATTAAAACTTACAATAAAAATATGGAAGTACAAAACATACAGTATATCAGACTGACAATGAAAAATATAAAAAATATGTTCAATATATGATTTTTAATTAAGATTGACATAAAAAATATGACAAATATAAAAAGTATTTACGATATGCTGTGTATTTGTTTTAAATAAAGATAATGTCAGTTAGTTTAATTAAAGAAAAACTCATCCATAAACCTGATTTTGATCAAGTTGGAAATCAGAAATTATGAAAAATTGTCCGCTAACTTAGTGGAATAGTTTTCGTTAAATCAGCAGTAATGATAACTTTTCAATGCATAAAAAATCTGAAGTGAAGATTCATCCTGCACAAAGTTTTCTGAGAGTAAAAGTACAACAAAAGAAGTTTTTGAAGTATAATTGAAGGAATCATTTTACTCGTCTATCATGCAGCTTTGGAGTCAGCGTATTGGACTATAAATGACGAGCAGATTGACAATAAAGAGCATTTTTCTCGTCTTTATTCTCAGACATGTCGAAGGTTCAGGATGACGAGGTTGGCGACGGGACGACCTCCGTCACCGTACTCGCCGCAGAGCTGCTGCGGGTAAAACGCTGTTTGTTTGCTTTATTTTAACGGGAAGCGTTGAGGTTTTAAAGATCCGCCGTACACTTCCTGTTTCTGTCTAAACCCTTTCAGGAGGCCGAGCTGCTGATCGCCAAGAAGATCCACCCACAGACCATCATCGCTGGCTGGAGGAAGGCGACTCAGGCCGCCAGAGAGGCTCTGAGGGAGGCCGCCGTGGACCACAGGTCTGATATCTGACAGATAACGGTTAATGAACACATACCAGTAACAGTGTGACTGCAGCAGCACAGCTGTCTTCTTTATGTTCCAGTAATTAAACTCATCAAAGTAATCCATATTTTGATTATTTAGATGTCATACAATAATATTCATTTCCCTAGCAACGACCCGGCTCGTTTCCAGGAGGACCTCCTGAACATCGCCCGGACGACGCTGTCCTCCAAACTGCTGACTCATCACAAAGATCACTTCTCCCGGCTGGCCGTGGACGCCGTCATGAGGCTGAAGGGCTCCGGCAACCTGGAGGCCATCCACGTCATCAAGAAGCTGGGCGGCAGTCTCACCGACTCCTACCTGGACGAAGGTCAGCCAGTGTTTGTGACATCATCAGGACCGCCGGGCTGGTCTCCGGTCTCTGATTGGCTGCTGTAACGACTCTGCTTGGTCTCCAGGTTTCCTGTTGGACAAGAAGATTGGCGTGAACCAACCGAAGAGGATGGAGAACGTGAAGATCCTCATCGCCAACACAGGCATGGACACCGACAAGATCAAGGTACTTCCTGTACCTTAAAACCAGATTCTGCTCTCTTCACTGGAAGGCTTTTATTGTGAAACAGCAACATGAAGTATCAATTTAATCAGGAAGCTTCAAACTCACCAGACTGCGAGGATGTAGGGCTTTAAATTGGAGATTTTAAGTAGTTTGCAGAGATTTTAACTGGATACGGTTAACACAGCACCGTGACTGCTACAGTAACTCTCATGACAGTGAACGCAGCACAGTGACTGCTACAGTAACTCCCCTGACAGTGAACGCAGCACAGTGACTGCTACAGTAACTCCCCTGACAGTGAACGCAGCACAGTGGCTGCTACAGTAACTCTCCTGACAGTGAACGCAGCTCCATGGCTGCTACAGTAACTCTCCTGACAGTGAACGCAGCACAGTGGCTGCTATAGTGACTCTCCTGACAGTGAACGCAGCACCGTGGCTGCTACAGTAACTCCCCTGACAGTGAACGCAGCACAGTGGCTGCTACAGTGACTCTCCTGACAGTGAACGCAGCACCGTGGCTGCTGCAGTGACTCTCCTGACAGTGAACGCAGCACAGTGGCTGCTACAGTAACTCTCCTGACAGTGAACGCAGCACAGTGGCTGCTACAGTGACTCTCCTGACAGTGAACGCAGCACCGTGGCTGCTGCAGTGACTCTCCTGACAGTGAACGCAGCACAGTGGCTGCTGCAGTGACTCTTCTGACAGTGAACGCAGCACAGTGGCTGCTACAGTGACTCTCCTGACAGTGAACGCAGCACTGTGGCTGCTACAGTAACTCCCCTGGCAGTGACTGTTTTGACTGGATATGTATATATATTGTCTCAGATCTTTGGCTCCAGAGTTCGCGTCGACTCCACAGCGAAGGTTGCAGAGATCGAGCTGGCGGAGAAAGAGAAGATGAAGGAGAAGGTGGACCGCATCCTGAAACATGGAATCAACTGCTTCATTAACAGGTACACAAGTATTACACAGATCCTATACTTTATGTACTAATACCCACTCATCACTATCGTCAACTTCTTATCTGGGGTCGGGTCACAGGAGCAACAGCTTCAGCAGGTGACCCAAACCTTCCCTTTCAGTGGCAGTGAATGCAGCACCGTGGCTGCTACAGTGACTCTCCTGACAGTGAACGCAGCACCGTGGCTGCTACGGTAACTTTCCTGACAGTGAACGCAGCACCGTGGCTGCTACGGTAACTCTCCTGACAGTGAACGCAGCACCGTGGCTGCTACGGTAACTCTCCTGACAGTGAACGCAGCACCGTGGCTGCTACAGTGACTCTCCTGACAGTGAACACAGCACCGTGGCTGCTACAGTAACTCTCCTGACAGTGAATGTAGCACCGTGGCTGCTACAGTGACTCTCCTGACAGTGAACACAGCACCGTGGCTGCTACGGTAACTCTCCTGACAGTGAACGCAGCACCGTGGCTGCTGTGGTAACTCTCCTGACAGTGAACGCAGCACCGTGGCTGCTATGGTAACTCTCCTGACAGTGAACGCAGCACCGTGGCTGCTGTGGTAACTCTCCTGACAGTGAACGCAGCACCGTGGCTGCTATGGTAACTCTCCTGACAGTGAACGCAGCACCGTGGCTGCTACAGTGACTCTCCTGACAGTGAACGCAGCACCGTGGCTGCTACAGTGACTCTCCTGACAGTGAACACAGCACCATGGCTGCTACAGTAACTCTCCTGACAGTGAATGCAGCACCGTGGCTGCTACAGTGACTCTCCTGACAGTGAACGCAGCACAGTGGCTGCTACAGTAACTCTCCTGACAGTGAACACAGCACCGTGGCTGCTACGGTAACTCTCCTGACAGTGAACGCAGCCCCGTGGCTGCTACAGTGACTCTCCTGACAGTGAACGCAGCACCGTGGCTGCTACAGTGACTCTCCTGACAGTGAACGCAGCACCGTGGCTGCTACAGTGACTCTCCTGACAGTGGTCTGTTGACTCAGTTGACGGGCTCATATACTGCAGCTGGTGCACCGCTGCATGTGAGGCACAAATCTTGTTTGTTAATAATCGGTTAATAATCGGCTATCGAGGGTCGGTTATTGGTTAAGAACTTTTTTTAAATTATCATCCTTGCTGGATCATCCTTGACTCAAACCTGAAGTTTCTTTTCTTTCTTCCTCTGCAGACAGCTGATCTATAACTACCCAGAGCAGCTGTTCGCTCAGGCCGGCGTCATGGCCATCGAGCACGCCGACTTCGCCGGCGTGGAGCGCCTCGCTCTGGTCACCGGCGGAGAGATCAGCTCCACCTTCGACCACCCCGAGCTGGTGAAACTGGGTCACTGCAAGCTGATCGAGGAGGTGATGATCGGAGAGGACACGCTCATCCACTTCTCTGGCGTCGCCATGGGTACGGACACGCGTCATGTATGCTGCCCTGTGCAGGCTAATCACATCTGCCATCTGTTTGACCTTTGACCCCTGACCCTCCTCCCTCAGGTGAGGCGTGCACCATCGTCCTGCGAGGAGCGACTCAGCAGATTCTGGACGAGGCGGAGCGCTCGCTGCACGACGCTCTGTGTGTGTTGGCTCAGACCGTGAAGGAGCCGCGCACCATCTATGGAGGAGGTACTAACACGCTCCTATATGAGGGGTGACGAGTGCCACAGACAGACCCATGTATGAAGTGCAGATAGTGCCATCGGTCTCATTAATATGAGAAAGGTGTGAACTTGAAGTGATGAGCGCCCTGTACAGAGATGCTTGTATGAAATGTTGATAGTGCTGTCTGTGACATTAACAAGAGAAAGGCCTAACCTGCACATCCTCTCCTCTCCGTCAGGCTGCTCTGAGATGCTGATGGCCAAGGTGGTGAGCGATCTGGCCAATAGGACACCAGGAAAGGAGGCGGTCGCCATGGAGTCGTTTGCTAAGGCTCTGAGGATGGTACGGACCTATCTGCGTTAGTCTGACTGGATCGTACCAACTCTTGTAGTGTTTTCTAGAACAAACCAGTAGGTTTAGTTTGATTTAGGCAGCTGATCAACTCAAATAAAAACCACATTCATCTGTAGAGGGGAAATGAAACTAGAAACAACCTCAGACTGTTTTAGGTTTCATGAGTCTGTTTTGTTTAGAGCTGCTATTAACGATTTGATTATTGATTAATGTGTTGATTATGTTCTTGATTAATCGATTAGTTGTTTTGTTTATAAAATGTCAGAAAATGGTTTAAAACATCAATCAGTGTTTCCTAAAGTCTCAAAGATATTCAATTTACTGTCACAGAGGAAGGAAACCAGAAAATATTCACATTTAACAAGTTACAATCTGACTTTTTCTTTAAAAATGGCTCAAACCGATCAAATGAATTGATTAATTGTTGCAGTTGTGTTTTCTCACTGTTTCCTCCTCCAGCTGCCGACCATCATCGCCGACAACGCCGGCTACGACAGCGCCGACCTGGTGGCTCAACTGAGAGCTGCTCACCAGGAGAACAAGACCACCTGTGGGCTGAGTGAGTGACTGGACGAATATATAGAAATTCAGAGGAAAAAACTTCAAGACAGACGATGTCTCCAGTTAATCACCTGTCTACTGTTATCTTTGATTAACGGGGAACTTTACTGTAACACTGATTCATATAAATTATGTCAAAGTGTTTTTGGAGGTTTCAGTCTCAGGAAAAGCCACAATCTAGATGAAATGTCTGATTTCTTGTTTTTGGCTCAACGCTGACTGAGTCTGTGGGTTTCTTCCTCCTGCAGACATGAGCGACGGTTCGGTGGGCAACATGGCGGAGCTGGGCATCACCGAGTCCTTCCAGGTGAAGCGTCAGGTGCTGCTGAGCGCCTCTGAGGCCGCCGAGATGATCCTGAGAGTCGACAACATCATCAAAGCTGCTCCCAGGTCAGCCCGTCTTATCAGACATATCGCTCAATGTGGGAATACCGAACGTTTCTCTCGTTGCTGCTCTGATTCTTCTACTTCACACACCTGAAAACTCCTTCTAGTTGGGATGTTACGAGAACCGGTACTTTGGTACCAAGTCGATGCCAAAACTTTAAAAAAGTGCTGGTACTCATTTTTACAGTACTGAAGGCACCATGACAGGAATAGAGACCATTACTTGTTCTCTTTCGTGGCATCTCGCGTCGCCGTGACTGTCAGTTCCTTTTATTGATGCTTTGCCACAGTTAGACGAGCACAATGACGCCTACGCTGCTGTACCATGTTTCAGTTCGATCGGACCGGAGACACGCTTATCAAGAATCCTGGAGATTAGTTGCTACTGACTACTAGATGTCTGGTATAATTACAGTGTAGGATGTTTCATGATAAGTGGAGTAGCTGATTCAGCGGCACCAGAAATACTCGTTGATCAAAGTTATTGTTTACTGTACAGATTTAAATTCCTTTCTTGTCGTGTCTCAGCTGCTGCTCTCTATTCTGATGGTAAGAAATAAAATTAATGTAATAATAAATGATAATAAATGTAATAAAGAAATGCAGACGTGAGCATCATCTGTTGAAACACTGGATTTTATTTTGTATCGCAGCAACATTGATTTTGAAACTTGAACTTGAAGCAAAATATTACAAAAGTTAAACTTCAGTGGCCTGAAACAGAATAACAGGTGACGGTAACTTCAGCATGGAAGAACAGCAGTTTGGTCCTTTTTTAACATTTCTGTTTCCTGTTTGTGTAGGAAGAGAGTTCCCGACCATCACCCCTGCTAGAGGAGGAAGAGGAGGAGGATGAAGATGACGTCGGGGGAGGATCAGTCTTATTTATCGCCTCTGTGTAGTTTAAAGAAACGCTCCGCTGTTTGTTTTTTTCTCTGTTAACTCTGACGGTGGACGAGCTGCTCAGAGAACGTCGGTCTGGACGTTTGATTTTGTTTACTGAAAATAAAAGAATCAAACCTTCATCGGTTCATCTGCCGCTCGTCATTTCTAACGTTCACGGTTCAGATGATTAAAACGCTCCGACACGCTGTGTGAAAGCAGCAGTCCTGCAGGTTTAAGTGTCAGTTATTCTGTATTAGTAGAAATACTCTAATCTGGTGTGTGTGTGTGTGTGTGTGTGTGTGTGTGTGTGTGTGTGTGTGTGTGTGTGTGTGTGTGTGTGTGTTGGCTCGTCGTCGGTTCATCAGGTCAGAGTCACTGAGACCTCAGAGAGTCAACAACACCGACGTTACCTAAGAGACTGAAGTCGAAACCATAAAACAGACCGAGGATCAGCTGGTAGAGATGAGCAATCGTCACTTCACTCCTGAAAGAAAAGACTCATTATTATTATTATTATTATTATAAACTGAATCATATTCTCATTTTGTCACTTTACTCCTGAAAGAAAAGACTCATTATTATTATTATTATTATTATTATTATAAACTGAATCATATTCTCATTTTGTCACTTCACTCCTGAAAGAAAAGACTCATTATTATTATTATTATTATTATTATTATAAACTGAATCATATTCTCATTTTGTCACTTTACTCCTGAAAGAACAAAGACTCTTTAATTTTATTTTTATTATTATTATTATTACCACTACCGTGTGGTTTATGTTGGAGGAGCTGGAGGAATTAATATTTAAAGAGAAAAAAATGAAATACTTGTAAATATGAAGAAAAAACTCATTTATCTTTACCTCAATTATAGATTATTATTAAATATAGGTTATATACATTTCTGTGAAAAACCTCATTCTTGGAGATGAAGTGGTAAATTTACAAAGTAAAACTTGAAACTGAGGAAAAAAACTGTTCTGAGATTGAAATGGTAAATTTACAAGAAAACAAATTTACAAGGACAAATTTTTAATATTTTAAAGTTTTTGAGAAAAAAGCACAAAAGAAAACTTGGATATTTTCTGAGATTAAAGATGAGGAGAGCTGAAAGTAACTGAGTTTTTGTCAAGTTTTTTCATGAAGTTAAAAAAAATATTTTCTGAGATTAAAGTTGTAAAATTCTGAGAAAAAAATAAGATTTTCTCTAAAATCAAAGCAGTAAATTTACTAGAAAAAAAAGAAATTTAAAAGAGGAAAAAAATAAATGTTCTCTGAGATTAAAGTGGTTAATTTTCTACAAAAAATATATTTACAAGAAAAAAGATCAAATATACTCTGAGATTAAAGTTGGAAATCTACGATAATTTTTTTCTTTTGGAAAAAAAAGTATATTTTCTGAGATTAAAGATGTAAATTTATGAGATACAAAAAGAAAAAAATAGTGTTTTTGTCCCTCAGAGAATATCCGGGTAGTTTTTGTACATTTAACACTTTAATCGTAGCAGACACAGTTTGACTTTAGATTTACTAGATGTTGCTGTTTTGTCTGTTACAGTGTTTTATTGATCAGATGATTATTGATCCATCAGGTTTCAGGTTTTTATCAGCAGAGCAGGAGAGCCAATCAGAGCAGCAGTGAACGGATAAAACCGACCTCCAGTCTGACAGACTGGCAGAGCGACATGTTGAGGCTGCTGGTGCTGCTGGTTCTGCTGGTCTGGACCTGGACGAGCTCGGCGCTGGTCCGGTAGGAAAAATACACCTTCATTAATATCAGTGTGAGAACACTGTAACTGTCTTTCTATCAGTCAGATCAGGAGCTACAAGCTAAAGGCTGCAGTGCAACGCTTCATTAATATATACGCTGTTTTTACTCAACTTGACATGCCAGATAATTTATTCAGCATTTTATGGGTTCAAACACTTAGACCTTAAAAATATTCTAGAAACTTGAAAAAGCAAAATGTAAAAATAAACAATATTGTAATGTTGTTGTGAGGATATTAAGTGATGGAAACCATAAATATTGTATTATGTATTACATGTATTAATATGTATTACATTCTCAGATAGTTAAAATTCATAGAGGTTAATTTTTTTGAATATAATTTGGGAGAATCAAAAGCGACCGTAGTCGCAGAAAAACCAAAAGACAAATCATCTTTTTCTTTAACGGGCCAAAAACATATATTTTTATTCCCACAATAATTTATTTTTGTTAGCAGATGGAGTCAAGTTTGTCTGATTTGTTATAAGATAAGATAAGATAATATGAAACTTTATTAATCCCGGAGTTTTCAAATTTAACATATTCCATGTAAAGTCTTTCAGGATTTTTTTCTTATTTAAAGGGATAGTTTGACATTTTAGGAAATACCCTATCTATCATTCTGATATCTTTATAGTAAATATATCAGTAACTATTAGCTTAGCTTTGCATAAAGACTGGAAACGGGGGGAAACAGCTAGCCTAGCTCTGTCCACCATATAACCCCCATAAAACCACCTCGTCGTTTTTCTTTTAGTTTAGTTTTTGTACAGATTAAACAAATGAGCAATAACATGTTAATCAGTGAGATTTAGAGGAGCTGAACAGACCCAGCTAGCTGTTTCCCCCTGTTACCATCCAACTTAGCATGCTAAGCTAAGCTAACTGGTATCAACCTTCTCATCTAAGGCAAGAAAGCAAATAAGCGTATTCACTAAAATGTTGAACTAATCCTTTAAGAAATGAGGAAAAAGACTATGGTATACTAAAAGTTAAAGGCTAGCTGTCTCCCCTTTTTACCGGTTAGCTTAGCATGCTAAGCTGAGCTAAGCTGTCTAGTATCAATCTTTTCGTCTAACTCATCAAAGCAAATGAGTGTATTTCCCAAAAACAAACAACAGCCACCATTTTGGACTGAAAACATTTACATTTATGATACGTTATTGTTCAACACAGGCCATTTCGGTACAATGTGTCAATACAACAGAAATAACGTAGTTAATTACTTTTGTACGACTTATTGTAGGCGACATTTTACTGGCGTCCGGTAGCTTTCAGTCCAAAATGGCAGCTGCCAGGAGCTGATGTTGTGATGGAACGAACATTTGATTTTCACTTCTTCCCGTTTTACGTTTTTTGGCCACGATACTAAAGTGTTTCCTCGCCAGGGTCCCTCTGAGGCGGGTGCCTTCGATTCGCTCTCAGCTGCGAGCTGCCGGCGGTCTGGACGAGTTCCTGAAGGATCACCGCCCCGACATGTTTAACCGGCGCTACGCTCAGTGCTTCCCGCCCGGCACGCCGTCGCTGCGACTCGGACGCTCCAGCGAGAAGATCTACAACTTCATGGACGTAAGAACGACCTAAGAACGTCTTAGTCTACCGACTGACTAACGTTGTGTGTTTATTGTGTCTACAGACTCACTAACGTTGTGCGTTTGTTGTTTCAGGCTCAGTATTATGGTGAAATCTCTTTAGGGTTTCCGGAGCAGAACTTCTCTGTGATTTTTGACACCGGCTCAGCCGACATCTGGGTACCATCAACCTACTGCGTCAGCCAGGCCTGTGGTACTACACAATACTACACAACACTATACTACACTACACAACAATACTCAACACTACACAACAATACTCAATACTACACAACAATATTCAACACTATGCAACAATACTCAATATTACACAACAATACGCAATACTCTGCAACAATACACACACTACACAACACAAGACAATATAACACAGCAGTACTCAACTCATCCAAGTGTTTGTATTAGTATTTATGAAGGTTGTGTTAGTGGGTCAGGACAGCATGACAACACAGTTTAGTGTGTTCCTGACTGTGATAACAAGTTCAAGGTCTGTGTCTGTGTGTGCGTGTGCGTGTGTGTGTTCACAGCATTGCACAAGCGTTTCAGAGCGTTCGAGTCCTCATCGTTCCATCATGACGGTCGGATGTTTGGGATCCACTATGGATCAGGACACCTGATGGGAGTCATGGCCAGAGACACACTGAAGGTCCAGTTTGTTCTACGCTACCAACATGTCTTAATGTTAAACACATACATTAAATCTAACCTGCAGTGTCCCTGGTTCAGTTTCAGTTGGGACTTTAGCTGCTCATCTCAGTTATACTAGAAAGTTAAAGAGTCAAATCCTCTAATCGTCAATCTGTTCCAGGTCGGAGGTCTGACCACCCTGAACCAGGAGTTTGGGGAGTCTGTCTATGAACCTGGTGCTGCTTTTGTAATGGCGAAGTTCGACGGCGTTCTAGGGATGGCTTACCCGTCCCTGGCAGAGATCCTAGGAAACCCCGTTTTCGACAACATGATGGCGCAGAAGACGGTGGAGGAGCCGGTCTTCTCCTTCTACCTCAGCAGGTGCAACCGTGACTCATGTTTGTGTATTTTGAAGCATTCACACCAGTAGTTCACCAGTACAACCAGTTTAGGGGTTCGTTGCCTTTCTCGGGTGCATTAGAGTGAGGAGAATTTCAGCAATTTTCAAGTCATGCCTGTAGTTTCCAAATATTTAACTATTTCAACTATTAATCAACTACTTTTAGAATTTTAACTATTTCAACTGATTAGCCATTAGTGTATTCTAGTGTTTAACTAACAATTTTACAGGGTTCCAAAGGAGTCCAAGAATTTGGGTTTCAAGGTAGTTCAAGGGTTGCCAGGAAGCTCCAGAGAGGAATCCAAGAGGTCTAGCATCTTAGATCCCAGGATTCTTGAAGGATTGCGTAAATTATTAATTAATGAATTTGTTGGTAGAACGTTTGTTTGGATTAATAAATTGACTTTTTTGGGACACGGTTTGAGACATTTGTTCTCAAGGGATCCAGGGAGTTGCAGCAGTTTCAGGGTTTTCACAGCAATCAGAGGGATTAGAGGACTCTGGGAATTCAAAAGCCTTGTTTAATAAGAAACTGTCTGGGGTCCATGAACAAAGAATTCAGTTTTGTTAATTGTAATGTGATTTTTGCCCCTGCAGGAGAACAAGTAATGGCAACCCAGAAGGCGAACTGCTGCTAGGCGGAAAAGATGAGGCTTTGTACACTGGACCAATCAACTGGCTCCCTGTGACTGCTAAGACATACTGGCAGATTAAGATGGACAGGTTACTGTACTGTAATCTTAACCCCAAACTGAAGTCCTGGCCATGTTCTAATATGTGCTATTTTTCAAAATGTTTTTGATTTTGGTGGTACCTTTTGTTCTTGACCACATCCATCACAGTTGTTTGTGGTCACAATTAATACATTGTGCTGGTGTGCTGTGCATTACAACAGCCAATAGGTGGTTTTCCAAGCTTATTAGACAAAGCTCAGTCACGCTTAAAATAAGCTGAAACAGCAAAATATGAGGAGATTTAGTCTTAATAGAAAAACAAGAATTGAAATGCACACCATTCACCAAAACATGCAAAGTTCAGATCTTTGTGTATGTTTCAGTGTGGCGGTGCAGGGTGTGAGTTCGTTCTGTCCTCATGGTTGCCAGGCGATTGTCGATACTGGAACCTCCCTCATCGCTGGACCGACCAATGACATCCTCAGTCTTCATCAGCTGATTGGAGCCTCACCCACAAACATAGGAGAGGTTAAATCAAATTTAATTGTATAACCTAAATGTTTCTGGACAATACTTATAGGAATCTCTGCTGTTTGTGAAATTTGTTAACATATAATCTCATTTGACCTTTTTATGTGTTTCAGTTCCTTATCGACTGCGTCAGGTTGTCCAGTTTGCCTCATGTGACGTTCGTCCTGGGAGGGACAGAGTACACACTGACTGCTCAGCAATATGTCAGGAAGGTTTGTCTTTCTGTCCATGCTTGGTCTTCTTTACTGTCCAAATGGCTGACAGACTTTGATTTGGATTACACTGTTAGCATATAGGGTAGGAATCCAGGAGTGTGATCTAGAGGGTTCTAAAGGGTTTCTGGGGTGCTCAACAGTTCAGCAGAAACTAAAGGTCCAAGAGTACCACAAGGTTCTTTGCTTTCTCAGGAGGTCACGCCAGCCAAACCCTATACCACAACTAAGGGGATGTATGTCAGAACATGTTTTCAAAAAACTGGGTACTATAGGGAAGGATGTCAAATGTATTGAATCAAATGTGTCAGCTAACATTAAACTGACATTTTTTGTCATTTGTGCGAAGGCCCTAACATGTTTTTATGTTTTGTCAGTTTTTATATCTTGGATGTTAGAGAACAGATCATTCATTCAGCTAGATTTTTTTTATGGTTGACATGACAAATACACCTGAATATAAATACACAGTATGATAATGAAATGTCATCTTCTATGTCTAGGAGTTGCTTGGCGACAAGGAGTTGTGTTTCAGTGGTTTCCAGGCCGTGGACATTGTTTCCCCTGAAGGCCCCCTGTGGATTCTGGGAGATTTATTTCTGACAGAGTTCTACAGCATCTTTGACAGAGGACAGGATCGGGTCGGCTTTGCCTCGGCGAAGCACCCAACCCAAGTCTAACCAATTGGTTATCAATATCTAACAACTGTATCGTCAATAAATACTGTACAAATAAAATGGGTATTTTGTAATTTTTGCAAAGGCGCCAACACAAATAGCACTTCGCCAGCAGCATTGTGCTTAGACTATCCATAATTTTCTGACCTATTTTGCAACTTTTGTGAGAATCTTTTAATCAGTGCTCCATCAGCAGGGCCCATCCTCCAATTAAATCATCAATGACAACCATCATTGACTGTAGGGGTGTCACCAGAACTAATACTCTAGTACCAAGTCAATGCCAAAATTTTGAAAACAAAATGGTACTCATTTTTCTGCAGTTCTGCAGGTACCATAGGTACCATCAAGACTTGAGACAAATGGTGTTCTCTCTCAGCTAGCTAGCTGGTGTTGGAGATGTGAAACATAGCTAAATTAACCAGGTAGGTACTCCACTAACGAACTATTGTCTTAGGAGAATAAGGGGCGGACACTTCCACAGAGGTTAAAAACCTGGGTCTTACTCCACTGTTTGTCAGACTAGTGGGGACTAGTCAGACTGCAGCGTTCAAACTGATGAAGCCACTTAAGGATAAGGGGCGAAACGTCTTCAGGGACAAATCTAAGTCCAGTTGCCTTCGATTCAACTTTTGCCAGAATGAATATGACCTGGATGAATGAGAACCTTCACAGACGTAGGTGGTGTTGGAACATAACTAAATTAGCTAGCTAGCTAGTGTTGGAAATGTGGAACATAGCTACGTTAGCTAGCTAGCTAGTGTTTGAGATGTGGAACATAGCAAAGTTAGCTTGCTAGCTAGTGTTGGTGACATATATTGTGCAAGACAAGAGATGTACAGTAGTTCACTGAGCAGTTTTACACAAAACTAAATGATACAATGAAAAACCTTTAACAAACTCAGCCTTTCTTGACTTGCAAAATTATCTTTTAAATTGACAAGCATTATATGCGTGGTTCATGGTGTAATTCAAACGAGGTTTTAGCTTATCAAGCTCAGTCGTGGGGGTTCTTGCTGGCTTTGTCTCATATTTGCCCAAGTTGCTTAAACGTTGGTTACTAGTATTAGGATTCTTTTATATCTTTGGTGTACCATCTTATGGTCTGGGTAAGGGTTTGTCTCCAGTGACTAAGCTGGCAACAAGTGGTAAACCCAAACTCCAGGCTTTAAAACATCCCTTCAGAGGTTGGAGATTTCTCAGCAATGTTCCTCTTGTGGATTCTCTTGTTGGGTATACTCTTCACCACCTCTGAGATTGGGGGGGGGGAGTTGTTATGTGGGAGTTGGTTGGGGAACGGGGGGGTCACCGGTTAAGTCCCAAAATGGACAAAAAATGAGTGTGAATTGGTAGGGGGGGGGGGGCCATTTTCCTTTTGGGCCTCCCCGGGGGGCCCTAGAAAACACCCAACCCCCCAACTGCGGGGGGTTTTTTAGGAGCCCCCCCCCCCCTCTCCCATCTTTCCATTAATGATTTTGTTTTCAGGTTATTTATTATTATAGATTAAAAGAGTAAAATTATTTCCCCATTGGAATAATAAGGTGATCTTCTTCTTCTTCGTCTCTGTTTGGGCAGTATTATGTTACTGTGTGAGAGGTAGTCTGCAGTTGGGAGACCTGGTTTCTATCTCTTCGTTATTGTTGGTTCCTTCCTTCTCATCGTCCACTCCCTGGAAGTCATGGTCATTCTCAGGATAAGGGAGTTGCAGAGTGTCAGTAGATGGAGCAGGGGATTGTCGTGATTGGAATCGAGCCGGGCCTCGCCTCCTCCTTCCCAGAGCCTTCGGGCTCGGCAGGCTTCGCACCGATGCTTTCGATGACTGCCTGGAGAACTGGAGGGAGAACTGCCGCCCCCGTGGCCGGGTTGGTGGGTGATGTGTCCATCGGAATTCTTTGGGTCCCAGCTGGGTGGGGGAACAACAGACTGAGGAGCCGCTTCTGGAAATACAGAGTCCGGCCACAGGATATTACCAATTTAATTTTAGTAATGCGTTATCTCAAAACAGCATCATAATGGATTTGTTTAGGGCAGAGTTGGACCAACAAGGAGTGGAAAGTCAGGAGAATTACCTTGGGGTATCCAAGCCTGGTGTCTCCTCAGTGGGGGAGGGATCAAGTCCATTCTGAGGTTTTGCTGCTTCACCATTGCCAGAAGGATTCATATTGTGACAGACGTCACCAGACAATGGTGGACTGACGATGAGCCGGGGGAAAACTGTAGAGGGTGAGCTTTCAGGGGACGGAGGGTTGCTGCTGACCTCCCTTAAGGTGGATAGGGTGTCCATGGCAGGAGAGGGTAGACCCATGTCATCTGGACGTGAATTGACCCTGGATGAACGATAAAATGGACCAGCTGTTAATGTAATCAGACACAGTGCTACCCACTGAGCCACATTGCTGCCCACTAACATGCTACCTAAAATCTCTTTGGCTTGTGTTAACCGCAGACCTTATTTCAGGCATCTAACTAAAAACACTTTTAAAAACACATTGACTTCCAGATGAGGGAACCAGAAGTGTTAAAATGCTAACTCTCTCTGGGATTCAGGACTCATTCCTGCAGCAGTCTATATCAGAAGTGGACGTAGTCAGCGTGACGTCAACCATTGGTTTGTGGACTACGGTTTTGAAGACGCCATCTTGGGTTCTTGGTTTCTCTGTTTGTCACATAACTTCTGCACTTAAGTAACGTCACTTCTGTTGTTATTTTAACCCAAACCACAATCTTTTCCCTAAACTAAGTAGTTTTGTTGCATAAACCTAACCAAGAATTTCAAAGACAGTTTGTTTCCCCTAAACTTAACCAAGTTGTTTCCTGTAAAGACAGAAGTTTTTTTCTCAAAAGTCTGTATGCATGTTACATGTGCGTTGTTGGGCATTCGTAGGAAAATAAGATATCATACGAACTGTTATATGAAGGTTCGTTGAAATAATAAAAATATGAAAACAACACTGTACCTGAAGTCTGGGAAGAAGCTTCCTGTTGCGTCACTGCTGTGTCGTTTGAAGATTGGTCGAGGAGGTCGGAGTTCAGGAGGCTCCTGAACGCTCAGCAGCCGGCGGACTCGACCCAAAACCTGCAAACACCAAAAGATATGACGGCAGAAAACTTTTGATGTTCTGTAAATATGGAAAGCTGTTTCAGTGAAAGAGAGAACAAAGAACTACAGAAGCAGCCAATCAGAGAGCACAAACCACCCCCAAAGCCTTACAATCCTTTCAACCATTACTTCATTTGGCCCCGAACAGATGTGGCGCTACATATGCAGCTGCTTCACGAACGACTCTTACGGTACTTGTCCACAGTGGTGTTTTTTATCACGAGGGATTGTCTTGCTTCCCAGCATTGGACGCTTGAGGGGCTGCCACTTGACACAAGACACAGGGCACCTGATTGGACGAAAGCTTTCCCTCGTGGGCTGCTGCTCCCAGCTTTCAAACCAGAACCAACATGGCGGCTCATTTGGAAACCTTCTTCTCTTATATCATGAAAATAAAAGTAGCCTAGACCTCAACTTCAGGCAAATGAGGAGCGGCCAATGTGATTATTTGTCCTTTGAATCACACCGCCACGCTACCAGTCAAATGTGATTAACGGAAACCTCTTACATACTCCGCAGCTCTTTCACTGTCCAGCAGCTAACAAGCTAGCTAGCTACAGCAAGAGGACAGAAGTGATAAAGTAGTAAAGCCTCTCCCTTGATTTGATTGGCTGCCAAATGTGACATTGACGAGCAGTGCGACTCCACGTCTGGCGCTATAAAGTTGAGAATATTTGAACTTTTATGCGCTAGAATAACATGAGGCGCAGCACATGGCTGGCTCGCTGTAACACAGTAAAACGGGTTTTATGGCAACGCATGTCTAGTGACGCCATGTGATCGGGGCCTTACCATAAATAGAAATGTACAACCCATCATCTACATTTGGTTGCATTTAAATAATTAATTTCAGGGTCCTTATAGTAGAGTCTTACATTGTAGAATTTTATTTTTTTTTAATTTTATTTTTTATTCTTTAATTACTGCAAATAAATGTCATGGAGCCTGTTTTAGAGCTTTATAAATGGAGAATAAAGTAATGCTAACGAAGTATTTATACCTTCTTTGGTTAATGGCTTAATGACATTTTCCATTAAATGTCACTATCAAGCAATTGTGATAACCTGCTTACTGACTGACAAACAATCATACATGTAGTAAGCAGAAGTAGTAAAACGCTCTATTACCGACTGTTGGCGCCACGTCAAAACAGAGTCCTGTTGCCGTGGACGACTGTCGCTAACAACGTCAGCCTCATCAAACTGCAGGATGTCAGAGAGTCTGGAAGAGACATTGGACCAGAGATTTTCATTTTGCTCTAAACTCAACATTCCTGAACGCTGGCTGGAGATAACCATAAAAAATATGTATATTATGATGATGTAGAATGCGCCCTCTAGCGGATAATAGCTTTATAAAATATATAGTCTTAATCGTTTCCTTCAAACACATTAAATTAAAGCAGAAGAAAAAAAAAGTTTTAGGTGCCATAACAACCAAAGAGGGTTACATAATTGGTTTCAACCAATCAGCTTGGTCAGTTGAATTATTAATATATAAAATGTGTGTGACCCCATGTCGGTGGTGGAGCCCAGGAATGATGGGATGCAGTAGTCGGCAGCAGCCAGCGTGTACGGCGGGCGCGCCTCGCTGTCGTTCCAATACATGTCTTTGGTCATGTGAGGCAGCTTCATGTGCATCTCATCTACAGCCAGCAGAGACACCTGGAGGGACAGGTAAACAGGAAGTGACGACAATGAAAGGATTTCAGTGTGGTCTCTGTTATGAGAAAGTTCATTGCATTTAACACTTTTAAGCCTCATTCACACCGACGCAGGGTTGTGGGAGCCTCAGACTTCACTATAACTCTGCTCGGTAAACAGTGAAATGCTACATGGTAAACATTTTTTTTCGGTTATTATCAACCGGTCTGATTGGTTACATGATCAGCCACCACTGTGTGACACTGAACTGCATTTCTCCAAAAGCTGAAGCCTGATTTTGTGCGAATGCAACCTTAGCGACTCATGATATTGCATGTCCTAGTAGTAATAACATGTGTACTGTACATGCTTACAGACCTTTTGAGCCTGTGTCTGAGCGCTGTGATTGGCTGCTGACCTGAAGGTTCCTGTCGATGATCCAATTAGCTTCAAAGTCGTCATCGTCTTCTCCGAATGGGTTGATCAGCTGCTCCGCTACCTGACAACGAATCACATCTGGAGTTCAGTCACAATATTTGAGAGGTATTTTTGAAGATTTACATCTCCAGTAGGAACCAGTGGGCATGTGGCCACAAGCAGGAAGTCAGGAAGTACTGGGAGACGGGTGAACACATTGTTGGTGTCCTGTCTAGAAGGCAACCCACCATTTGGGAAACTCTTATGAGATGGTTGAGGTTTGACCTTGAAGGGCTACAGTTTCACATTGACATTGAATACTTGAGGTTAGGCGTTTTGCAATTTCCGGGTTACCTTCTTGGCATGACCATTGTTGGTTTTGGTCTTTGTTTTCGTGGGTTTTGTTGATTAATTTATTAAATAATCGTCCTTTAAGGAAAAGTCAGCTGCACCTTCAGCCAGCCGGAGTAGAAGAAGAACTGCAGCAGCGTGAAGACGGGGACGTAGATGTCGAGGTCGTGACCTTGGTAACCCTGGGTGGGGTCGAGGAACTGACGACCAATCAGACAAGCAAAGAAAAAGGTGTAGACGGCGAGAGTGACGACCTGGAGAGAGAGATTTTAGAGGCATCACTGAACATCCCTCCCTCTCTCTGAGTGGGAGAGTCAGTGATTCAGTTACAGTAATGATGGAAGATAATGTGATTAGATGAGCTGCATCCGTTTTAAACATGTTATAGAGACAGATGACAAAGAGAAACCGGCCTGTGTGTAAACCAGCGGGATGCCGACCCAGTCGTAGCCAAAAAGAGTCGCACACCAAGTCCGGAACTGATTCATCTCCTGGAAACAGACACAGATTCAAACCCACATTTTCCCAGCCGGTTACCTACAGGTCTGGTTTATGTGGTCACACGCCAACAGGGATTTACAGTCTCAAGTGGCATTAAATGTGTCTGGCTGCTTCAGTGCCACTTTCTCTTTGACAGGATATATTTCTAATTCAATGAGACACTTCCATGATTCATTTTTGGGACACTTGAGGCCCAAAGCACCTCTATCATCGGCCTGGTTATATATGCGCTACAGCTGTGCAGTGGAGGAAAGTAACTAAGTACATTTACTCAAATACTGTGCTTAAACATTAATGCAGCGGTAATCCAAAAACATTTTACTTAACAATCAATACTTTTTCACTAAAGTACATTAAGTACATTTTGATGATACCAGTTATATACTTTAACTTAAGTAAGGTTTTGATTTTGGGCTATTTTCAGTGTGTTATTAGTACTTTTACTAGCGTCAAGAAAAAAATCACAGTGAAACAGTATGGAGGATGGAAACTGCCAAAATCAAAAATAAATGAATAAATAAATAACTTGATGAATAAATGTCATTAAATATGTTAAATTAATTAATTCATAAAATGTGATGTAAATTAGTAGTAGTAGTAGTCTGCATTATTTTATATTTGTTTTTAAATTTATGTATTTATTTATGTACTTATGCTTTGATTTAATTATTTCTGCTGATTTTTACAATTACTTGTTAGCTTCAGTTTTGTTTCTATCAAATATGTTTGCTAGCTAAAAAATGAAAATGAAAATGTTCCTGCAACATTTTTACTTAATCTGAAAATGTTGTGTTTTGTCCGTCATCTCCGTGTTGTCTTGTTTCTTTTTTTCCTGCCCTCTGAATGTCTAAACTTTCATTTTCTAACAGAATATAAATTGATTCGTGTCACATTGAGAATGTTCTGCAGGTCAATGCTGTCCTGGATGCGTCCTTCCTGTCGAGCTTTAGACGCCAAGTTGGAGAACCAGACGACGGGAATCCAGTACTTCAGGTGAGGAGATCGGATGTTCTCGAACACCTTCCTCTCGTCTGGAGTCATAAAACCTGCAGGTGGGCAGACAAAGATGTGTATTGACTTTCATATTCATGTGCACAGGAGGCCATTTTGCCCTCGACTTTCCTCTAAATCTTGAAGTGCAAACATTAACGTTCCCAAATCTTTCCAAATATGTGCATTTTTTTTGTTGTTTCACCTTTAATCACACCAGCTTTATGGAAATATTACAGATATCTGGATTATATTGTGTTACAGTCTTTAAAAAAAAAAAACAAGTTCATCACAATCATTTCTGTCTCTGCAGCTCTTAGAAGTCCTGCTCTAATTGGCTGATAACGAGCCAATCCCAGGGGTTGGATGAGACGCTTACAGGAAGGAAGAGAAACAGCCGGGAAGGAGCTGAACTCCAGCTGACTTTTATCATTTCAGTTTAGACCAGGCAGCATCCTCCAGGTCACAGAAGTGAAGTCAATGCTGAAGTGCCATAAAGCTGCATTATTTCTAGCAGCCAGCAGGGGGCGAAAAAAGTCTGACTGTATAGAAGTCAATGAGAAAATGAGCCTACTTCTCACTTGATTCATTACCTCAGTAAACACTGTAAACACAAGTTTATGGTCTCAATCACTAGTTTCAATCTTCTTCAATCCAGCAGGATGTTCATTTAGTAAATTATGGTCCATTTAGAGTCAAACAGATCATAAAGCAGGGGAGGATTTAGGGCGGGGCTACGGCCAGAAACTAAGATGGAAACAACAACCAAACAGCCAAGATGGCAACAACCAAACAGCCAAGATGGTGTTTTCACTTCATGAAAGTTAATTCTAACATTTTTGGTCGCCTAAAAAATGTCTTATTCAGTTTGGTTTTACTTAGCTCCACCCTCTGGTGTCAATTCTGGCTGCAAAAATCTAAAATGGCGACCGTCACAAACCAAACTTGAGGCTTCAAAACCATAGTCCACAAACTACGTCCACTTCTTATATACAGTGTATGATTCACTGTCACTGACAATTCAGTTACACGCAAAACATAGATATACTGTATAAGCACTGTATGCGTTGTACATTTACTGTATACTTGGGCTGCACAACATCAGTAATACTGTTATCTACAGCACCTTTAAATGGCTGTTTCGCAGGATCTAGATCTTGTTCATTCAGATTCATTCTCAGGTTACTGCGCTACATTTCTGTACTAAACTGCTCCTCAGAGACGCTCACCTGCCTCGACCACGTGGTCCATGGTGGGGAAGCGTTTGCAGACGGCGGTGCTGACGGAGCGGAAGATGAGCAGCGACGTCAGGTTAACGTAGCGCACCAGCGTCCGGCGCAGCAGGCGGCCATATTCATCTTTACCCTGAACACAGCTAAGGAAACACAATGACATCAGTCACACGGTGTATCGGCCAACTTCACACAGAATGTGCATCGCTAACAAGCGAACGTCAGGCGTCAACTGCAAAGTGACGCTTCCGCCTTTTTTGACTGAAAGTGACAACCAGTAAAACATCCACCTACAAAAAGCCGTACAAAAGCAAAACTAAATTATTTCTCTTCTATTGTCAGATTCTACTAAATGTCCTGTGTGGAACATAAAATATTATAAATATAATAAGTGTTTTCAGTCCAAAATGGCGGCAGTACCAGTACCAGAGTTTCATCTCTTTGCTTCTATACTCTTTGGCTGAACTACCCACCAATGCTGTGTATTTGGGAGCGTTCAACATTCCTATGTACCATGAACTAACCACTAACAGTGAAAATAGGAATACTGGATGTAAAATATGGTTTATCAAACATGCATTTACATATTTTTAATTGCACTCACTATAATATAATTGTTTTATGAATTATGCATGTCTGATATTTTTTAATTTACATTTATTTATGTAACCTTGATTTTAATGGCTAAAAGGCTTGTAAAATGTAAAAAAAAAAAAAAAAAAGGTTTGTGAAAACAACATGGTGTAAAGTATCCGAGGAAAACAATGCTGGCCGAATCAATAATACAGAATATCAATAACAAATAAATCAATAACTCAAAATATCTTCTTACAGATAGTGTGACTGTACCTGGAGATGAGGAACATGAGTCGGTCCGGCCAGGGCAGGTTAACGAACTGATTCCACCATCGATTCACCACCAGAGTCACATAAAAACCTTCAACACAAACATATTAATTCATATTAATTCATATAAATAATAAAACTTGTTTACTATGGCTGTCAGTCAGTTATACTGGCAAATTAATCACACATTTTATCAGTTCTAAATGTACATTAAAGGCAGATTTGTCAAGTATTTAATACTCTTATGAACATGGACAAATATGCTGCTTTATGCAAATATATGTATATATTGATAATGATATGAGGATAATTTCTGTCCTGAATTAGTGAGAGTATTGTCTTATGTGTGTTGACCTTTAAAGTTTACGTTCCAACATGAACGTTACTTCTCTGGCAGCCTACCAGCTTTAAAATGACAGATTTTCTAATGGAGTTTGGTGTGCAGATGCTAAATCAGCCTGTGGACTAGGACTGGACCGGGTTTGAGTCCCTCTGGACGGGGTAGGGGTCCACAGCACCAGGTCTTTAATAAGTCATAGACCGATAAGTAGTTTTTCACGGAGGTTGGCGGTAAAGCTGTGAGCTTAGTTTGCAAAATACAACTGGAACCGTCACTTTGAGACAATAATGCAGAAAAATCCAGAATCTGGAGACAAGAAGGAGAGGGAAGGGTTAATGTTAAGGTAAATGATAAATCTAAGTGTTAATGTTAAGTTAAATGTTAAATGTAAGTCTTAATGTTAAGTTCAATGTGAAGTTTAGTTAATGGAAACATTCCTACCCTAATGGGAGAGTCTGAGATGTTCTCTGTGGATCCTGTCATGCTGCTTTTAGTCTTTTAGTGCTGTTTAATGACCTGTTTCCATTAGCCGGCTGCTAATGAGGCAACCCAAGCCTCCGTCTGTCTGTCTGTCCATTATCACTCTCTGAGACGTATGAAATGTCAAAACTGTAGTTAGTAAATGTACTTATTTACTTTCCACTGCTGGTCTTGAAGTAGTGTTTATAGTTGTTTTTTGGTTGGGTTGGGGAAAGACCATGGTTTAGGCAACAGAACGAGGGCGTCCATCCAGGACTCTGGATGTAAATGGTGCTTCTACATAATTACCCAATATGAATGTATTCTGGTGGGAATGTGGGCTGTGTTTCTTCACGGCGGTGAGAGCAGACTACCGAGTAAACAGTGAGACGTACCCAGGACGAAGGTGACGGGGATCTGCTCGGCGTATTTATCACAGTACATGGAGAGTTTCTCAAACAGCCTCTTCTGCTGGTCGGAGAGGACGAGCCTGCAGCACAGAGGAGACACAGTAGTCTACATTTAATCACACCTACATTTAACGTCTTTTAACACTCAAGAATTGATAACATGATTAATAATCCCTCAAAATACCACATTAAGACACCAAGACACTGAGGTACGCCATAGAAAAAGCCATGCTGTGATTTAGGATCAAAAACACAGATACAGCATGATGTTCATTTAGTAAATTATGGTCCATTTAGAGTCTAATAGACCATAAAGTAGGGGATGCTTCAGGGTGGGGCTAGGGCCAAAAACCAAGATGGTGACAAACAAAAACTAAGATGGTGAAAAAAACAAAAGATGGTGCTCTAGGGATGGGGATGTCATGACTCTAAAACTGGTCCGATCCCAGCTGGCATTGGGTGAAGGCGTGGTTCGCCCTGGACGGGTCACCACTGCACCACCGTGCAGCCCCACCTCAACTTGACCACCTTAAAAACACCATCTAGGGCTCTTCTCAAAAGTTCTACTGAGTCCATTGCTATTTTAATAACAGCTGAATCCAGAGTTATTTCCCTGAATGAGACCCGGACCGAGGCTGGAGCGAGGGCTGGGAGGCGGCATTAGCGAGCCCTGATGACGGCTGTGACCTCGTGACTGAGCGGACGCTACGTCGCCTGGATGTAGAAGATGAAGATCTGGGTATTTTCTAGTAGGAAGTCAAGGCATTTTGGCTTCAGGCTCCACTGAGAAGCTTTCCTCAGGATGAACGGGGCCCGCCTCCAACGCTGGATCCAGATCTCTTTAAACATCCATGGCATCATGGTGGGTTCAGTCAGCGTGTCCGGCCGGGTGAAGGCTGACATTCCTTGCAGGCACCAGCTCGCTGTCACACAATTTTGTGGAGCTTCTCAACCAGTTTGTGAAAAACTGACAATATTTGGAAGCAACACAGCTAATTTTTCACTTTCTCCAAAGTGAATTTAATGATGACAAACGTACTTGTGTTCAGACCGGTATCCTGCATTCAGCACTGACATGGCTGACTCACTCTTTTCAGCCACAGTTAGCACCACAGCCAGGCTACCTACCGTTAGTGTTTAGCATCGATGTATAAAGAGAATGGTGTTTAGGTTTAGGAGCCAATCAGAAGCAGAGTAGGGGCTGGTCCTCCTGCCTGGTATACTGGGTAGCATCAGGCTCTGACAATATGGCTGCCACTCCGACCGTCTTGCTCCCTTGATTTGAATGGGAATGTCTGTTCTGCTCCTACTCTGTTTCTATGACTGAATAAAAAACAGCCTTTGGTAGCCGACACACACAGTACTGGTCATCAGATGCATTCACTGTTGGTCTGAATGTGGGATTTCATGACTGTAAGAAAAATGTAGATGATCAGACTTTAAAAGTACTAATGAGAAGTTTTAAAGGAGACGTCTGGTGACTAATAGTGCACTCACACCTGTACACGACGCTGAGGCCGGTGTAGAGCAGAACGAACAGGATGAACTCTCTGTACAGCAGCTTGTAGATGCTTCCCCTCCAACGCAGCAGCAGCCGGTGGAAACTGAAGAAGGTGGCGTTGGCGACTTTACTGGAATATGTGACGGTCATCCTGAGACCACCTGACACAGACAGACTCATCACATCACAGCCAGCCAGCCATCACGACTGAATCTGAAGTCTCTTCATTGGGTTTTACTCACAGAAAAACTCCCAGACGTCTTTGTTTCTCCTCAGCGGCGCTTCTCATCAGACGTCTTCTGTCCTCTTCTGTTTTTGCCAAATGCCAACCAACCACTCCTCCATCGAGCTCTCTCTCTCTCTCTCTCTCTCTCTCTCTCTCTCTCTGATGCTCTCTCACTCTCTCTCTTTCTCCCACCATGATGCTGTCAACATGCCCAGTAATGCACACACACACACACACCCAGACACACACACACACACACACATCACACAGTTTACTGATGAGCCGGTGAGCTAAATGTGTGTGTGTGTGTGTGTGTGTGTGTGTGTGTGCGTGTGTCTGTGCGTGTGTCTGTGTGTGTGTGTGTGTGTGTGTGTGTGTGTGTGTGTTGGCATCGACAGTGGTGGAGGTAAACACGTATAAACAGAAATGCTGTCAGTGACAACATGATTTCACACCAGTAAACCGACCAATCACAGACACAGAAACATGAATAATTTAAATACAGGCCGAAATATTCTCCATCAATATTGTCAAGTAGAAAAGTGTGGACTGGAGGAAGTAAATATATGACTCAATCAATACAGAAATATGTCATTACATGTATGAAAAACATTACATACATACATTAAAATACATGTAGCTATTAATTGATTTATAAAATACTACATACATTTATATTTCAGTTTTATTGATTTATCTTTGTATTAATTTCCTTATTTATTTACTCCTGTTTAATTTTCCCTTTTATTTATTTATGTATTTATTTTTATTACATTTTAAGTTAAAATATCTTTGCATTTATTGTTTTTTATTTTTTAATTTATTTTTGATTTATTTATATATTTTTGCTTCTATTTCTGATTTACTTTGCATTTATTTTTAAAAGTAAAAAAGATATATAAACAAATTAAAAAATAATAAATAATAAATGCATTTTAAATGATTAAAAATGCATAAATAAATAAAATGGAAACTCAAACAGAAGAGTAACTAAATAAGAAAATTAATAATAATATTAATAAATAAATATGATGATCAATTTGAATATATATTTATGAGAGAAGTTGGAGGTTTTTCCTTTCAGTAGAGTCAAAGTTTCATTGAGCAACATCTAGTGGCCACCAGAAGAACTGCAGCTCAAAGGCTTTAAAGGAATAAAATAAAAATAAATTACTAATTTAATTAATAACCCGATAAATACATAAATATGCCATTAAATGTAGTAAAAATAATATTAAAAATAAATATAGCCACTAATTGACTGATAAAATGTGCATCTTTATTCATTTATAATTGTATTAATTACCTTATTTATTTACTCATCTGTTTTATTTTCCCTATTATTTATTTACGTATTTATTTTTATTACATTTTAATTTTATTTACGTCGTGTTTTATGGAGGACCATAAGTCACGGAAATAGTAAAAAAGCCTTTAATTGATAAATAACTAATTGTACAATAAAATATGCATTAATAAATGTGTTTACAAATTCATGTATTAATCTATTAATAAATGGACAAAATTAGTATTGCATCATTTCACGTTTTAATGGGCAATAATAAGCTGAATTATGAAAATGGATTGGAATATAAATGATATGAACGGTATAAATAAATAGAAATTTAAAAGGGATTCACAAAACACCATAAAAAAATCAACATGTGCATTATTTAAAATGCATGAATGAATTCATAAATAAATAATGACATTTAAAATATTATTTGAAAATGAAGTTTAAAAGAGAAATAAATAACTGGATTCACAAATAAAGAAAAATCTCAAAAATAAATTTTACGTAGAGTATTCCTTTAAAAGTCAGCCATGATGCTGCTGTTACGTAGAGTGCAGCAGAACTGAGGCAGAGTAAGACGTCCCTATTTCCCTTTGCTGTGTGTCATATCTGCAAACGTAGATCGTCTCTAACACATTGACGGTAGACCATTTTTTCGAAGGACCCCGTCCCCTGTTAACGCGGCAGAAATGAAGCAGAGTGAGCTGTCTTCCTTTCCGGTAACAATCTGCTCTCTGCGCAGACGTAGATCGTCTCTGGTAGGGTAAGACCCTCGTCACTCAATCACTGCTCTGCGGTCAGTTTGGTGTCTTCTCCCGGTGAGTAGCCGATGCTCCGCCCCGGAGGTTGTGTTTCGCGGTAAAATCAACACACGGGACATACAACAGCTGCAAGAGACACCGAGAACAGGTAAAACAACAAACTTTGCTTCTTACATGGTTGATTTTTATTAACGTTAACCGCAGTTTGTGCTGTTAGCTAACTGTCCGCCATGTTAAATACGCCGTTTAGCAGCAGGAGTTAGCTGCTAGGTAGCTAACACGCTGGCTAACAGCTTTACGGCTGTGGATGTGTTGTTGTTGATGCTAATGCGCCTCCCTCCTGACCAACAGGCTATCATAACCCCGTTACCATGAGAGGCAGAGTTAGCTGTTAGCTGTTAGCTGTTAGCTGTTGGCTGTTAGCTGTTAGCTAACGATGTAACTTTACTCTTAATGTTTCTGATAGCACCAAATAAAAGTAGTGATTCCACAGTGTAAACTCAAAATACAAAAGTACAAGCATCATCAGAGGTGCAATGTAAGTACACTTACTCAGTACTGTACTTAAGTACTATTCTGAGGTACTTGATTAGTTCCACTGTATGCTACTTTCTACTTCATTTCAGAGGAAAATATTGTACTTTTTACTCCAGTCCATTAATCTGACAGCTTCAGTTACTTTTCAGATTAACATTATTAATACAAAATATAATCAATTAATAATTACTAAGAATTAAACTACCCAGCAGCATATAAAGTAATTAAAAATTAGCTGCACCTTTAAAGTGAAGAATACTAGTGATTATTATACAGTAATAGAATCTAGATTATTCTGCATAATGAGTACTTTTACTTTTGGTACTTTAAGTATATTTTGATATTAATACTTTTGTTCTATTTACTTAAACTTCCCGAAGCAAAGCAGGACTTTTACTTGTAACTGAGTATTTTTACATTATGGTATTACTACGTTTACGGAAGTAAAAGATCTGAGTACTTCATCCATCTCTGGAAATACACTAGCAGCACAAATATCTGCAGATTACACTGTCAAGGTTAAAGATGTCAAATCTAATCACCACCACTAGCAGAAGACCATACAGTTTATCACCAATTTAAGGGGAAGGAAACCAGTAAACAAAGTATTTATTTTATTACTAAGTTTTGTCCCATTTGCTTTAAATCGATGATAAGCTGATGTTTAGTTACTTTATAAATTCACATTATTAAAACAAAATATAATTACCTAATAAACAATGATATCTTATTATAGTTTAAACCATCCAACAGGAAATAACATATTTAAGTAGTGTGTGTAGTATATAAGTAGTTTCACCTTTACCAGCTACCACAGTAACTAATTATTATACAATAATATAATACAGATTATTCTGCATTCTTCATTCATTTTTTTAATTATTTATTGTTTTTGGTCCTTTAAGTATATTTTTATGCTAATACGTTTGTACTTATACTTAACTAGGAACTCTGAGTATTTATACACTGTGGTATTGCTACTTTTGCTTTAAAGATCTGAGTACTTCTTCCACCACTGGTACACATTATGCAGAATAAAACACATTATATTTTATTGTATTGTAATTATTGATGGATTCATGTGTTTATCACATTAATGTTGCAGCTGGTAAAGTAGCTTGTAAATCCCCCATCCAGAAATGTAGTAAAAGTTTATGTTAAACTGTAATATTGAGGCTGACGGTGGTGTGTGGTTGCGTGTCGCCTACAGCAAGAGGGTCGCAGGTTCGATTGTTGCGGCTTTTGTGTGGAGTTTGCATGTTCTCCCCGTGTAAGCGTGGGTTTTCTCCGGGTACTCCGGCTTCCTCCCACCATCCAAAGACATGCTGTTTAGGTTAATTGATTACTCTAAATTGCCGTAGGTGTGGATGTGAGCGTGAATGGTTGTCTGTCTATATGTTGTCTGTTTCTATGTGCCCTGCGATGGACTGGCGACCTGTCCAGGGTGTACCCTGCCTTCGCCCAATGCCAGGTGGGATCGGCTCCAGCCTCCCCGCGACCCCTAACGGGATAAGCGGTTGACGATGGATGGATGGATGGATGTAAATTGCATCATAATATATATTTTTTTAAATATATTTTAAATGCCTACTCTCACCTATGGTCATGAGGGCTGGGTCAGGACCCAAAGAACTAGATCGCGAGTACAAGCAGCTGAAATGGGTTTCCTCAGGAGGGTGGCTGGCGTCTCCCTTAGAGATAAGGTGAGAAGCTCAGTCATCCGTGAGGGACTCGGAGTAGAGACGCTGCTTCTTTGCGTTGAAAGGAGCCAGTTGAGGTGGTTCGGGCATCTGGTAAGGATGCCTCCTGGGCGCCTCCCTAGGGAGGTGGTCCAGGCACGACCAGCTGGGAGGAGACCCCGGGGAAGACCCAGGACTAGATGGAGAGATTATATCTCCACACTGGCCTGGGAACGCCTGGGATCCCCCAGTCAGAGCTGGTTAATGTGGCCCTGAAAGGGAAGTTTGGGGTCCCCTGCTGGAGCTGTTGCCCCTGCGACCCGACCCCGGATAAGCGGTTGAAGATGAAGATGAAGATGAAGATATTTTAAATTAATAATCAGAATCTGTAAAGTGACTAGAATTATGAAATAAATGTAGTTGAGTAAAAAGTACAGTATTCATCTGAGATATAGTTGAGTAGAATTAGAGAGTGGCACAAAATGTACCTTCAACCTGTACTAAAATATAATACTTGAATAACTGTAGGTAGTTATATTCCACCAGTAATATAGTTGATATTGCTCAGTCTGCTGTTACATAAGATATTAAGGAGTTGAATTAAATTACGTAATCAGCTGTTCCTGTAAGCTGCTCAAATAAGAAAAATGGAGGCATAAAAGAATAATTATGAGCAAAATATTTTTGTTATAACAAAGTTATAATATATTTATCATATATTTTATTTAATATGATGTTATATTTTGTAATGTTATATGTTAAAATTAAAGTGTGATCAAGCATACGTTTCAAACACACTGAATTTAATTTCTTTCTGATGTTATAATGGCAGATATTAGATATTATAGGCTGTAATGTGGGCAAATTAAATTCACATTTAATATAACTTTACAGCTATTTATGGTAAAGTATTAAAACTACTAGTATTGAAGCTACTTTTATTAAGGTTCTTCCACTTTTAATACTTAAATGCTCATTCCTGTAAAACCACAGAAGTCCTCATTGTACCTAATTTGTCTATGTGACTTTTAATTGATATATTTATATTGTTTCATTTTATTTTCCTGAGCAGATATGCCAACAGACTGACTGATTGATTGATTGATTGACTGATTGAACTAACCTGTCTGACCTCCTGCTCTGCTCTCCATCTCTTCTGCACATGCTCAGTAGAGCCATGCCATCCAACGTGGAGATCAAAGCGAAAGTGAGCGACCCGACGCGGCTCGCCGAGAAGGCTGCCGAGCTCAGCCAATCAGAAGGCACGATCATCAGACAGCACGACACCTTCTTCAACTGCAGCCAAGGACGCCTGAAGCTGCGAGACTTCATGGTACATATATACAGATACAGGGATAAATATATACTGTATATGCAGATATATAGATAAAATAAATTAATAATAATATCGATAGCAGAAACAAAAATAAAAATTACAGATACAAAATAATAGAATCAAAATAGATTTAAAAACAAACAAAATTAAAGTAAAATTAACATACAAATTCCATAAGATACAGAATCATAAAAAATAAATAAAAATGACTTTAAATGAACGCACAAATGACATTAAAAATCGTAATTGATTTAAAAGCAAACAAGCTAATGCTGCCTGAACGCAGCGCGTCATGTGCCGGGTCTGAAACTGACTCTCTGGTTGTTTGTTGGTCTGTTTGTCAGAACGAAGCAGGTCAGCTGATCTTCTACGAGCGTCCGGACACCGATGGACCCAAACTGTCCCGTTACTCCATCAGTCCGACCAACGACCCAAGTAGTCTCCGGGTAAAACACCAAACAACATTTAATATAAAATACGAGCATTTTATATATATATATATATATATTTATATAAAACTGTGTGTGTGTGTGCGCGCGCGCAGGCCGTGCTGTCAGACGCCCTCGGGGTTAAAGGTGAGGTTCGGAAGGAGCGACGGCTGTTTCTGATTGGTCAGACCAGAGTTCACCTGGACACAGTGGAGGGGCTGGGAAGCTACATGGAGCTGGAGGTACACACACACACACACACACACACACACACACACCCCCCCCACAATTCATAAAGCAAATATAAAATGAAATATTTTCCAGTTTCACCCTATTTAGAAGGAGAAGAAGAAGAAGATCAAAATTTTAAAAAAAAAAAGAGGGGGAAAAAAAAATAAAATATTATTAAAATGGGAAAGAAAAAAAGCACACAAACACACACACACATGCTTGAATGGAGAGATGTCAGAGTGAGGGGGCTGCTCCTGACAAGCGCCCCGGGGGGGGGGGGGGTGGGGGCCTTGGCGGGGGGCACCGAGTGCCCAGAGGTAACTGGCCCTCTCCAGCTACCAGTTCACACTCAGTTTTTTCCATGTCGGGACTTCACCGTTACCCTCGTTCCCATGCCAACTCCTTACAGACTGCGCTACTGCCGCCCTGTTTGCATAGTTTTTATTTTCTTTTTCTTTTCTGACTTTTTATCAACTAAACAATGAAATGACAATATTAACATTAAGACAAAAATACAATTAATGAATAAAAAATGTTTTCAGTAGCAATAGAAAAATAAATAAAAATAATGCATATGTAAAATAAAAAATAACAAAATTAAATTAAAAAATCAAAACATGAATATTTATTTTAAAAATGGTTAGCAAACAAGCAAACAGACTTTTTATTAACTAAACTATTGAAAATATAAAATATGAAAATACAAAATAAACAAAAATTATTAAATATTGCTGCTTTTCCTTATTTTGTATTATTATAATTTACTGACTTCATCAACTAAACAATTGAAAATATAAAATAAACATTAAGGCAAAAAATGAAATAAAAATAAATTAATAAAAAAATCAATAGCAAAAAGATGTTTTAATAAAGATTAAAAAGCAAGTTGGAAAAACAAAGATAAACACATAATTCTTATGTAAAATAAAATTAAAAGATTAACATAAATAAATGAATAAAGTTAAAAAAGAAAAAAATATTTAATTGGCAGGTTTCAGCCTTTTTAATATGATTTCTGCCACTTTTCTTAATTTTATGTTCTTATAAATTTTATATTTTTCATTTTAAGATGGTTGGTTGATTATCAGCAGCGGCCTTCTGGGATACAGAGTTTGTCATGGTTGAATATTCTAGAGGATTATATATTGAGCTGAAATCTGTTTTTTATAAAAGCACATTACGTGAATCAAGACAGAAAGTCATTAATTTTTGTCTGGTAGTTATGAAACCTGTTTTGTGTCTAATTGTAACAGCAGAGTTGTGCAATTACGAGAAATTATCTCCTAATTATGATTAAAAAAAAAAAGTGTATGTAATAATTATGAGATATGATCCCATAATTACCAGAAAACGATCTCATAATTGTGTCATTTGGTGAACTATAAACGGGGACATTTCAAAAACACGACCAGAGTCTGAGGCCTACGGCGACGCTGCGACACCTCTGATATAACCACATTTATCAGAGGTGTGTGGTGTCACGCCTCCACAGCTGAATGTCGCGTCCACGGTTGTGCCGTCACAACGTCGTGACTGGCGCCGACTTCCGTACAGCGTTTTGTTTTTACGGTATTTGAAGATAATGTACTGAAAGAGGTACTTCCAGAGGAGCAGAGAGCGGCAGGTTACTGAGCTGGAGTCCAGGCAGAAAACAAACAGGTGCGAGTAAATGTGTGCTGAACAGAATTGATCCAGTAAATGTAAACCGACGGGCTGATTAACGCTTTGTTTGTTTGTTCAGGTGGTGATGCGTCCAGAGCAGACCGTTGAGGACGGACAGCAGGTAGGTCTGAACTCCAGAAACACATCCAGCAGCGTTCCTTAACGCTGTGTTCACACCAAGAGAGAAGCGAATTTTCGCCTCTCTTCACTCGGGAGTTGGCCCGCCGGCCGAGGAGCTTGTCTCCATGGATACCGACCTTTCTGTCCTCCATGTCCTCCGTCAACCACAGAGGAAATAACCACTGTGGCTGCTTCGTACATGTTGGTGAAGTCCCAGATGTGTCGAGCTGTATTCACATACACCGATCAGCCTGGTACCCCACACAACAATCTGTGATCCACTGTGTGTTCTGACTCCGTTCTAGCAGAACCAGCATTAACTGTTTCAGCAGTCTGAGCTCCAGCAGCTCTTCTATTGGATCAGACATCACGGGCCAGCCTTCACTGAGCATTGGTCCTCCATGACCCTGTCTCCGGTTCACCGGTTCTCCTTCTGGTAGGTCCTGACCACTGCAGACCGGGAACATCCCACCAGAGCTGAAGTTCTGGATGTTCTGACCCGGTCGTCTAGCCATCACAGTTTGGTCCTTGTCAAAGTCGCTCACATCTTTACGCTGCTCATTTTTCCTGCTTCACATGAACTTGAACATGAACTTCAAGGACTAAATCATAGGTCACCAACAGGCGGACCACGGTCCGAGTCCAGACCCAGAAGCTGTCCCATATGGACCTGGACCTACAGCCAAAACAGAAGGTTATGATTCAGAACCTGCTTCTATTTTAACCGCCGCAGCTCTTGTAGTCTTTAGTGGTTTAACGGATGAGGAAACGCACACACCTACTACATGCGAGTTAAGCCGTCCCACGTGATACTACTCAGCCAATCAAGTGTGTGCATTCCAGGCGGTAACCATGGCGACTATACCGTACAGACAGATGAGAGTCAGAGGCAAGTTACCATGAAAAGATGATGGAAAGACAAAGAAAGAAAGAGATACAGGTAGAAAAATGAAAGGGAGAAACAATTTTCACATTTTATTTATTTTCTCTTATTTTGAAATGCAGCCCTACATTTATTTAATGAGGACATTACACATATCTGCAGTCTTCCATATATGTTCACTTCTCTGTTATGCGACAGTAATAAAGTTTTTGAATTGTACTGAATTCATTTGATTTGACAGTTAGGTATTGATTACATGCAGATGTTGATGCAGCTACTAGGCAGGTTAAATATGTATAGTTCAACATTATGATCTTCTGGACCTCAAGAAATTTTCTCTAACGGAGCCTCTTTAAATTTTAGTTTAATGCCCCTGGACTGAATGTTCACTTGCTGCCTAATGATTCCCCCCACTGCCAGGAGCCATCATAACGAGATAATCAATGTTATTCACTTCACCCGTCAGTGGTCATAATGTGATGGCTGATCAGGCCCAGCGCCTTTCATTGTATCAGCCACACCTCGCTACTGTGGTATGAACCCAAAATAACCAAACTGTGCTGTGACTTAATTGTAATGAACAGATGAAAATGATGCTGAAATAACTACATAACGATGCTGATCAGTAAAAAGACTGAACTGAGGCTTTGTCAGATATGTCTGCAAGACGACAAGCAGGCAACTTTTAAAATGCTTGTTTTCTGAATGGAGTCTGGTTGGATCAGTGCCTTACTCATCCTTACCTGATGAACCACCTCAACTGACTCCTTTCAACTCTACTCCGAGTCCCTCATGGATGGCTGAGTTTCTCACCTCATCTCTAAGGGAGACGCCAGCCTCCCTCCTGAGAAAACCCATTTCAGCCGCTTGGACCTGTGATCTAGTTCTTTGGGTCCTGACCCGGCCCTCATGACCACAGGTGAGAGTAGGAACGAAGACTGACCGGTAGCTTTCCCTTCCAGCGAATGCGATACCGTCCCCCAGTCTCGCTCCATTGTCCCCTCACTCGCAAACGAGACCCCAAGGTAGCTGAGCTTCTTCACCTGGGGTGAAGAGTCATTCAGTCGGGTCACACGAAAGGTTTGCTTTGCTCTCAGTGTGAGCTCACCGTTGGGATGGCGATCAGTCAGTTTAACTTGTTATTCCATAAAGTTGACTTTACATTTTTCTGCACAAACACATCAGCGTTCATGTGTTAAATAGACTGATTGATGGTTTTGTGTATTTCTTTTAAGGTGGCGGAAGATCTGATGGAGAAGTTGGGTGTTTCAAAGGGGAGTCTGGTGACGGGGGCGTACATGGACCTGATCCTGAAGGGACGCTAAGAGGCATAAAACAAACAGAGCAGGAAGCATAAATCAGGAAAAACTGAAAAAATAACAGACGAAACTCTTCGGTATTTTATAATCTGTAGTAATTGCACTGAATACTGTTTAAAATAGAATCTGATCTGTTAACTTTGTATTTAGCTTTTTGACTGACTAATAAATGTAAATTATATGGAAGGAGACATTTTTAAAATATCCTTTTCTTTTCTAAATAAATGAACTCAAACAGAGCTGATTTACATGTGAATGGATTTAAACAAATGACAGTCTGGCAGCACAGAGCTGGCTGATGAAATAAACCCAAAATATTTGTTAACCTTAAAGAAGTCACTGCAAGAAATAACATTTAGTGTTGATTTTGGGGCCCATGTGGACAAAACAGCAGTTTTTCCATTAGGGCTGCCCCCTCTTAGTTCATTAGTCATTTTGGTCTTAGTCCAGTAATATTTCTTTAATCAATTAGTCATTTTTTAATTCTTTTTTCATGCTGTATGACTTACTTCTAAGAAATGTATGAGCACATCTCTACTAAACCGATTTAAGTTGATACTTTTGTGAAGATCTGTCGATTTAAATCAACTAAATGACGAGTGTAGTCGAGCATCACTGCTTCGCGTCACAAGGATCTGCAGCGACCAGAGTCCCTTTAGAAAACACTGCTTTAGTGCAGCGGGGTCTGACAGTCCGGATGCTCAGTCCTGGTTCTGGTTCTCCCCACACATTGTGTATGTAAGTGGACGTAGTCACTGAGACGTCACCCGTCAGTTTGTGGACCGCCGCCCTGAAGCCTTGTGTTTGATTTTTTGCCGTCGCCATCTTGGTTTTTTGGATCCAGATGCGACCAAATGTGGACGAGCGAGGCTCAGTGGGACAGGTTCCTTTCACATAACAAACATTAATTAAGCAGCTAGTGAGCTTGTTTAACAAGGTCTTTCCATAATTCATATTTACAAACCTTGATATTAATTAGGTTGCAAATTTTGGCCGGCGAAAACAGCCTTTAGAAAATGAGCCAACTCCTTACGAGTGTCTTTTAGTCCGAGCAGCGATGCTAACGAGTCAGGTATGGTGACGGCGTGACCTGCTGAGTAGTGCTGTACTGTTATATTAACAAACTAATACTAAAATTTTCCAACCTAACTGCAGAGCAGGTGTTGTGTGTGAATTGTGAGTTTGCAATTTAATTAGTAAATTAAAGTTGTAGTCGGTCATTCAATCATGTATTTATTTTTCAGGGTTTTGTCACTTTGGCCTTCTATAGAAATCAGTGAGATGAGCAGCTCAGGGTTTCAGGGAAACATTTAACTATGATATAAAGTCACATTTATGTTGCTTTCAAACATGCAGATGGTGAAATTGTTTGTGGGTTGGGCAGCGTTCCCTTGTGGAGCTCGTTCCTGAGGGTTCCTAACAGCTGACATTACTTTAACAACACGCCGTGGAGCTGGACACCTGAATGCACCTCAGATACATGTTAAACAGGGATTTCATCTCCCGCAGGTGGGTGGTTGCTATGGCAACACGACAGTCAGTCATCAGTCGGGCATTCAGCCTGACATTAAAATGTAAATCTCAAAATACAGATCCTCAGCTCGGCGGGAAAACTTTAATGATTTATACAGCTGTTTTCAAAATAAAGTGTTTAACATTTCAGGACAAATCGGAAAAAATATACATCAATAATTTATGTTTAAATCAATAATAATACGTTTTGGAAAGTAAAGGAAAGGGGAAACAGGTTTGACTTGGTTTGAAACTTCTGCGTCTGTCTCTTACAAATCAGATTGTTTCTGTTCCAATAAAACTAATACTGATAAAAATATATCATGAATAATTATGAAAACAACCTTTTACCTGCAGTTTGTGGAGTTCAGGCTGTTTCAGCAGATTTAGATCAGACAGGATGAAAATACGAGTCCAGGCTCCTTCAGTCCAGCAGAGGGCGCTGAAGCTCTACAGCAGACACCGAAACTGCTGAAACAGCATGTTTGAATCTTAAAATGAGACTTATTTTTAGTTCAGTTTCACTACAAATTAGGAAAGAGTACAAATATGAATAAATGATCCAAAATATACACAATGCCAAAAATATAAATATATTATCAGGATTTTATTTAACCTGATCCTGCGTCTCCAGTTTTACACCGCATGTCTGCAGTTTTCCTTTAGAAATAAAAGCACCTTCAGAGGTATTTAAAGTTAAATTTCATTTACAAAGATCTTAAATATGTTTTTGTATGTGATTTTAGCACAAACTAACAAATACACCTGCATCACAGGTAGTCCAGGAACTTAAAGTAATCAGCCAATCAGAGTTCTCAGTGGTCTGCTGGACTGTTAGTACAACATAAAGCTACGTATGAAGATTAAATATGTATGCTGGTAGATTAGACTCATCTTTATGGTTGTTTGGTCATTTTTGAGGATGAATTATTAAAGTATGCATAGACTATGTAAGAAGAGGACGTAGTCACGATAACGTTGGTTTGTACACGACAGTTTTGAAGCCTCAGGTTTGGCATTTTGGCTGTCACCACCTTGGTTTTTGTTTGTTGCCATCTTGGCTTTCTGACAGCCTCTATCTTGGTTTTTTGGCAGTTGCCATCTTAGTTTTTCTTTGTCGCCATTTGGTTTTTGGCCGTAGCCGTGCCCTAAAGCATCCTCTGCTTTATGGCCTATTTGACCCTAAATGGACCATAATTCACTGAACATCCTGCTGGATGAATAGAAGACTAGAAACTAGTGACTGAGACCATAAACTAATGTTTACAATGTTTACTGAGGTGATAAATCAAGTGAGAAGTAGGCTCATTTTCTCATAGACTTCTATATAATCAGACTTCTTTTAGCGACCAGAGTCGCCCCCTGCTGGCTGGTAGAACTGATGCAGGTTTCAGGCATTTCAGCATCACTTCTCAGACCTGGAGGTTGCTGCCTGGAAGTTAACATTATGGACGTATACTATTAAATCCTTTAAAATGGGGTGTTTTTAGCGTTGTGGGCTGGAAGTTTAAACTTTTCCCTCTCTGTAAGTGTCTTTCTTCCTTTTTTTTTATCACTGAGCAGCCAGGCGGCTTTTCCTCTCCATTGATAACATTCAGGCTCCATCTGGTCTCTCTGTTGTCTCAGTTCATTCAGAAATAAACAGATTTGGGTCATTTTCTTTCAGTTACAGTTGGCGACTTCTAGCAGATCTTTAGAAGAGGGAAGCCAGAGATTAGAGGTTTATTTGCTGCCGATGACTCATCCGTCAAGTGTGATCACTATTGTTTGCTTCATATATACAGATGTAGTGACAGTTCAAACAAACAGCACTGACATCCGGCTGAACCTTTAGAGCCACATAAATAACCACTAAACACTTTGTTGTGATCGAGACTTCAACACGAGCTTCAGCGTAACTAATTATCTGATATCAGTTTATAATCTCCTCATCAAAAGACTGATTATACTCACCATCTTCATTAAATTAAAGCTGGATCGGTCGGCATCAGTAAACAAATATCCTCCTTTTTAGGTCCTAGTCATTGGTCCCCGAGTGTTTCGTTCAAAACACAAGTCCTGCATTCAAAACGTTCCTTCAGTGAAAATATGTTCAGAGGAGCCGGTGGGAGGATTTATCATCTCATCTTTATGCTAAGCTAAGCTAACTGCCTCCACACAGACGTGAACGTGGCATCAGTCGTCCAGTGGTGGAATGTGACTACGTACTGTATTTAAATACACATTTGAGGTAATTGTACTTTACTTTCCTCACATGTAAAAAGTAACTACAGCTCTTAAAGGGCGGATTCACCTACATGGTTTTCTGGGTTTTTCAAGTCGAATTGCAGCTTAGCACAGTAAGCTAATCAATAAGGTTGTGAATAATGTGAATGCTAGCACTAGCTGAGTCACCTTTAGCTGTGCTCAGTTTTGAAATAACATGGCTGGTTTTCTGTAGGATTTTTTGAGGTATGGTTGTATGTATACTTGTGTTCTGTGAGGTGAAATTAGTGTTTTTGTGAATGGTTTTGAAGAGAGTGATATAACAGCTATATTTCATCATTTTTACGCCATCTAGTCTGTACAGACTGCAGCGTAAACATCTGCATTGCCTAAACATAACTGAGGATGTTACCGTAACGGTGTTGCCTAAACATAACTGAGGGTGTTACCGCAACGGTGTTGCCTAAACATAACTGAGGATGTTACTGTAACGGTGTTGCCTGAACATAACTGAGGATGTTACCGTAACGGTGTTGCCTAAACATAACTGAGGATGTTACCGCAACGGTGTTGCCTAAACATAACTGAGGATGTTACCGTAACGGTGTTGCCTAAACATAACTGAGGATGTTACCGCAACGGTGTTGCCTAAACATAACTGAGGATGTTACCGTAACGGTGTTGCCTAAACATAACTGAGGATGTTACCGTAACGGTGTTGCCTAAACATAACTGAGGATGTTACCGTAACGGTGTTGCCTAAACATAACTGAGGATGTTACCGTAACGGTGTTGCCTAAAGATAACTGAGGATGTTACCGTAATGGTGTTGCCTAAACATAACTGAGGATGTTACCGTAACGGTGTTGCCTAAACATAACTGAGGATGTTACCGTAACGGTGTTGCCTAAACATAACTGAGGATGTTACCGTAACGGTGTTGCCTAAAGATAACTGAGGATGTTACCGTAACGGTGTTGCCTAAACATAACTGAGGATGTTACCGTAACGGTGTTGCCTAAACATAACTGAGGATGTTACCGTAACGGTGTTGCCTAAACATAACTGAGGATGTTACCGTAACGGTGTTGCCTAAAGATAACTGAGGATGTTACCGTAACGGTGTTGCCTAAACATAACTGAGGATGTTACCGTAACGGTGTTGCCTAAACATAACTGAGGATGTTACCGTAACAGTGTTGCCTAAACATAACTGAGGATGTTACCGTAACGGTGTTGCCTAAACATAACTGAGGATGTTACCGTAACGGTGTTGCCTAAACATAACTGAGGATGTTACCGTAACGGTGTTGCCTAAACATAACTGAGGATGTTACCGTAACATTTTTACCGAAACATAACTGAGGATGTTACCGTAGTTTTCTTGCCTGGTTTATATACTGGTGTGTATACTGGTATGTATACTGTGTGTATACTGTGTGTATACTGGTGTCTATACTGGTTTATATACTCGTGTGTATACTGGTTTATATAGTGGTGTGTGTACTGGTATATATACTGGTATGTATACTGGTGTGTATCTGTGTTCTGTGTGTATACTGTGTGTATACTGTGTGTATAATAGAAGCAGTACTGTGAATGGAGCAGCTGTATAGAGCTCACAGAGTGACTTCACATGTGGAAACCACCCTCTTCATCTGCTAGTGGGGGGGGGGGGGGGTCATGTGACTCCTGCTGCCACGTGGTGCTCTGATTGGTCGATCCCGACTCTTTATATATAAAAACATGTCATTATATGAAAACAGGTGCTAATCTCTCCTTCATCATCGCCATCACCAGGGCTCGTCATCATTGGCCAGCGATGATGATGATGATGATTTTTTTTTGCTATTGCATCGTTGCCATGGCGACGGGGCCGCTCCTCCACGCCCACGCTGCTCACCCTCTCTTCCTCTCTCTCCCTCGCTCTAGGGAGAGAGAGAGAGAGAGAGAGAGAGAGGAAGAGAGAGAGAGGTGTGTTTTTAACCCACGCATTGGAGTGGGAGACAACGTGCGCACTCACACGTGCACGCGCCACACACACACACACACACACACACACACACACACACTCGTATGCTCAGAGTGTGTCATGCTAGCAGTGTGTGGGCTGAACCGACCAGCCTTCCACTCATCCTGCCTCTCCCTCTCTCTCTCCCTCTTCTTCTTCTTCTTCTCTCTCTCTTTCCATCTCCAGATACACCTCCTCCTCCTCCTCTTCTTCTTCTTCTTCTTCTTCTTCTTTTTTTCTTCCATCCTCCATCATCTTTCTCCTCTTCCTCTCTCCTCCTCTTCATCAGTCCTTCCTTTTCTTTTCAGTTCATCATCATGGAGAACGAGTCGGTGATCTTCTGGGTGAGTCTCTGCAGCGCTGTGTGTTAAGTGTGTGTGTGTTTAATGTGTGTGTGTGTGTGTGTGTGTTAAGTGTGTGTGTGTTAAATGTGTGTGTGTTAAATGTGTGTGTGTGTTTATGTGTGTGTGTGTTAAGTGTGTGTGTGTTAAATGTGTGTGTGTTAAATGTGTGTGTGTGTTTAATGTGTGTGTGTGTGTTAAGTGTGTGTGTGTTTAATGTGTGTGTGTTAAATGTGTGTGTGTGTTTATGTGTGTGTGTGTGTGTTAAGTGTGTGTGTGTTTAATGTGTGTGTGTGTGTGTGTGTTAAATGTGTGTGTGTGTGTGTTAAATGTGTGTGTGTGTTTAATGTGTGTGTGTGTTTAATGTGTGTGTATGTGTGTGTTTAATGTGTGTGTGTGTTAAATGTGTGTGTGTTTAATGTGCGTGTGTTTTAAATGTGTGTGTGTGTCTTTATGTGTGTGTGTTTAATGTGTGTGTGTGTGTGTGTGTTTAATTGTGTGTGTGTGTGTGTGTTTAATGAGTGTGTGTCTCTGTGTGTGTGATTAATGTGTGTGTGTGTTTGTTTGTGTGTTTAGTGTGTGTGTGTTTAATGTGTGTGTTTGTGTGTTTAACGTGTGTGTGTGTTTAATGTGCATGTGTGTTTAATGTGTGTGTGTGTGTTTATGTGTGTGTGTTTTGTTTGTGTGTTTTGTGTGTGTGTTTGTGTGTTTAATTGTGTGTGTGTTTGTGTGTTTAATGTGTGTGTGTGTGTTTGTGTCTTTAATTGTGTGTGTGTGTGTTTGTGTCTTTAATGTGTGTGTGTTTGTGTCTTTAATGTGTGTGTTTGTGTGTTTAATGTGTGTGTTTAATGTGTTTGTGTGTTTAATGTGTGTGTGTGTGTGTTTGTGTCTTTAATGTGTGTGTGTTTGTGTCTTTAATGTCTGTGTTTGTGTGTTTAATGTGTGTGTCTTTAATGTGTGTGTGTTTAATGTGTGTTTGTGTGTTTAATGTGTGTTTAATGTGTGTGTGTGTTTAATGTGTGTGTGTGTGTGTGTGTCTTTAATGTGTGTGTTTGTGTGTTTAATGTGTGTGTCTTTAATGTGTGTGTTTGTGTGTTTAATGTGTGTGTTTAATGTGTGTCTTTAATGTGTGTGTGTGTTTAATATGTGTGTCTTTAATGTGTGTGTCTTTAATGTGTGTGTGTTTAATGTGTGTGTGTGTTTAATGTGTGTGAGTTTAATGTGTGTGTGTGTTTAATGTGTGTGTCTTTAATTGTGTGTGTGTTTAATGTGTGTGAGTGTAATGTGTGTGTGTGTGTTTAATGTGTGTGTGTGTTTAATGTGTGTGTGTGTTTAATGTGTGTATGTGTGTCTTTATGTATGTGTGTGTGTTTAATGTGTGTGTCTTTAATGTGTGTGTGTGTTTAATGTGTGTGTGTGAGTTTAATGTGTGTGTGTGTGAGTTTAATGTGTGTGTGTGTGTGTGTCGGTCTGTAACTTTAAGTCGTGACTATCTTTCACTTTTTTTAACCTGTCGTCATCCTTTCATCTGTCGTCTTCTTTCCTCTTCCCTCATTTACTTCCTTGCTTCCTTTCCTATCCTCTTCCTGTCGTCTCCTTCCCTCTTTTCTCATTTGCTTTCTTGCCTCCTTTCCTACTTCTGTCATTTCCTTCCCTCTTCCCTCATTTGCTTCCTTGTCTCCTCTCCTTTACTCTTCTCCTTTCCTCATATCCTTACCCCCTCTCTTTTTTCCCTCTGCATTTCCTCTATCCTTTCCTTCGTCTCGTCTTTTTCATTTTCTCCCTCTCCCATCTCCTTCCTTCTTTCCTCATTTGCTTCCTTTCCTTGCCTCCTCTCTCCCTTCCTTTCTTTCTGTCCTTCCTCACTTATTTTATTCTCTCTCTCCAGTCATCTTTCCTTTCCTTTCCTTTCCTTTTGTTTCCTTTCCTCTTCCTGTCATTTTCTTCCCTGATCCCTCATTTGCTTCCTTGCCTCCTTTTGTCCTTGTCCTTGTCCTTTTCTTTTCCTTTCCTTTCCTTTCCTTTCCTTTCCTTTCCTTTCCTTTCCTTTCCTTTCCTTTCCTCATCCCTCATATGACCTCCCCTGGCCTGCGTCCATCTCCTCCACTCATTCCTATCTCATCTTTTGTTTCGTTAATCTCATCTATTCCTTTTCATTCCTTCTTCCTCACCTCTCATTTGCCTCCTTTTCTTTCCTAGTCTCCTCTACCCTTCATCCATTTACCTTCTTCTCCTCTTCCTCTCTTCCTGTTTCTCCCTCATTTTTCCTCTTTCTTTGTCCTCCTATCTTTTATTTATTTTCTCCTTCATCTCTTTTTACATTCCTTCCCTCCTTTCCTCTTGTCTCTCTCTCTCTGAGGGTTGTGTTTTTATTTCCTGTTTCCTCCATCACCACTTTATTGTGTGTGTGTGTGTGTGTGTGTGTGTGTGTGTGTGTGTGTGTGTGTTATGTAATCTCAGTGTGTAGGCCGTAGTCTCAGACCGTCTATCTAAAGCGATGATCTGCCTCAAACACTTCAAACAGGAAGTGGATCTTCTTCTTCTTCTTCTTCTTCTTCTCTCACTCTTTAACATCGCGTGGTTGTCATGGTAACGTGTTGAGCCCAGCTCTGGGACTGCATGCGTGCGTCGATGGCCGGAGGTTAAACTGCATCGCTGGCTGAATCAACGGAGAGCGATGAGCTGAATCTGCAGCTCCGCTTCATATGTATCAGCTCTACGTCCCGGTTCGCTCCCAGCGGAAACGCTGCTAAAACAACCGCTGAACGGAGTGGAGCGTTTTTCAGATAATTAGACAGATATTCACCAAAACTGTGGAGGACGAGACCTGCCAAAATAAAATCTAAATAAATAAATAAACAACTATATAAATAAATAATAAATGTCATTAAATATAGTAAAAATAATATTAAACACTGTGGAGGACGAGACCTGCCAAAATAAAATCTAAATAAATAAATGACTATATAAATAAATAAATGTCATTAAATATAGTAAAAATAATATTAAACACTGTGGAGGACGGAACCTGTCAAAATCAAATCTAAATAAATTAATAAACAACTATATAAATAAATAATAAATGTCATTAAACATATTTAAAAAATAATATTAAAAACTAAAATATGTGGAGGAGGAGAGAACCTTCCAAAATCAAAAATGAATGAATTAATAAAAAAAAAATTATGACTAGATAAATATATGTCATTAAATATAGTAAAAATAATATTAAAAACCAAAAACTGTGCTGGATGGACTCTGCCAAAATCAAAAATAAATGAATAAATACATAAATTACTCTACACATAAATAAATAAATAAAAGAATGAAAAGAAAAGAAATAAATTTAAAATTGAATAAAGATAATACATAAGTAGATAAAAAGAAGGGTAAATACATTTAGGAAATAATACAAAGATAAATAAATAAAGAAGTAAATTAAAACGAGAAATATATAATATTTATGTCTCATTTTACAAATTAATTAATGGCTACATTTATTTTTAACATATTTAATGACATTTATTTATTGTTTTTTTCCATAAATATGTTATTAAATATAGCAAAAATAATGTAGCCGTTAAGACATTTGTTTTAATTTCCTTCTTTATTTATTTATATCTGTATCAATTTTCTGTTAAATTTCCCCTTTTATTTATTTGTATATTTATTTTATTATATTTTAAATAAATTTATTTATATTTGCATTTGTTTATTTGCATTTTCTTCATATTTTTAAATGTATGCATTTTTCCTTTATGTATTTATTTCTGCATGATTTCCATTTTTGTGTGATTCATTTACATATATATATATATATATATATATATATATATATATATATATATATATATATATATATATATATATATATATATAATTAATTACAATTTTAATTATTGTTTATCAGGAATAATTACACACCAAATGTGGTGAAAGCAAACTTGTTTTTTTGGAACGAGGTCAGTTTTCTGAGCTTTCCCACCGTTAGTGAAGGCATCAACCAGTCACGTTGTACAGAGCAGGTATTTATGAAACAACAATAAAGAGGCTCCTTAAACTTTATTTCTACTTTGTACTTGACAAAGGCAGCTCAGAACCACTCCTCCTGTTCTTACCTTTCACAATAAAAGCCTTAGATTTATAATATTTGCTGGTGAGTATTTGTATAAAGACCTTAAGAATACATTTGTATTTTCAAAAAAACAGTTTTTTGTATGGTTGAGAGGGCAGAACGTAGAGGAAAATATCTCTTTTCAATAACATGGACCTTAAATATTGTGGGTGAAGATGGTTTCAGCCTTTAGGTGGCGCTGACACGTCTTCAGCTGTTGCTCTAAGAGAAAGAAACCGAACAGATCCGCCCCAGATTTTAGTTTTTAGGTTCCAACTGATGTGAGAAACTTGACAAGACAAAGTGTGTGCGAGTGTGTGAGATGATAATACAGTGTGTGTTACCAGCTCCTGCCATTGGTTACCATGGTGATGGCCAACGGAGCTACTGTTTGAGCCACACACACACACACACACACACACACACACACACACACACACACACACACACACACACACACATCCTGTTCACACCTTACAATGAAATGGTTCGCAGAGATCTGACCACAACTGGTCGGCTCCGGATGTGTTTTTACACCTGGACCACGTTCATCAGGATCAGATGGTTCACATTCAGAGATGTCACATGATTCCTCAACTTCACTGCATCGTGAGCAGAGCTGAGAGAGACGTCAAGGTTTAATGTTCGCCAATTAACTTCAATTACACAGAATCAGTCTGAGAAAAACATCACCCAAGTCACAAAATGAGTCGAAACATAAAATATTGCAAGTCATTTTTAACCCTCATCTGCATAATGAGGCAGATATGTGTAAAGAAAAGAACAGAAATAAATAAGTTTGTGGAAATAAAAAAGTGGTGCAATACAAAAGGAAAATTGTTTACAAATGAATGGATAGATATACAAATAAATAAATAAATAAACAAACATGCATAGCTTAAAAATAAATATAATAATTAAAAAATAAACGAATGAATGAAAATAAGTGCAATAGTAAATAGATACATTTAAAACAAGGGAATTAATACAAAGATAAATAAAGAAACAAAACAGAAATATCAGGTTATGTCACATTTGATCAATTAATAATGCCTACATTTATTTTTAATATAATAATTATAATAATATTTAGTCTCTATTTATTGATTTATTTTGTCAGGTTCTGTCCTACACAAGAAAGTGCTGGAAAAGAGCTCAAAATTAATTTTTCTCCAGTTAAGTTTAAATTACACAGAAGCAGACTCCCTCCAACAATGTTCATTAAATATGTATAAAAAATAAAGCAACTGAGACGCAGTTACCAAAATGAGAGTCTGAGGGAATGAATACAAATATAAATAAATTAACTGTGGAGAAAAACGGAAAAAGGAGATCATGCACATAACAAAATGAGAGTCTAAACATTAAATATTGCAAGTCAGTTTGAACCCTCAGCTGCATAATGAGGCAGAAATGTGTAAAGAAAAGGCTACAAAAATAAGTTTGGAGAAATAAATAAGGGATGAAAATGAAGAAATAGATGCATAAATACACACATTTAAAAATAAATATAAAATAAATTAAAAAAAATAAAAAAGAAGTACAATAATGCATAAAAATAAATGAATAAAATAAAAAATAAATTAAAAAATAAATAAATTAATAAAAATATTACAAATAAATGCAAAGGGAAAATTAAAAAGGAAAGTAAATAAATAAGGGAATTAATACAAAGATAAATTAAGAAGAAAATTAAAGCAGAAATATCAGTTTGTCACATTTGATCAAGTAATTAATGGATACGTGTATTTTTAATATTATTTCTGCAACATTTAATTACATAATTATTTATTTATTTATTTATTTATATTTATTCACATATTTTTCATTTTTGTAGGTTCTGCACTTCGTAAGAAAGTGCTGGAAAAGATTCAAGATTAAATAATTGCCAGTTAATTTCAATTTGACAATATAACAAAACTAAGACTGTAAATGTAAAATATTGCGAGTCATTATTAACAGTTGATTAACAGTAAAAGTCTCTTAATTAATATGAGTTAAAGGGTCATTTCAACACCAAAATTAGATCCAATTTCAGAATCAGAATCAAATTTATTGTCCAAGTTTGTGAACAAACTTGAGTTTCTCTCAGTGTTTGTTGTGTGTTTTTGTTTTAGAGCTGGAGCAATTTATTGATTGATTGATTAGTTGTCAACTGTTAAATCAATCAACAATTACTATTGTTCAAAATCGATTGGTTTGAGTAATTTTTAAAGAAAAGCAAAGTCAAACTTGTCTGATTGCAACTTGATAACTGTGAATATTTTGTGGTTTCTTTCCACTGTCACAGTAAACTGAATATCTCTGAGACATCTGAGGACGTCCGCTGGTTGAGAAACACTGAATAACATTTTTCTCTGTTTTGTAGACGTCAGAACTAATCGAGGAAATCGACAATGGATTAATCAACAGTGAAAATAATCACTAGAAGCAGCCTTAGTTTCCTTTATATTTATTTACACGCATACAAAACTTTAAAAAGACTCAATTTTCCATTTTCCTTTGAGATGTAGTGGAGTACAAGTAGAAGGTAGTATAAATGTGTGTGTTTATCAGTGCCGTCCAGCTTCTCGGCTTTTTCCTGCCAAACATCCGTTTCCTTGGCAACCCAGACAGGGAAACAGGAAGTGTGAGTCAGAGGAAGTACTTCTAATCTCTGTCAAGTTTTTTTGTATTGTTTTCTTTTTGTCCAACATGTCCTCCTGCTGCCCCCCCACCCACACACACACACACACACACACACACACACACACACACACACACACACACACACACACACACACCAGCTGGCTATGGCTAGCAGGCTAGCAGCTGGCTAGCAGTATGGTACTGGGCTGACTACAGGAAGCTAACAGCACTCTGCTGATTGGCCACCAAAGGTCAACAGCTGGTTCCTAGCAGACTAACAACCTTTTGCTGCTAACTGACTACCAGTAAGCTAGTCGCAGTCTGCTAACAGTTTGCTAATAGCTAACAGTGCTAACACGACAGTCAGCAAAGACAGCTAGCTAGAGTGATGTTAGATGCTAGTCTGAAATTGGGCTACCGAATGTTAACAGGAAGTTTTTAAGTGACTAATTTGCAGTTAACTGGTTATTGTTCAGGGCAGTTTGCTAACTGGCTGCTAATGGCTAACAGCACTAACACGACATTAGGTCATCAAAAATTGCTAGCTAGAGTGATGATAGCTATTAGTAGTTTGATAATGTAATTGTATATCAAGAGATTAATCAATACAAACTTGTCATAAAATAATATTAGTCATTATTAACAGTTAGTGCAAGTTTGAATTAATATGAGTTAGAGGATTATTTATTTAACTCCAAAAGTTGCATCCTATTTCAGTATCAGATTTATTGTACAGTGTGTGTACAGGTACGACGAGTCTGACTCCGGTTTTAAGTTTCTCTCAATGTAGCTGCAACAATTAATGAATGAATTTGTCAACTGTCAAATTAATTGCCAACTATTTTAATGATCAATTTAAGTAATTTTTTTAAGAAATGGTTATGCACCAAAATATAGCAAAATGAATGTCGGACTGCACGGTTTCTGAGTGTAACATTAAAAAAATGGAGACAGCGGTAAGAGTAAATCCTAATCTGCTGCCCCATTCGTTTCCTGTTTTGTCGTCCTGTGAGAACAGAAAGATGGATCCGTGTTTCTAGCAGCCAGAAAGCAGTTGTGCGTGTCTTTACGTCGGCCTTGTTGCCATGCTAACAGATACAGCTTCACATTGTGTAACTGACTGAACCTGAAATGGCCTCCACAAAATGCAACTGTGTCTGACCCAGTTCTGGTTTACACTGTGAGACAGCTCGCTTCGTTGTCTCCGAACACCCTCCACTCTTCATCTGACATGTTTTTTTCATCCTCTCCCTCCTCCTCCTCCTTCTCCGTCGTATCCTGGACTCCCCTTCTTCTTTACCTCCCACCCACCTCCTCCTCTTCCCTATCTTCCTCTCGCTCTTCCTCCCTCTTTTCCTCCCTTTCTACAGGATGGGCAGGGCAACTCCCAGAATACCATCTGAAACTCGGAGACCTCTCACTCTGCTGCAGGATTACTACAGAGTTATACTACAGAAACTACTTTGCTGTTTACAGTACAAGTACTTCATCAACTGCGGATTCTGCTACAAGAGGAACTACAACAGCTTCAGGAAGTACTCGCTGCAGAAAGTACTCGCAGGATTACAACAATCCAATCAAAACCCAACCAGAGACAGAACCTGGCACCTCAAGCTTGACCAGAACCAGAAGCCAGAACCAGTACCGGACCAGTAAGCCAGTCAGACTCTGTAGAGTGGATCAGACCAGGCCAGCACAGACCAGAAGAGACCAGTAGAAATCAGAAAAGGCCATTGGAAAAGTTTGATGGGACTGCTGACGATAGGTGAGTGACTTCTTTATTACTGGAAGTGTTGGAACTAAACTGGTTTGGATCTAGAACCGGTCAGACATAGAATCAGTTTAAATAGGATGCACCAGGATGATGGTGGGCCCGTTAGAAACCAGTTTTTAGTTTGGTCCATATCCAGTTTTGTTTCTTAACTTCCTGATGCCAGCAAGTCAGAAATCTCAGTCCTGATTGGTTCAAACATCCTGCCTTACGTCTACGAGGTCTTAAGGCCCGATGACACCACATCCACCAGATTAAAAAGACCATCATTTAAGCAAAGCTTAAATTCTAAAGCATTCTTGACAAATGATCATTTTAACCTGCTTCACTTTGTCTGAATATTCTCACTATTTTCACTATTTTTACAAACCAAACAATCGATTAATGGCGAAAATAATCAGCAGATTTATCCGTGATGAAAATAATCAGGAGTTAATAGTTCAAAATAAGTGAAGAGCAAAATCCTGCTTTTACGTTAAAACATGAGTAACTATAATCTAATGATATATATTAGTACAACAGTCACACTTTTAAAAATGTAAAGGTACAGTGTGAAGGATTTGGTGGCATCTAGTGGTGTGGTTCCACTCTCAAGACTGTGGTAACATGAACCGCTGAGTGAAAAACCACTCAGAGGCCATCCATAACGTAATAACACAACTTTGGGAGCAGCTGTAGTCTGAGGCAGCTGGCAGTACTACAGTACTACACTTTTATACTCTGCAGCTCACGTTACCGCAGGTTCAGCGTGTCAGAGATCTACGGAGGCCTTCAGGTGACAGAAACATGTGAAAGTGTCTCTGGAGTCAGTGTTGGTTTGTCTGTACTGTAGAAACATGGTGGAGCAACATGGCCGACTCTGTGAAGAGGACTCACTCGTTTTGAATATTATAATCCATTTCTGCCATTAGATCCCAGAAACACGCTTCCTTTATCTACATTTTCCTGATCATATTGACATACTTTTACTGAAGTAACTTTGTCAAAACAGGACTTGTAAGACAGTATTTTGACAGTATGATATTAGTACTTTTTCTTAAGTAAAGGAGCTGAATACTTCCATTTAGGAGTGTAACAATAAGGTTTTACGATACAATGCGAATCACTTTCCATGGTTCTGATTCGATTTAGTGACAATATTTGGCTCATCTAGAGCGATACGATTCAGTTATAATATTTGGTTCATCCTGACCAAGCAGCGGGATGTGATGAGTTGGAGGTGGCATCACAGTAAATGACAGTTTCTTTACTTCTGCATTTTATACCTACTGGATTCATTTACAGGCCAGTCTTGTTGTATTGAAGTAAAACTCTCAAAAACCCCCAAATATGAAAACTCCACCTGCTTATTTGCCATGGTCCAACTTCCTGTTTCTCACTTTTCCCTCCCTCCTCCGGCTCAGCGAGGACACTTTTTGTGTCTGTGAAAGCTGATTTTTAATCCTGATCACGTCGAGTGTTTGAACAGCCAGACTGTGATCATTGTCAGCTGGTAACACAGACTCTTCTCACTATAAAGGAACATTCAGTCTTTCTGAATTATGCAAGAGGACGAGTGGCAGGACATCTTCTGCATCTTTTCATCTGTTAGACCCAAAACTACACCAAAAAATATACTTTTATACACCAAAATTAAGAAACTCAATTTCCTAGCTTTTATATTAACATTTAAACTGCACTTCAAAATATCCAGTTGTTGGAAATTAAATTTTTGATGAGTAAATGGGAGATTTTTGAATTTTAACCAGTTAAAACTGAATTATTGATATCAAAGAAAGAATGATTTAAAGCTGAAACAACTTCCCATTAGGAGTCGGTTTCTCAGAGCCATGTGGGCAAACAAACTGAGGCCCTTTGAATCGGAGTGTTTTTTCCAGATGAAGATCTGAGCTGCTGTATTGTTCAGGCTGCGTGGGAGGACAGCGGCTCTGCTCGGGACAAAAACGGGAAATGATCAAAACGGTGACCCAAAGATATTTCAGGATGACACCTCCCGCTGCTGCAGTCGAATAAGAATTTCACCTCTCTGCAAGACAATGATGTGGAGCCAAAATCGGACCTGAACATCCTGGATCGGGTCGGTGGCGGTGCTGGAGGAAACCTGAGGACGGACCTGAGGAGCCGTTACATAACTGAGTGCTTTGCAGAGAACAATGGAGGAAAGCAACAAAAGCTGCTTCTGCTCCCACAGAGTATTACCTGAAGGACCCATTCACATCTACCACAGTTAGCACAACCATGACTAGAGACGGTGCATTGTCCATCACTGAAATATGGCATAAAGAATAAGAAATGTTCTGCTTACTGAGGTGTGAAAGTAGGATTGTCAGGAAGCGTCTGAACTGTAGGACGAGTTGGAAGGAGAGAAGGAAAGGAAGGAAGGAAAGGAAGAATGAAACATGAAGAAGAAGGGATGGAGGGTAATGCGGCGTCCTGGTGGGTGAATGATAAAGGCAAGGGTGCCAAACCTGGGTCTGGACCCAGTGAGGAACCTCCGGGTCTGAGAAGTGAAGCCAACGCTGAAGTGCCTTAAAGCTGCATTCTCTCTAACAGCCAGCAGGGGGCGACTCTTCTGGTTTGTAAAAGAAGTCTGATTGTATAGAAGTCTATAAGAAAATGAGCCTACTTCTCGTTTGATTTATCACCTCAGTAAACATTGTAAACATCAGTTTATGGTCTCAATCACTAGTTTCAAGTCTTCTTCAATACAGCAGGATGTTCATTCAGTAAATTATGGTCCCATTTAGAGTCAAATAGACCACAAAGCAGGGGATGCTTTAGGGCGGGGCTACCTTGTGATTGACAGGTCGCTACCATGGCGTTGTCCGGTCTGGGAGTTGTCAGTGTTTTCGTCTTACAACTTCACACTCTTACAACAAGTTAATTGATGAGCTTATTCAGCATTTGGTTGTACTTAGCTCCACCCTCTCATATCACTTCTGGTTGCAAAAAAAGATGGCAACTGCCAAAAACCAAGATGACACAACTGCCAAAAATCAAATGGCGACTGCCAAAAACCAAGATGGCACAACTGCCAAAAACCAAGATG